>OW388270.2:10600000-11159634 GCA_936450705.2 Protodeltote pygarga | reverse complement strand
ACCTAACCTAACCTAACCTAACCTACCTAACCTAACCTAACCTAACCTAACCTAACCTAACCTAACCTAACCTAACCTAACCTAACCTAACCTAACCTAACCTAACCTAACCTAACCTAACCTAACCTAACCTAACCTAACCTAACCTAACCTAACCTAACCTAACCTAACCTAACCTAACCTAACCTAACCTAACCTAACCTAACCTAACCTAACCTAACCTAACCTAACCTAACCTAACCTAACCTAACCTAACCTAACCTAACCTAACCTAACCTACCTAACCTAACCTAACCTAACCTAACCTAACCTAACCTAACCTAACCTAACCTAACCTAACCTAACCTAACCTAACCTAACCTAACCTAACCTAACCTAACCTAACCTAACCTAACCTAACCTAACCTAACCTAACCTAACCTAACCTAACCTAACCTAACCTAACCTAACCTAACCTAACCTAACCTAACCTAACCTAACCTAACCTAACCTAACCTAACCTAACCTAACCTAACCTAACCTAACCTAACCTAACCTAACCTAACCTAACCTAACCTAACCTAACCTAACCTAACCTAACCTAACCTAACCTAACCTAACCTAACCTAACCTAACCTAACCTACCTAACCTAACCTAACCTAACCTAACCTAACCTAACCTAACCTAACCTAACCTAACCTAACCTAACCTAACCTAACCTAACCTAACCTAACCTAACCTAACCTAACCTAACCTAACCTAACCTAACCTAACCTAACCTAACCTAACCTAACCTAACCTAACCTAACCTAACCTAACCTAACCTAACCTAACCTAACCTAACCTAACCTAACCTAACCTAACCTAACCTAACCTAACCTAACCTAACCTAACCTAACCTAACCTAACCTAACCTAACCTAACCTAACCTAACCTAACCTAACCTAACCTAACCTAACCTAACCTAACCTAACCTAACCTAACCTAACCTAACCTAACCTAACCTAACCTAACCTAACCTAACCTAACCTAACCTAACCTAACCTAACCTAACCTAACCTAACCTAACCTAACCTAACCTAACCTAACCTAACCTAACCTAACCTAACCTAACCTAACCTAACCTAACCTAACCTAACCTAACCTAACCTAACCTAACCTAACCTAACCTAACCTAACCTAACCTAACCTAACCTAACCTAACCTAACCTAACCTAACCTAACCTAACCTAACCTAACCTAACCTAACCTAACCTAACCTAACCTAACCTAACCTAACCTAACCTAACCTAACCTAACCTAACCTAACCTAACCTAACCTAACCTAACCTAACCTAACCTAACCTAACCTAACCTAACCTAACCTAACCTAACCTAACCTAACCTAACCTAACCTAACCTAACCTAACCTAACCTAACCTAACCTAACCTAACCTAACCTAACCTAACCTAACCTAACCTAACCTAACCTAACCTAACCTAACCTAACCTAACCTAACCTAACCTAACCTAACCTAACCTAACCTAACCTAACCTAACCTAACCTAACCTAACCTAACCTAACCTAACCTAACCTAACCTAACCTAACCTAACCTAACCTAACCTAACCTAACCTAACCTAACCTAACCTAACCTAACCTAACCTAACCTAACCTAACCTAACCTAACCTAACCTAACCTAACCTAACCTAACCTAACCTAACCTAACCTAACCTAACCTAACCTAACCTAACCTAACCTAACCTAACCTAACCTAACCTAACCTAACCTAACCTAACCTAACCTAACCTAACCTAACCTAACCTAACCTAACCTAACCTAACCTAACCTAACCTAACCTAACCTAACCTAACCTAACCTAACCTAACCTAACCTAACCTAACCTAACCTAACCTAACCTAACCTAACCTAACCTAACCTAACCTAACCTAACCTAACCTAACCTAACCTAACCTAACCTAACCTAACCTAACCTAACCTAACCTAACCTAACCTAACCTAACCTAACCTAACCTAACCTAACCTAACCTAACCTAACCTAACCTAACCTAACCTAACCTAACCTAACCTAACCTAACCTAACCTAACCTAACCTAACCTAACCTAACCTAACCTAACCTAACCTAACCTAACCTAACCTAACCTAACCTAACCTAACCTAACCTAACCTAACCTAACCTAACCTAACCTAACCTAACCTAACCTAACCTAACCTAACCTAACCTAACCTAACCTAACCTAACCTAACCTAACCTAACCTAACCTAACCTAACCTAACCTAACCTAACCTAACCTAACCTAACCTAACCTAACCTAACCTAACCTAACCTAACCTAACCTAACCTAACCTAACCTAACCTAACCTAACCTAACCTAACCTAACCTAACCTAACCTAACCTAACCTAACCTAACCTAACCTAACCTAACCTAACCTAACCTAACCTAACCTAACCTAACCTAACCTAACCTAACCTAACCTAACCTAACCTAACCTAACCTAACCTAACCTAACCTAACCTAACCTAACCTAACCTAACCTAACCTAACCTAACCTAACCTAACCTAACCTAACCTAACCTAACCTAACCTAACCTAACCTAACCTAACCTAACCTAACCTAACCTAACCTAACCTAACCTAACCTAACCTAACCTAACCTAACCTAACCTAACCTAACCTAACCTAACCTAACCTAACCTAACCTAACCTAACCTAACCTAACCTAACCTAACCTAACCTAACCTAACCTAACCTAACCTAACCTAACCTAACCTAACCTAACCTAACCTAACCTAACCTAACCTAACCTAACCTAACCTAACCTAACCTAACCTAACCTAACCTAACCTAACCTAACCTAACCTAACCTAACCTAACCTAACCTAACCTAACCTAACCTAACCTAACCTAACCTAACCTAACCTAACCTAACCTAACCTAACCTAACCTAACCTAACCTAACCTAACCTAACCTAACCTAACCTAACCTAACCTAACCTAACCTAACCTAACCTAACCTAACCTAACCTAACCTAACCTAACCTAACCTAACCTAACCTAACCTAACCTAACCTAACCTAACCTAACCTAACCTAACCTAACCTAACCTAACCTAACCTAACCTAACCTAACCTAACCTAACCTAACCTAACCTAACCTAACCTAACCTAACCTAACCTAACCTAACCTAACCTAACCTAACCTAACCTAACCTAACCTAACCTAACCTAACCTAACCTAACCTAACCTAACCTAACCTAACCTAACCTAACCTAACCTAACCTAACCTAACCTAACCTAACCTAACCTAACCTAACCTAACCTAACCTAACCTAACCTAACCTAACCTAACCTAACCTAACCTAACCTAACCTAACCTAACCTAACCTAACCTAACCTAACCTAACCTAACCTAACCTAACTAACCTAACCTAACCTAACCTAACCTAACCTAACCTAACCTAACCTAACCTAACCTAACCTAACCTAACCTAACCTAACCTAACCTAACCTAACCTAACCTAACCTAACCTAACCTAACCTAACCTAACCTAACCTAACCTAACCTAACCTAACCTAACCTAACCTAACCTAACCTAACCTAACCTAACCTAACCTAACCTAACCTAACCTAACCTAACCTAACCTAACCTAACCTAACCTAACCTAACCTAACCTAACCTAACCTAACCTAACCTAACCTAACCTAACCTAACCTAACCTAACCTAACCTAACCTAACCTAACCTAACCTAACCTAACCTAACCTAACCTAACCTAACCTAACCTAACCTAACCTAACCTAACCTAACCTAACCTAACCTAACCTAACCTAACCTAACCTAACCTAACCTAACCTAACCTAACCTAACCTAACCTAACCTAACCTAACCTAACCTAACCTAACCTAACCTAACCTAACCTAACCTAACCTAACCTAACCTAACCTAACCTAACCTAACCTAACCTAACCTAACCTAACCTAACCTAACCTAACCTAACCTAACCTAACCTAACCTAACCTAACCTAACCTAACCTAACCTAACCTAACCTAACCTAACCTAACCTAACCTAACCTAACCTAACCTAACCTAACCTAACCTAACCTAACCTAACCTAACCTAACCTAACCTAACCTAACCTAACCTAACCTAACCTAACCTAACCTAACCTAACCTAACCTAACCTAACCTAACCTAACCTAACCTAACCTAACCTAACCTAACCTAACCTAACCTAACCTAACCTAACCTAACCTAACCTAACCTAACCTAACCTAACCTAACCTAACCTAACCTAACCTAACCTAACCTAACCTAACCTAACCTAACCTAACCTAACCTAACCTAACCTAACCTAACCTAACCTAACCTAACCTAACCTAACCTAACCTAACCTAACCTAACCTAACCTAACCTAACCTAACCTAACCTAACCTAACCTAACCTAACCTAACCTAACCTAACCTAACCTAACCTAACCTAACCTAACCTAACCTAACCTAACCTAACCTAACCTAACCTAACCTAACCTAACCTAACCTAACCTAACCTAACCTAACCTAACCTAACCTAACCTAACCTAACCTAACCTAACCTAACCTAACCTAACCTAACCTAACCTAACCTAACCTAACCTAACCTAACCTAACCTAACCTAACCTAACCTAACCTAACCTAACCTAACCTAACCTAACCTAACCTAACCTAACCTAACCTAACCTAACCTAACCTAACCTAACCTAACCTAACCTAACCTAACCTAACCTAACCTAACCTAACCTAACCTAACCTAACCTAACCTAACCTAACCTAACCTAACCTAACCTAACCTAACCTAACCTAACCTAACCTAACCTAACCTAACCTAACCTAACCTAACCTAACCTAACCTAACCTAACCTAACCTAACCTAACCTAACCTAACCTAACCTAACCTAACCTAACCTAACCTAACCTAACCTAACCTAACCTAACCTAACCTAACCTAACCTAACCTAACCTAACCTAACCTAACCTAACCTAACCTAACCTAACCTAACCTAACCTAACCTAACCTAACCTAACCTAACCTAACCTAACCTAACCTAACCTAACCTAACCTAACCTAACCTAACCTAACCTAACCTAACCTAACCTAACCTAACCTAACCTAACCTAACCTAACCTAACCTAACCTAACCTAACCTAACCTAACCTAACCTAACCTAACCTAACCTAACCTAACCTAACCTAACCTAACCTAACCTAACCTAACCTAACCTAACCTAACCTAACCTAACCTAACCTAACCTAACCTAACCTAACCTAACCTAACCTAACCTAACCTAACCTAACCTAACCTAACCTAACCTAACCTAACCTAACCTAACCTAACCTAACCTAACCTAACCTAACCTAACCTAACCTAACCTAACCTAACCTAACCTAACCTAACCTAACCTAACCTAACCTAACCTAACCTAACCTAACCTAACCTAACCTAACCTAACCTAACCTAACCTAACCTAACCTAACCTAACCTAACCTAACCTAACCTAACCTAACCTAACCTAACCTAACCTAACCTAACCTAACCTAACCTAACCTAACCTAACCTAACCTAACCTAACCTAACCTAACCTAACCTAACCTAACCTAACCTAACCTAACCTAACCTAACCTAACCTAACCTAACCTAACCTAACCTAACCTAACCTAACCTAACCTAACCTAACCTAACCTAACCTAACCTAACCTAACCTAACCTAACCTAACCTAACCTAACCTAACCTAACCTAACCTAACCTAACCTAACCTAACCTAACCTAACCTAACCTAACCTAACCTAACCTAACCTAACCTAACCTAACCTAACCTAACCTAACCTAACCTAACCTAACCTAACCTAACCTAACCTAACCTAACCTAACCTAACCTAACCTAACCTAACCTAACCTAACCTAACCTAACCTAACCTAACCTAACCTAACCTAACCTAACCTAACCTAACCTAACCTAACCTAACCTAACCTAACCTAACCTAACCTAACCTAACCTAACCTAACCTAACCTAACCTAACCTAACCTAACCTAACCTAACCTAACCTAACCTAACCTAACCTAACCTAACCTAACCTAACCTAACCTAACCTAACCTAACCTAACCTAACCTAACCTAACCTAACCTAACCTAACCTAACCTAACCTAACCTAACCTAACCTAACCTAACCTAACCTAACCTAACCTAACCTAACCTAACCTAACCTAACCTAACCTAACCTAACCTAACCTAACCTAACCTAACCTAACCTAACCTAACCTAACCTAACCTAACCTAACCTAACCTAACCTAACCTAACCTAACCTAACCTAACCTAACCTAACCTAACCTAACCTAACCTAACCTAACCTAACCTAACCTAACCTAACCTAACCTAACCTAACCTAACCTAACCTAACCTAACCTAACCTAACCTAACCTAACCTAACCTAACCTAACCTAACCTAACCTAACCTAACCTAACCTAACCTAACCTAACCTAACCTAACCTAACCTAACCTAACCTAACCTAACCTAACCTAACCTAACCTAACCTAACCTAACCTAACCTAACCTAACCTAACCTAACCTAACCTAACCTAACCTAACCTAACCTAACCTAACCTAACCTAACCTAACCTAACCTAACCTAACCTAACCTAACCTAACCTAACCTAACCTAACCTAACCTAACCTAACCTAACCTAACCTAACCTAACCTAACCTAACCTAACCTAACCTAACCTAACCTAACCTAACCTAACCTAACCTAACCTAACCTAACCTAACCTAACCTAACCTAACCTAACCTAACCTAACCTAACCTAACCTAACCTAACCTAACCTAACCTAACCTAACCTAACCTAACCTAACCTAACCTAACCTAACCTAACCTAACCTAACCTAACCTAACCTAACCTAACCTAACCTAACCTAACCTAACCTAACCTAACCTAACCTAACCTAACCTAACCTAACCTAACCTAACCTAACCTAACCTAACCTAACCTAACCTAACCTAACCTAACCTAACCTAACCTAACCTAACCTAACCTAACCTAACCTAACCTAACCTAACCTAACCTAACCTAACCTAACCTAACCTAACCTAACCTAACCTAACCTAACCTAACCTAACCTAACCTAACCTAACCTAACCTAACCTAACCTAACCTAACCTAACCTAACCTAACCTAACCTAACCTAACCTAACCTAACCTAACCTAACCTAACCTAACCTAACCTAACCTAACCTAACCTAACCTAACCTAACCTAACCTAACCTAACCTAACCTAACCTAACCTAACCTAACCTAACCTAACCTAACCTAACCTAACCTAACCTAACCTAACCTAACCTAACCTAACCTAACCTAACCTAACCTAACCTAACCTAACCTAACCTAACCTAACCTAACCTAACCTAACCTAACCTAACCTAACCTAACCTAACCTAACCTAACCTAACCTAACCTAACCTAACCTAACCTAACCTAACCTAACCTAACCTAACCTAACCTAACCTAACCTAACCTAACCTAACCTAACCTAACCTAACCTAACCTAACCTAACCTAACCTAACCTAACCTAACCTAACCTAACCTAACCTAACCTAACCTAACCTAACCTAACCTAACCTAACCTAACCTAACCTAACCTAACCTAACCTAACCTAACCTAACCTAACCTAACCTAACCTAACCTAACCTAACCTAACCTAACCTAACCTAACCTAACCTAACCTAACCTAACCTAACCTAACCTAACCTAACCTAACCTAACCTAACCTAACCTAACCTAACCTAACCTAACCTAACCTAACCTAACCTAACCTAACCTAACCTAACCTAACCTAACCTAACAGGATGAGAGACTACCGGGGAGCGAGAGTCTACCAGTGCGCGGTTCAAGAGAGTGGACCTGTAAAGGCGGCAATAGTCGTCTTTGACCCAGACATTGACGCCATACAGTGTCCGCAACTGACCACTAATAACATCGTAGTGGTCAGGCTCAGAACCAGCGCCTGGGAAATCGCAGTAGTCTCTCTCTACTTTGAGCCAGACCAGCCCATCGAAGGATACCTGGATCATCTGAAGGCAATCATCGAGGACATGGGACCAAACGGAGTACTCGTAGGTGGCGACGCAAACGCGAAGAGCGCCTGGTGGGGGAGCCCAAAAACGGACCGCAGGGGGGAGGAGCTGTCTGGGACCCTCGAAGAGCTACGCTTACAGGTGCTCAACGTCGGCGACACCCCTACCTTTGACACCGTGAGGGGTGGCAAAATATACAGCAGTTTCGTCGACGTAACAGCCTGCTCAGAGGACCTGCTGAACCTGGTGGACAACTGGAAAGTAGAAGACTGCGTCACGAGCTCGGACCACAACGGCATTACATTCAACATAAACACACAAAAAGGACACGGCACACATACACTTCGCACTACACGCATATACAATACACGTAAAGCGAAATGGAGCCAGTTTCGCAAGAAACTAGGCGAAACATTAACAGACAGGGTAATAAACAAAATAGAAATAGACAAAATTACAAATACATTAAATTTAGAACATAAAATGAAAAATTACACAGATTCGATCACACAAACATGCATAGATACTATACCCAAAATAAAAAGTGCCAATATACTCACCTTGCCGTGGTGGTCCCAGGAGCTCGCTGACCTGAAGAAGGTAGTCTCCACCAGGAGACGCAGAATCCGCTGCGCCGCACCAGTCCGCAGAGAGCAGGTTGTAAAAGAGTACCTGAAAATAAAGGAGGAATATGAGCAAAAAGCAAAGAGGGCCCAGATAGACAGCTGGAAGGACTTCTGCCACAAACAGGACAGGGAAGGAATGTGGGAGGGGATTTACAGGGTGATCGGTCGGACCGCCAAAAGACACGAGGACGTACCCTTGGTGGACAACGGGACAACATTGACTCCACTAGCATCGGCAAAGCTATTAGCGGACACATTCTACCCCGGAGATCCTGAAGACGAGGATAATGACGACCACCGCCAGACTAGGGAGATGGCGAAGCGTGTAAACGAGCCGAGTCATGATGAACACCATGACCCGCCGTTTACACACCAAGAGCTACTGTCGGCGGTGGAAAGTTTCAACCCGAAGAAGGCTCCGGGGGCTGATGGTCTCACGGCGGACATCTGCGCGCGCGCTATTCTCCGGGACCCGGAGGCGTTCCTTGCCCTGGCAAACAAGTGCCTAGAACTAGGCTACTTTCCGAAGATCTGGAAGGAGGCCACCGTGGTGGTCCTCAGGAAGCCGGGCAAGGAAAGCTACACCACCCCGAAATCGCACAGGCCAATTGGCCTTTTGCCAGTTTTGGGGAAGGTCCTGGAGAAGATGGCTGTCCGAAGACTGAAGTGGCATCTGATTCCGCGGATGAGTACTCGCCAGTATGGCTTCATGCCACAGAAAAGCACCGAAGACTCCCTCTACACCATGATCCAGCACATTAGAGCTAAGCTGGATCAGAAGAGACTGGTCACAGTGGTGTCTCTGGATATAGAGGGAGCCTTCGATAGCGCATGGTGGCCGGCCATCAGAGTCAGACTGGCTGAGGAAAAGTGTCCCGTGAATCTCAGAAGGCTACTGGACAGCTATCTCGAGCACAGAAGTGTAGATGTCCGCTACGCCGGTGTGGAGTTCCGTAAGTCCACAGAAAAGGGTTGTGTCCAGGGGTCAATTGGTGGTCCGATCCTGTGGAACCTGTTGCTGGATCCGCTGCTAAGGGGCCTAGAGCAGCGCGGTACGTATTGCCAGGCGTTCGCCGATGATGTTGCGCTCATCTTCGATGGGGAAACAGCTCTGGAGATACAGAGGCAGGCCAATGCCGACCTCGAGTATGTGCGGAATTGGGGCATCAGAAACAAGCTGAAGTTCGCGCCACACAAAACCGGCGCGATGCTGATAACGCGAAAATTAAAGTATGATGTCCCGATCCTGCACATGGGCGGGGTCGACATTGGAATGTCTAAGGAGCTGAAAATACTGGGCCTTACTATCGACGACCACCTCACTTTTAACACCCACGTGGGGAATGTGTGTCGCAAAGGCCTGGCTATTTTCAAGCAACTCTCCAGAGCTGCGAAGGTGAGCTGGGGTCTCCATACGGAGGTGATCCGCAGCATCTACACGGCGACGGTAGAGCCGGTAATAATGTACGCAGCAAGTGCCTGGGCCCCGGCAGTGAATAAGCTTGGAGTGCAGAAACAGCTCAACGTGGTCCAACGAGGATTTGCCCAGAAGCTCTGCAAGTCCTACCGCACGGTGTCTCTAAACTCGGCGCTGATGCTGGCCGGGATACTACCTCTCGACCTGCGCATACAGGAGGCAGCCGCCCTGTATGAGGCGAGGAGAGGGTTGCCCCGGCCGGCCTTAGGAGACAGGGAGGTCGAGCGTGCGGTGGCGTTTGCAGAGACTCCTCATCCCGCACTGCAGGTGGCCATGAGTTTCGTCTGTCTGGCTGATCAGACTGAGGTCGATGCCCACAGCAGTCAGGCGGTACGCATCTACACCGATGGCAGCAAGATTGATGAGAAGGTCGGAGCGGCACTATCACTGTGGGCCGGTGACGCCGAGACCAAAGCCGTCAAACTCTGTCTGCCATCATACTGTAGTGTGTACCAGGCGGAACTACTGGCCATATGCAGGGCGACGCGGGAGATCCTCAGGCGCTCGGAGGCGAGCTTTGGCATATACAGTGACTCTAGGGCAGCACTGCAGTCAGTTACTAGCCAAGACTCGTCTCACCCCCTAGCAGCAGAGGCGAGGCAAAACCTGCGCCTGGCCTTGACCAAAAGCAAAGATGTGTCCTTGTTTTGGATCAAGGCCCACGCGGGACTAGCGGGGAACGAGCGCGCGGACCACCTGGCCAAGGAAGCGGCTCTCAAAAGCAAGCGGAAGCCCGACTACGACCGATGCCCGATCTCATTCGTCCGGCGGCAAATCCGCCAGGAGTCGATAGGCGAGTGGGATCGGAGGTACAGGGGCGGAGAGACCGCTTCCGTAACCAAGCTGTTTCTTCCAAATGCACTCCAGGCGCACAGGATCGTGCGGCGGATCCAGCCAACAGGATTGATCACCCAGGCGATGACGGGGCACGGTGGGTTCTCCGAATACCTGCACCGTTTCAAGTGTAAGGAGAACCCATCATGCATCTGCGATCCCCAAATCCCTGAGTCGGTGCCCCACATTCTTTTCGACTGTCCAGTGCATGCGGAAAGAAAAATGAGATTAGAACAGGACGCCGACATGCAACTGACTGCAGGGACCTTGGCGGCGTGCCTATCGGGGAAGGGCACGCAACATCTGCTGCTGGCGTATTTGGACGACGTGTGCAAACTCGTCGTCAATCGCAACAAAGCCGGCTAGGTACTCGTATTTCAATATACTATGACCTTAGCCGGCTCAGCAAACAAAAGCAGCAGCAGACAAGGTCCCTGACCATGTTAGGGGGTACCGCATGGCAGGAGGTGGTTTTAGTCGGTAAGAGTCCGACACTACCCCAGCCACATCACCCGTGAGGTGGCTGGGGTGTCCATGAGGATTTCCCCTCCTGCCAAAAAAAAAAAAAAAAAAAAAAAAAAAAAAAAAAAAAAAACCTAACCTAACCTAACCTAACCTAACCTAACCTAACCTAACCTAACCTAACCTAACCTAACCTAACCTAACCTAACCTAACCTAACCTAACCTAACCTAACCTAACCTAACCTAACCTAACCTAACCTAACCTAACCTAACCTAACCTAACCTAACCTAACCTAACCTAACCTAACCTAACCTAACCTAACCTAACCTAACCTAACCTAACCTAACCTAACCTAACCTAACCTAACCTTTTTTTTTTTTTTTTTTTTTTTTTTTGTTTGCGCTGGGAAAAATGTCAATTACGCATCGTCCTCCCATCGGGGGATGGGAGGGGTATGTGGGACTCCCCGGGCGAAACCCGGTATACCCACTAAATAACCCAGCGACCTGTTACCCTCTTCGTCCGAGTGGAGGGGGACTGGGAGATCGGCGCAGCCTTGGCGTCCAGTCCTCCTCCGACGATTGCCCGCCGACATTACACGGCGGGCTCCTCAATGCCCTGTCTAACATTGACAGGGACGACAGGCGGTAGCGAAGGTGGTGTAGAGTGCAATGCGGGCGGAGGCGCCCCCGCGCCTGTCGCCCGCCTATCACCACCACGAGGAGGGAGAAGACCCCGTCTTCTCCGACCTCTTCTTCGCCTACGGAGCGGCGCAGCGAGAGGGTCATCCTC
The DNA here is from genome assembly GCA_936450705.2 of Protodeltote pygarga. Taxonomy (NCBI): domain Eukaryota; kingdom Metazoa; phylum Arthropoda; class Insecta; order Lepidoptera; family Noctuidae; genus Protodeltote; species Protodeltote pygarga. The sequence goes on along the minus strand of OW388270.2, from coordinate 11,147,342 downwards.
CCGCGCGCGCTCCGCTGCCTCCTTTTGCGAGATGACATCCTCGCAAAAGGAAGCAACAGCTGCCCAGGACCCCTCACTCTCCAACATGGTGTTCACCACGCTGGGAAGTGAGAGGTCCTGTCCGATCTCCGCAGTCAGAGTGCGGCGCGGCTCAGACCAAGCTGGACACACCTCGAGGGTGTGCTGCGCCGTGTCCTCCGCCGCGCCGCAGTCGTGGCACGCCGGGGTTTCCTCCCTCCCGATCCGGTGCAGGCGCGAGCCAAAGCACCCATGCCCTGACAGCACCTGCACAAGACGGAAAGAGAGGAAACCGTGGGAGCGCTCGAGCCAGTCCCGCAAGACCGGTCCGAGCGCGTCCAGGGTCCGGCGGCCGAAAGTGGCGGAGGCGAGGTCCTCCGTCCAATGGACGATGATGGCGTCTCTCGCCTCCCGCCGCACGGCCTCCCGCTCCTCGGTGGCGGGGCGCTGCCCGAGGGCCCTGCGCCGCGCCGTCCACTCGTACACTCTGGCGAGCACCCACGCCTCCAACTCCCAAGGAGGGGTGCCCGCCAGAGCGCACGCCGCAGAGAAGCCTACCGAACGGTAGGCCCTCGCTACCCGCTGTGCTATGGCCCTTTGGGGCCTGCGCATCAGGGTGGCATTCTCCCTCCTCTGAAGGGAGTCTGCCCAGATGGGGGCCCCATAAAGGGGCCATACTCCGCAGGATGCCGGCGTACAAACGCCGGCACCGTGCACTGGGCCCCCCCAAGTTCGGGAGGAGCCAGGATAGAGCACCCGCAGCCTTCAGCAGGCGCGTCGACAGCCCGCTAAAGTGCGGGCCGAAGCGCCACCTGCTGTCCAGCACCAGACCCAGATACTTCATCTGGGTCTTAACCTCCACCCTGGCGTCCTCCACGAGAATGTGGGGGTCTGGAGGGCAGCGCTGCCGAGGCCCGTGAAAGAACACGGCCTCGGTCTTGTTCAGCGCCACCCTCAATCCCAGGCGGCGGATCCTCCCTGCGACCAAGGATCCGCCAGCCGAGGCCAGACAGGCCACCTCTCCGAAGCTCCTCCCCCGGGCAGTAAGCAGAGTGTCATCCGCGTAGCAGATGACACTCGTGCCCTGGAGGAGGGCTCCCCTCAGCAACCAATCGAATCCGATGTTCCACAAGGGGGGCCCTAAGACCGACCCCTGTGGAACACCGGACTCCGCGCCGTAGCGCCGCAACCTGGCCAGTTTATCCACCAGGAGGACCTCGCGATCCTCCAGGTAGCTGGCCAGGAGCCTCCGCAGGTATGGAGGCACTCCGTGATACCGGAGTGCCTCCAATATCGTCGAGTGGGGAACGGAGTTGAAGGCGTTGGCTATGTCGAATGACACCGCCATCACTCCGTCCCCCGCCTCGACCGCCTCCTTGACCTGGCCCTTTAGCAGGGCCAGTGCATCGATGGTAGACCGTCCCTGTCGGAAACCGAACTGGGCGTCCGACAGGTCCGGCCCTACCCCCCGCAGGTGGCTGTTGAGCCGGCTGGCGATGATCCCCTCGAACAATTTACCGACCTCATCGAGTAAAACGATGGGCCGGTATGCCGAGGGGGAATCCGCCGGGCGTCCCTCCTTTCGGAGCAGGCACAGCTGCCCCTCCTTCCACAGTTTCGGGAACCTTCCAGACGCAAAACACGCGCTGAAAAGCTCCCGAAATCTGTCCTCCATCTGAGCGGCAGCTATGGCCGCCACCCGTGCAGGGACGCCGTCCGGCCCAGGAGCCGTCTTCTTCGCACGGAGGCTGACAAGTCCCGCGCGAAACTCCTCCTCCGTCACCGGAGGTACCTCATCCTCCGGTGACTCTGCCCCCTGCGGGGGGTCCATCGTTGGTGGGGTGAAGTCGGCCCTGCGCGGAAACAGGGACCGAACCACCCCATCCAGCAACTCCGGCTCGAGGGTCTCGGTCAGTGGGGGACCGTGGGGGCGCAGCTGGTTCCGCGCGGCCCTGTATGGTCGCCCAAACGGGTCCCTGTCGAGACCCTCGAGCATCTCGGCCCTCGCCGAGTCCTTCGCAGCACCCATAGCCGCCTTGAGGACCGCCTTCGCCTCTCGGTAAGAGGCGTACAAGCGGTCCTCGTCCGCTTGGTTACGGGCGCTGCGCCGTCTGCTCCGCGTGTAGGCCCTTCTGGCCGCCACGCAGGAGCACCGGAGCCCCGCCAGTTCCTCCGTCCACCAATAGACGGCACGGCGGGGCGGCGGACGACGGGACCGAGGCATGCTGGAATTGCACACCTCGGTCAAGGATCCTCGGAGCTGCACCGCGGCAGCGTCCACATCCAGGACATCGACTGGAGGCGACAGCCAGTCCTGGAGGAACGCTGCCTCCTTCGCCGCCTCCCGGTCCAGGCGAGTGAGAGCCCATCGTGGGAAGGGAGACCTGCCAGAGCGGGCCGGTTCCCCACGAGGGCTCTGGGTGGAGATGTCGAAACGCACGTACCTGTGGTCCGACATGGTCTCCACCAACTCCACCCGCCAGTTCACGATGCGTGCGGCTAGCACGGGGGTGGCGAACGATACGTCCACCACCGACCCACCCCGTTGCCGCACACACGTGTGGACCGCCCCCCTGTTGAGGAGGGATACACCGCAAGAGGCCGCCCAAAACTCGACGGAGCGACCTCTCACGTTGCAGGAGGCAGCCGGGTTCCCCCACGCCTCCGACTTGGCGTTCAGGTCGCCGAGCACGACGACCTGGCGCGGCGCCGCCCTCCCTACGGCTGCAGTGAGGACCTCCAAGAAGTCCTCAAAGTCCGAGAGAGGGCGGTTTGGGGAGAAATAGACCCCCACCAGGGCCATACCTCCCCACGCGGCGGCCACGTATCCCGGTCCCCTCTCTAAAAGCGAGAGGGGAGGGGAGTCCGTGGAGGACCGCGAGACCAGCGCCACCAAGCCGTCTCGGTCGCCCAGCCAATGGCCAGGGACCGAGTAGGGCTCGGCGACCACCGCCAAGTCCACCAACCACTCAGCCATGGTCTGCATCAGGAGATCCTGTGCAGCCCGGCAGCGGTTGGTGTTCGCCTGAAGGATGCGATGTTCGACTGTGGGCATCAGTCGGACATCGCACCCCCTTCCTCCGCAGCCACCGCCGTTCCTGCCTCAGAAGCGGCGGCGGTGCAAGCAGCAGGCGCGACGCGCGCCTGCTCCTTGCCCTTCTTGTGGGGAGGCTTGCAGAGCTTCCCCGTCATTATGTGGCCTGCCGGTAGGCCACTGGCGGCACACACCGCGCAGTGCGGCGTGGCGACCAAGCAGGAGGCTGCCTTGTGGCCCTCTTTGCCGCAGCGGTAACAGGTCTCAGACCTGTCGACCGCTGACGGGCAAAGGGCTCGGGCGTGGCCGATGCCGCAGCACTTGAAGCAGCGCAAAGGCCGCTCCTCAAGTGCCCGGATCGCACCCGAGCTGAAACCTACAAGGAGCCGTCCTTTGTCAAGGACGGCTTTGGCGGCAGCGACTGGGCACTCGAGCCGCATACAGCCCATGCCGCCACGGCCGGGGCGGATGTCCCGGCCCTGCACCGCCGCGATGCTGCAGCCCCCAATGGCTGCCACCGCCGCCACCACCTCCCCCTTGGTGACCGAGTCATCCAACCCGGTCACCTCTATCGCCGCCGACTTGATCGGCCGTGCCACCTTGGCAGCGTCCGCGATGACCTCTTGCAGCTTGGCTGCAAAGAGGTCAGCGCTGGCGCTGCCCTCCGCCCCCGGGAACTCGAAAATTCGAGCCCCGGCTACGGTCCTCCGGCAGGCAAACTTCTCGATCCCCAGTTGGGTCGGGTCGGCATTGACCCGCGCCCGCGTGAGGATGGAGGCGTACGTCTCCCCGCGCTCCGCAGCCTCCGCGGTGATCGTCACCACGACTGCTGCGGACCCCGGGGGAACCAGCTTTCCCTTCGTCTTCTTGGCCTTCCGCTTACGCTTCTTCTTGCCAGTCCCTTGCGACTGGCCGGGAGGCGTGGTGGCGGGGACGGCAGGGACGGTCTCCGCCGCCTTTCCGCCCTTCCCCTTCCCCTTTCCCTTTGCCTCCACGCCCCTGCCAGTCGCCTGCGACTGGCTGGGCTGCGTGGGGGCAGGGACGGCAGGGACGGCTGTCACCGTCTTTTTGCCCTTGCCCTTCCCCCTCCGACCCACTTCGGTCCAGCCCTGTTGGTTGGTCGGAGTGGTGGAAGGCAGAAGGGCATCCACCTCCTGCTCCTCCTCCTGCTGCGAGGACGGCCCCGGCTGGTCGCGCCTCTTGTCCGCCGCAAGCGGCGGTCGGATGCGCTTCTCCGGCAGGAGCCGGTCCTCGATCCCCGCTAAGCAGGATCGAGTGAAGGCCCTCTCCTCCATAACCACCTTTCGGATGACCTCCTCAAGGTTGGCTGGGGAAGGGGCCTCCACCGCAGGCCGGGCCGCGGCTTCAGCAAGTATCGCGCGGAGCCGGCTGACCTCCGCCTGCAGGCGATCGACTGTCGCCTGCAGTTGCCGCGTTTCGTCGGTCGTATTGCGCTGTGCCAGCTCCAACACGATTCCGCGCATACTCGCGGCCCGACACTTAAGGGCCTTCTGGAACGTGCCCTTCAGGTTTGAGGACTTGGAGGCGACCTCTACGATCCCCTCCTCATCCTCTTCCGCCATCCGCTTAAGCTCTTCAACGGAGTGGTCCGCGTACATCACGCGGGACGCTCCGTACCCAGACCTTGCCCGGTTGGCGCGAGCCCTCTGCTCCTTCGCAGCAATTCGCTCCTCGAGCTCTTGCTGCAGCTGCGCCCGCCGAATCAGGTCCAGCCGGCTTTGGGCGTCCCGGAGACCCACGTCGTGAGTGTCCGCGACCGTCGTCGGCCTCTTCGCCCTCGGCTTTCTAGTCGAAGGCGAAGAAGCCGACGAACCTCCAGACCCGTCCTTCAGGTACGGACGCTTCCGCGACCGAGAGTCGCCCGCGTCCGACACGCTGATGAGGGACTCGTCGTCGGAGTCTGACAACAAGTCCCCCCTCCCGCCGACAAGGCCAGCCGCAGACGGCGCGCGGCTACCCTCAGACGCCGAAGCGTCGGTGGGGCCCTGAGAAGGGCCTTTTGGTTGGCCCTTAGAAGGGCCTTTTGAGAATCGCCCGAAGGCGTCCCGCGAGGGATTTGGCATAGCCACCGCAATTAAAAATATAGCACCCGCAAATGAAAATGAAATTGAGACCGCTCGTGATTAAAACCCGCAATGATACAATGTAATCACGAGGGCACACCGCTCTTTGGCCGTACCCAGTCTGACACTCCGTTACGGTGTCAGAACTGGGCCGTTTCCGGGGGACACGACGAGGACGTAAGCAGTGTGGGGGGTCCCCCAACCTAACCTAACCTAACCTAACCTAACCTAACCTAACCTAACCTTTTTTTTTTTTTTTTTTTTTTTTTGTTATCGGGGGGAAATCCATCATGGACTTCCTCCGCCCTGGGGGGGGCGGAGGGGCGTGTGAGACTCCTACTCACTAAAACCACCCCGGTGTTCCATCATCCACCTTTTGCCGAGGGTCGCGGGGGCAGAGTTTTCAGTCTTCCGCGACGCTCGGCAGGTGCTGGCCCGCTTTTGCCAATGCGGGCCTCGTCTCTGCCGAGGGGGAGAGGGCGATCTCCCGCTCGGCTCCTTCTTGAGGGGCGCGCGTGGAACACTACGCGCCGCCACCTCGGGTCCAGTTTGTTATGGGCGGCAGGCTTCCCCAAACCTGTCGCCCGAGGACCCACTATGGAGGTCGGCGGAGGGCAGGATCTGTTCTCCCTGCCCTCCGGCGACGCCCGGTTCGTCTGCTGCGGATTGGGAGGGGGTTTGTCGATTCCCTCTCTCTTTCCGCAGCTTCCTTCTGCGACATGACGGCTTCGCAGAAGGAAATCACTGCGTCCCAAGAACTGTCACTGCCGACCATTTTTTTGATAACAGCCGGCAGCGACAGGTCGCCTCCAATTTCCGCGACGAGTGTACGGCGCGGCTCATCCCACGCAGCGCATTCCGCCAGCGTATGCCGCGCCGTATCCTTCGGACATCCGACGCAGTGATGACACCGGGCGTCCGGCTCTCTGTTTATCATACACAGGTACCACCCGAAACAGCCGTGGTTCGAGAGCACCTGTGTCGCCCTGAAGGTCAGAGAGCCGTGCCTCCTCCCCAGCCAGTCTTTAAATACTGGCCGAATGGCCTCAATAATTTCGAGGCCTGCGGTAGGGCGTTCCAGCCTCTCCCGCCACTCCACCATGAGATCTCGTTGGAGCTCTGACCGGCGCAGTGCAATTTGTCGTTGCACCGGCCTCTCGTCCCGCTGCCGCGCTTCCTCGCGCCACGTATGTAATGACGCGAGGGCTTTAGCATCCAGATCCCATGGTGGAGATTTGGCCAGTAGACACGCCGCCTCGTAGGAGATCGTGCGATACCCTCGGACGGCTCTGACGGCTATCGTCCGCTGCGGTCTCCGCAGTATGCGGACGGTTTTGTCCGTCAGATCGCCTGCCCACACTGGGGCCCCGTAAAGGGCCATGGATCGCACGACCCCCATGTATAGCCGCCGGCAAGCGGCGTTCGGTCCCCCCAAGTTAGGAAGCAACGACGACAGTGCATTCGCGGCGCCCGTCAATTTCGGAGCCAGCCGTTTAAAGTGAGGCAAGAACTTCCATTGGCTGTCGAGGACCAGTCCCAGGTACTTCATGGTCTCCCCGACAGCTATTCTTACCCCACCGACCACGATGTGCTGGTCCTGCGGTGGCTTGTTCCGAGGCCTATGAAATGACATGGCCTCGGACTTGTTGAGGGCCACCTCTAGGCCTAGTCGTTGGATGCGGCCTACCACCTCTGCGACTGCTGCCGTGGCTCGCAACGCCGCCTCCCTGTGCGAACTCCCACATGCCGTGACCAACGTGTCATCGGCGTAGCACGTGAGGTTCACACCCTCGAGGAGCCTACCCCGCAGAACCCAGTCGTATCCGATGTTCCACAGGAGCGGCCCAAGAACCGAGCCCTGTGGAACACCGCACGACATCACTCTGCTCCCAGAGCCATCGCGTCCCATGAAAGAGACTGCCCGTCCCGACAAATAAGCCCCGACAATGTTGCGGAGGTAGGGAGGAACTCGGTGATATCTGAGCGCCTCCCTGATGCAGCTCCAGGGCAGGGTGTTGAAGGCGTTGGATATATCCAACGACACTGCCAACAACACCCCATCCCGCGACACAGCTTCCTCCGCCAGACCCCTCACACGCATGATAGCGTCGACGGTCGAGCGCCCGTAGCGAAACCCGAACTGGTTTTCGTCGAGATCCGGCCCTTCTCCATTTAAGTGGCAGACGAGGCGGCCTGCAATGATGCGCTCGAAGAGCTTTCCCACCTCGTCTAGCAACACTATGGGCCGGTACGCAGACGGTGAGTCCGCCGGGCGCCCCTCCTTCTTGAGCAGAACCAGCCTGCCAGTCTTCCATTGGCTGGGAAACTGGCCCCGCTCAAGGCATGCCGTGAAGAGATCTCTGAGTCGGGGCTCTAGGGTCTTTAGGGCGAGGACCAATGCTCGGCCAGGGATGCCGTCTGGCCCCGGGGCGGTGTTTTTGGCTCGGAGCCGCATAACCACCGCCTTTAAGTCCTCCTCTGTCACTTCTGGGACGCGATCGCTCCCCTCCGGCTCTGCGGCTGTGCGTGACGCCATCAGCGGCGCCGGGTGCACAGCTCTATTAGGGAAGAGAGCCGAGACTACTTCTCCCAGTAGCTGGGGCTGGAGACTCTCCGTTAATGGGGGAGCCCATGGGCGAAGCTTGCCCCTCACCATACGGTACGGGCGCCCCCACGGGTCTCGGTCTAAGGTCGCCAGCAGCTCTTCCCTAGCACTCGTCTTGGCTTCACTGATGGCCACCCGCAGAGTCAGTTTGGCCTCCCGATACGCCTCGTACCGTGCGGCCTCTTCTTCAGGAACCCGCCGACGTCTCCTCCGATACCTGGTGTACTGGCGCCGAATCGCCACGCATGCTACGCGCAGCTGTTCGATCTCAGCGGACCACCAGTACACCTGGCGTTTGCGCGGCCGATTGTGGACGCGAGGCATGGACGCGTCACAGATCAGTGACATTGCCTCGCGAAACCATTGCGCCTCCTCTTCGACGTCGATGAGATCACGCGTCGCTGAGTCCCGGACCCAGGCCTGGACTATGGCGGCTTCCTCGAGAGCCTCCCTGTCGAGATGTCTCAGGGCCCACCTGGGGCTGTCCCTACGCGGGGTCGTCGTTGGGTTGCGAGTGTCCGACGTTCCGGTGGAGATGCTGAACCGGATATACCGGTGATCGGACAGCGACTCCACCTCTTCCGCAACCCTCCAGCCCTGAACTCGGCGTGCTAGGGCAGGGCTAGCAAACGTGACGTCCACTATTGACCCACCCCACCGTCGCACGCACGTTTGGACCGAGCCCCGGTTCAGGACAGAGAGGCCCGTCGCCAGCACCCACGATTCCAGGGTGCGACCCCGCACACTCGTGGCCGGAGACCCCCACACCGTGGATTTGGCGTTTAGATCTCCGAGCACCAGCACTGGAAGTGGATGGTATCGGCTGACGACAGACCCTATCTCTAACAGTAGGCCCTCGAAATCGACGAGTCTCGCATTGGGCGAAAAGTACGCACCGATGACTAGGATTTCCCCAACAAGCGCTGCCACCCAGCCGCGTCCCCTGGACACGTCTCTCAATCCCTCACCGAAGATAGCTACTGTCGGTGGGCGATTGAGATCCCCTGCCCAATTGTCTCGGTCAGGGACCCGCCACGGTTCGCCGATCACCGCCACATGTATCGACCACTGCACCAAGCTCTGGACTAGGAGATCCTGAGCTGCGATGCAGTGATTAATATTCGCCTGTAGACAATTGAGGGCCATTATTATTGGCAGTCCATTTCCTCTGCCTGCTCTTCCCTTGGCCGGGACTCGGCCGAAGGGCAACTAGTCCCCGGGGTAGATTGTTCCCCGTTGGGCTTGGTCGCACTCTTATTTTTCTTGTTGTTATGGCGTGGCGCGGTGCACACCTTGCTGCCTAAACGATGCTCCGCAGGCTTTTTTGCAGCTGCACATAGGCTGCAGTGCGGTTTTGCGGAGCATTGCCCTGCTTTGTGGCCGGGTTGACCGCAGCGGAAGCAGTGATCGCTACGATCGATCTCTGCAGTGCAATGCGCCACCACGTGACCCGCTTCGAGGCACCGGAAGCACCGCCTGGCCCTGGGCTGCAGCAGCGTTACTCGCGCCGCAACCCAGCCCACCAGTAGCCGCCCGCTCTGCGCCAGCTTTTTTGCTGCTGTCACTGGGCACCGCGCCCAGACCGTGCCGAGACCAGCTGCATCGCGGCGTATCTCCCCCACCTTAATGGTTTCCAGCGAACACTGGCACTCCCTGACCATGGCCGCTGCGATCTCTTCAATGGTAACAGAGTCGTCCAGCCCAGTCACGCGCACCTCTGCGCATTTAGTGGGTCTGGAGACTCGGACATCATCGGGATTGATTACCGCCTGGATCTTAGCAGCTAGGGAGTCCGCCTTATCTCCGCTAGTTGCTCCCGGGATCTCCAGCAAACGAGCACCAGTTGCTGCTTGCTTGACACGCAAGCCATTGATGCCGAGATCTTTTATGTCGATCTTGGCTCTAGCGTCTGCTATTACAGCCGCGTAGGTTAAGCCCCTCTCCACCGCACCCGGCTGCAGTGTTAGTACCACAGCCGTGGAGCGAGGGGCGCGGATTTTGGGCGCTTGGGTCTTCGCGGCTGTCTGCTGTGGTGCCTTCTTCTTCTTCTTCTTGTTAGTGACCGTGGTCCAAGTCTCCTCTGAAGGTGGGGGAGGTGCACTTCCCTTCCCTTTGCCCTTCCCTTTGCCCTTCCCTTTTTTCGCTGTTTGGGAATCGGGATCTTTCGAGGTGGTTGCAGACATACCTGACCCCGATGCGACAGGCTTAGCAGCTGCTGCACTATACGTTTGCACCCCCCCTTGTGAGGTTTTTGATGCCGTCTGCATCTCCCTCTTCTTGTCGGCCGCGAGCGGCGGACGAAGGGTTGGTGCTGGTAGCAGTCGCTCCTCGAGAGCCTCAAAACGGGCGTTCATCCGGGCCGTTATTATTCTTTCGAGGTCGGCCCCACCCCTGGATTGCTCTGGAGATGCCTGCTCTTTGTACCGAGCGAATTCAGCCTTTAGAGCATCCATCTCGTGTTGGATTTTGCGGATTCCCTCCTTAAGCTGGGCATTCTCCGCCTGCAGCTTAGCTATTTCCTCATTGGAATTCCGCCCCAGGAGCTCTTGAGTACCCGCTTTGATAGAAGCTGCTGCATCCTTCAGCTTCTTTATATGCCCGCCTTTTAAATTCTTGGAGGATGAGGCCACAAATAAAATGTTTGCCACCTCTTCGTTCATCTGCTCTGAGATCGAGCACGCCGACAGGTCCTCCATTGACGGGGCAGCCGACTTCCTGACTGCCTTCGACACAGCTGTCGCTGGAGGCTTCATAAAGAAGAGCCGGTCCTGCGCCACTTGCACCTGGTTTGGCAACTCCTTCACTGGCTCGTTCTTAGACTTGCCTCGGCCTCTTCCTGTCGGCGTGGAGCCAACTTTGGCCGCTGACGCCACATCGTCGCCCGAGACTGATGTTGATCTCGAGCGCTCCCTGTCTGCCCGCGAGCGTTTCTTGCCAGCGCCCTGCCAAAGCTTAGAAGGGCGCTCGCTATTGCCACTTCTGGTGCTCATCCTGCTGGACACCGACTCGCAGTCGGACACCGCACCATCCCCGCCTTCAAGTCCTGTTAGTCTGGCTAACAGCACCACAGGCACTCGGTCTTCTTGACCACTTCCTCCGCTACAGCCTTCTCGGCTGTCTCCTTCCAACGTCAGTTTGTTTTGGTTTATATTTGAATTATCCATACAATTCCCACGAGTATGGGGGAAATAAAAGGTCCGCCCGGGCAGTGCCCCCTGTACCCGGGTAAGTGTAGATTTGTAACCCAACCAGAGAGTCCACCGGTTCACTGGCTGGGGGTGCACTCACGACCAGAAGCTCCCTTAAAAGGAAGCAGTCCCGTCGGCCATTCATCCTCTCGCCGCACACCAAAACTTAGGATTCGGGGTAATTTTTATAGAGGTGTTCTTCCTCGCGGTCCGGGCGGCTAAGCCAAGACCCTCGGTCCCGTTCGAAGCCATGAGACATGACCACGACACTCCTAGCGGGATTACGATCTGCGTTAAGTGCATGAAGCACGTACGCCGCCTACCGCTTTCGCAGCTGGCTCCACTCCGCTGCATGGCAACAAGCCAGCAGCCCTATTCAGGCGCGTCAGATGTAAAGGACGCCCTGCCTCGCGACTGTCCAGTGTGGACGCCGCCAGCTACTTCCACGTGTTTCTAAGCACAGGAAACACAGAAGAGCTCCCTCGGTATCCCTCTTAGTCTGGTCTCTCACTTTGAACCTGTCCGGCATGAGTGGCTCTACCGGTAAAGCCCCAAAGATCATTGAGACACGCAAGCCCCACCACGACGACAACGTGGAGATACCCTCGGTGGGGAACCTAACCTAACCTAACCTAACCTAACCTAACCTAACCTAACCTAACCTAACCTAACCTAACCTAACCTAACCCTACTAGTGAATACCGATGAAGACGTCCTGAGAGCTCTAAAGAACCAGAATCGGGAAATCTTCCATGGTCTTAACGACGGGGAAGATAGAGTGGAAATTAAATATAGAAGGAAAGCGAGAAACCCCCATGCAGGACACGTAATTATCAGCGTCTCGCCCACCGTCTGGCGCCGTGTGACCGAAAAAGAATTCGTGCATATTGACCTACAACGAATCAGGGCGGAAGACCAGTCCCCGTTGGTCCAATGCACGCGCTGCTTGGGCTATGGGCACAGCAGAAAATACTGCGAGGAGACGATTGAAGTCTGCAGCCACTGTGGTGGCCCTCATATGAAGTCAGAATGCGCAGACTGGATGGCTGGGGTGATGCCTTCCTGCAGAAACTGTAAAAAAGCAGGTCTGACCCACACGGAACATAATGCCTTCAGCGCCGAATGTCCAACACGACGTGGGTGGGACCAGCTGGCCAGGTCAACTGTTGCGTACTGCTAAGGGCACCCAGGAGAGAAAATCAGGCTACACCTTCGCGCAAGCTAACCTCCAGCGTAAAAAACTAGCAACCAACGAACTGCTACTAGAGTCCGAAAAGCGTGGAATAGCAGCGGCGATGCTACAGGAGCCCTATATCGGTGGATCGAAGAAGATGAAAAACTACAGAGGAGCCCGGGTCTTTCAGTGCACAGACATAGGTGAGGGTAATGTCAAAGCGGCAATTGCCATCTTTGACAAGAATCTCAATGTCAAACAGTACCCCAAACTCACCACAAACAACATCACTGTGGTTGGGATTCTAACCGGTGCCTGGGAGATCACTTTGGTTTCCATCTACTTCGAACCAAACTTGCCGCTAGAGCCATACCTGAAGCACCTAAAACTAATAAAAAAGGCTAATGGTTCTATACCAATAATCATTGGAGGCGATGTAAACGCGAAGAGTACATGGTGGGGAAGCCCAATAGCCGACGACCAACGAGGTGAGGATGTGCTTGGAACTCTCGGAGAGCTGGACCTAAACATACTTAACGTAGGGGAAATTCCGACTTTCGACACGATAAGAGGTGGACAGCGGTTCACCAGCCATGTCGATATCACAGCCTGTTCGACAGATATTCTTGGAAAGGTAGCAGACTGGAGAGTCGACGAGAGTCTAACGAGCTCTGACCACAATGGCATCATCTTCAAACTTTGGCTAGAGAAATCAAAAGGGATGAAAATAGAAAGGACCACTAGGATTTATAACACAAAAAAGGCCAATTGGTCTGAGTTTCATAAGAAACTCAAACAATTGAGACTGGAACATAACATCACAGAAGCTGAAATAGAAAATATCAATAAGGTAGAAGAAATAGACAAAATAGTAAACAACTACACAAATGTAATAAAGGAAACATGTATGTCAACAATACCTATGAAAAAGTCAAAAGAAAAACTTACCTTGCCGTGGTGGTCGGAGAAACTCGCGAAGATGAAGAAAGATGTCACTACCAAGAAGAGAAGGATAAGATGCGCTGCTCCGGTCCGAAGGTCGAAAGTCGTAGAAGAGTACCTGAAACAGAAAGAAGAGTATGAGATGGAAGCTGCAAAAGCTCAAACGGACAGTTGGAAAGAGTTCTGCTGCAAACAGGATAGGGAGGGGGTCTGGGAGGGTATTTACAGAGTAATTGGAAGGACTACATGCAGGGAGGAGGATTTGCCACTGGCAAAGAATGGTGAAGTGCTAGATGCAAAAGGATCCGTAAAGTTAATAACGGAAACCTTCTACCCGGAAGACCTCACCACTGATGATAACACTTATCACAGTCGCATCAGGTTGGAGGCAGAAAAATTAAGTGAGCAGGAACAGGAGGGGTCATGGGATCCACCATTTACAATGGCGGAATTAAAACCAGCCAGCGAGTCCTTCAACCCTAAGAAGGCCCCGGGAGTGGATGGCTTCACAGCCGACATATGCAGTCGTGTCATTGGTAATGCACCTGAGATTTTTCTGGCTCTTCTGAACAAATGTTTAAAGTACCACTACTTCCCAAAAGCTTGGAAGGAGGCGACAGTGGTGATACTGAGGAAGCCAGGGAAAGCGGACTACACCACGCCCAAGGCATACAGACCTATTGGATTGCTACCAGTGCTCGGAAAAGTATTTGAAAAAATGTTGGTGGCCCGCCTCAAGTTCCACATAGCCCCAAGGATGAGTACTCGCCAGTACGGGTTCATGCCACAAAGGAGTACCGAGGACTCCCTCTATACCCTAATGCAATATGTCAACAATAAACTAATGCAGAAGAAAATAGTGGTATTAATATCTCTGGATATAGAGGGAGCCTTCGACAGTGCCTGGTGGCCGGCTATTAGAGTCCGACTGGCTGAGGAAAAATGTCCATTTGGCTTGAGGAGGGTCATCGACAGCTATTTGACGGACAGAAGAGTCAGAGTCAGATACGCCGGAGAGGAGTTTGCCAAGGGCACGAACAAAGGCTGTGTACAAGGCTCAATTGGAGGCCCCATTCTCTGGAACCTTCTGTTGGACCCCCTTCTGAAGAGCCTCGAAAAGAGGGGAAATTACTCCCAGGCCTTTGCAGACGACGTGGTGCTGGTTTTTTGCGGGGACACAGCAATAGAAATAGAAGGACAAGCAAATGCCACCCTTGAGCATGTCCGCACGTGGGGAGTACAGAATAAGCTTAAATTTGCGCCGCAAAAAACCAGTGCCATGGTAATAACAAACAAATTAAAATATGATGTCCCGCGGCTAAGCATGGGTGGGGTCAGCATAGAGATGGCTCAGGAAATGAAGATATTAGGCGTTACAATCGACAGAAAACTAACTTTTAATACGCACATATCAAATGTCTGCCGGAAAGCCATAGCCATCCACAAACAGCTGTGCAGGGCAGCCAAGGTAAGTTGGGGATTAAACCCCGACGTAGTCAAAATTATATATACGGCAACTGTGGAGCCGATCATTTTGTATGCCGCCAGCGTATGGGCAACAGCCGCCAACAAAGTGGGAGCAATAAAACAGTTAAACACCGTGCAACGGGGAATTGCACAGAAAATGTGCAAAGCCTATCGTACTGTCTCCCTTAATTCCGCTCTTGTATTGGCTGGGATACTTCCCCTTGATTTGCGTGTGCGAGAGGTGGCCTCACTATACGAGGCCAAGAGGGGAGTACCGCAGCAAATATTGGGAGATAGGGAGGTGGAACGAATGGCATCAGCTCTAGAATCCCCGCACCCCGCTGGACGTATTGAGCTGGAGATTACCAACCTGGTAAATCAGGAGCAAGTGGACGCCAATGCCGATATACAGGTGAAAATCTTTACCGATGGGAGCAAAATAGAGGGGCGTGTCGGTGCTGCACTGTCAGTGTGGAACAGTGAGACCGAAACACGCACCCTCAAATTGGCGCTACCTAACTACTGCACCGTTTACCAGGCCGAGCTTTTAGCGATATGCAGGGCAACGAGGATAATCCGTGAAAGCACCGGGTTGACATTCGGAATCTTCAGTGACTCCATGGCAGCCCTCCTGACAGTGAAAAACCACAACTGTCTTCATCCCTTAGCAGTGGAAGCACGAGATAACCTAACAGCCATATCTCACCAAAACAAGATCGCTACCTTGTTTTGGATTAAAGCCCACGCGGGGCTAGAGGGCAACGAAAGGGCGGATCAGCTGGCAAAGGAGGCAGCCTTAAAGAGCAAGAAGAGACCGGATTACGACTTGTGTCCAGTTTCATTCATCAAGAGACACATTCGAATGGGGACGCTTGATGAATGGAATCAACGATACGTTTCCGGAACAACTGCCTCAGTAACAAAACTGTTTTTCCCAAATGCGGTGGCGGCCTACAAAATAGTTAGGAAAATAAAGCCAACTGGGAGCTTGACCCAAATCCTGACGGGACATGGTGGATTCTCCGAATACTTATACAGGTTTAAGTGTAAGGAGAGTCCATCGTGTATCTGCGATCCAGCTGTGGAAGAATCAGTGCCTCATGTATTGTTTGACTGTCCTGTACATGCTGTAGAGAGAAACAATATAGAGTCAGAGATGGAAACAAAAGTGACCAAACATAGTGTGGAAGCGATAATGTCGGGGAAAAGCAGAAATAAATTTTTAAATTACTGTTTAAAAGTAGCAGAAAAGGTAATTAAAAGGAACAAAACAGCCTAAGAAAATTATTTTTCACGATATATTGTACATAATATATTCCTGAAAATAGGTAATAAAGGTCTTTAAAAATTGTAATAAGAAAAACAGTATTTATGAAAAATGAATGTAAGTAGAATAATTAAGAAAATAGATAAGTTGTTAGAGTAAGAACTATAAAATGTAACCTTAAATAAGAACTAAGTAATTAAGACTAAGAACTTTATGTAATCTAGAATAAGAAAATAAGGTTAATAAAAAACGTATTGTAAAGTTACTGCACCCTCATATATGAAATAAGAATAATAAAGTAAACTAAGAAATAAATAGATAGAATAGGTAAATAATTAAAATGGGAGTCCCACCCATTGGAAAGTATGTGGATGAATGGTAGAAAGATATAGAATGAGGAATAAAAGTACGAGAGGCATAAACGCGAGAACTGGAATGTAAGAGAATAAGTAAGCATAGGCTCCGATAATGTCGGAGGTAGAGTGTACACAAAAAAAAAAAAAAAAAAAAAAAAAAAAAACCTAACCTAACCTAACCTAACCTAACCTAACCTAACCTTTTTTTTTTTTTTTTTTTTTTTTTTTTGTTTGTGCAGAGAAAATGCCTAACGCATGCCACTCCGCTGGGGTGAACGGAGTGGGTATGTGGGGCTTGCACCCACTAAAAACTCTGCTGTGCCTTCTCGCGCTACTGGCCGGGACTGCAGGTACACTTTCGCAGTCCTCTACAGGCCGGCCAGCGCTTGTCCGCTAGGCGGACCCTCCAAAGACCCCAGGCACCTTGCTGCTAGGGCAGCAGTTGGCGGCTATACTGCCGCCTCCTCCGCCCCGTTCTCTTCCGGCGGATTGTTTGGGACGACGGGTCGTCCTCCCTCGTCCGCTCTGCCGTCTCCTTCTGCAACCTAACCTAACCTAACCTAACCTAACCTAACCCGAGCAAACCTAACCCGAGCAAACCTAACCCGAGCAAACCTAACCCGAGCAAACCTAACCCGAGCAAACCTAACCCGAGCAAACCTAACCCGAGCAAACCTAACCCGGGCAAACCTAACCCGGGCAAACCTAACCCGAGCAAACCTAACCCGAGCAAACCTAACCCGAGCAAACCTAACCCGAGCAAACCTAACCCGAGCAAACCTAACCCGAGCAAACCTAACCCGAGCAAACCTAACCCGAGCAAACCTAACCCGAGCAAACCTAACCCGAGCAAACCTAACCCGAGCAAACCTAACCCGAGCAAACCTAACCCGAGCAAACCTAACCCGAGCAAACCTAACCCGAGCAAACCTAACCCGAGCAAACCTAACCCGAGCAAACTTATCCCGAGCAGTCTGCATCGGTCGGCAAAATTGGTATTACTTGTCAATTGTGATGACATTTGTCCCCTTTCCGGCAACACGATGGCAATTGTCACTTGAGGAGGAGCCTGGAGACCTCGTGTACAAGTCTGCTGAAGAGGACACCGATCCGCGCTTTCACTCCCCACCCTCTCCCATCACAGACCCTTTCCGGGAATTGTTTAAAAAATAAATTAGATGACGTCATTAACCTCTATCGTCAAAGTGGCGCTACACTCTGAAATCGACTCTCTCAAAAAATCCTTCTCGTCCCCCTCGACATCCCCTTCCTTATCTCCGTCATCATCAAAATTAGTGCCTAACAATAAGATTTGCGTGGACACCGATGCCCAAACTGACAATTACAAACTACCTACTACTACTGACTATTACAAAAAATAAACGTATCTTCCAACCTCTCTTGAAAAATCAACAAGTGTAAGCGATAACCCATTGTGCAAATGCGATCCCCAAATCCCGGAGTCGGTACCCCACATTTTGGAGAAGGCAGTTTTTTTTTGTTTTACTTACTGGAGGAAACGGCGCGGCATACGCTGGCAGAGTGTGTAGCTTGGGAGGAGCCGCGCCGTGCCTACTAAAAAAAAAAAACCTAACCTTTGCTAAAATTTCTTTTTTTTTGTGCCAGTGTTGACCTTTTCCGATCCCCGGCGCGGAGGAGTGAGAGAACATGATTTTAATAACTACTCGATTCTATTTGTAAAATAATATACTTATTTGTAAATAAAGTCTAATATGGAGTATGACCTAAATCCGACACTCGTGTTTAATATTTTTATATAGAATTTATTTATGTAAAATTCAAAAATATATAATGAAAACTTACAAAGTTATAAGCTTGATGTGTTGCATCGTTGTCCTCGCGTAAACATGGTCATTGCGAGCACAGCGCTGCCGCGCAGGAGACCCGACCAGCCTAGCAGTACTTATAGGTCGTGCGTGATCATAGAGCGTTCGTGTTATGTTATCATGCTTTATGAATGTTGTGTTGAGAGTATTTTTATTAGTATGAAGTAAGTAAGTCGGTAGGTACATTGCAGTATTGTTTTGAGATGCCTCTGTATTTTCATAAAATATTATCTGGTCTCACTAAATTACTGGACTGAAGACGAGGCCTTACGTCTAAGACTCTAACCTGTCCACTTCGAGTGGGAAACCCGAAAAAACCCATTTTGCATTCATATTTAATTTAACAAATGCACTTTAGTCATCTAAATCTGATAACATTCCACCGAAATTATTTCAAAGATAGAAATAACATATTTTCGCGAATAAAAATCAACAACACTACAGCTTGGCAAAAAAGAGTCTGAAGCGGTGACAGCTGGAACTAAAAATAAAAATCTTAAAAACTAAGTTTGTTAGTACTAAAATAACATAAAAATGATTCATTAGATTATAATTAATGACAAAAAACTCGTCATAGAAATATGTAAGCACTAAAAAACTTGTAATTTTGAATTGTAGTGTGAAAAGTGCGCCAGCGGCGCCCCCAATTTTTCCAGACTCTTTTTTGCCAAGCTGTACATGTCTTTTCGAATTTCCGATAAAAAGTCCTTATCCTATATTTTGACTAAAAATGGGGCAGTATGGTCTATGACTTTAGCCTGTTTGAAAGTTGGACAAACTAAAGAAAAATTGACAAATGTCAATGTGACAAATGTGACAACAACGTCAACAATCAAATCAACATTCCAAAAAAAAAACAAAGCCAAAAATTGGGATTAAGACAAACAAGTGTACCAATATGAAGGCAGCGTTACTATGTTATTATAATTATTATTCATAATACGAATAATTAAGTCATAACATTTCATAATTAAGTCTGTGAGCAGTATGTAATTCATGGAGATAAACTTTATTAAAACTTTTGTGTGGTTTTTCAATATTATTATTGTATTGGTAGTCTAAATAATTATTTATTAACTTTATCCTTCCGCAGTTTCATAGTATAATCATTTGTTCGTCATAGTGTAAAACTGTAAACTTGTGATTCATTCAGTGGTGATTATTACAGTTATTACTTGCGTAAATAGCTTGGTAGGTTGGCTCTGCAGTTCGCTCCTCGCTCGAGCCGGGTGGGTTTTGTGGACACTTGTGGATGCGGCGCTGGAAGTATGCAGTGCGAGATAGTAGTGCGACCGGCGACGGCGCGGGACATGCCGGCGCGCGCAGACCTTGTCTACCGCAGCATCATCGAGTATGATCTCGACGCGTTTCTTATGTTCTTCTTCCAAGAGGTAATTTGTATGTGTACCTACTTACAGCCTCTTCGAAAGCCTCTCCTCTTTCAGTCGAAATTGTAAAATGAAGTAGGTACCTATTTAGATACTTTAATTGATTTAATATCTCTAGTGATGGAAAAGGTCAAAGGACCTCAAACGGCTCAAATATTCATCTATTGGTGACAATTATATATTTGTGCCGTTTGGGGTAGAGACCATGGGCTCATGGGGTCCATGTGCCCGAAAATTTTATAAAGAGCTTTCCTCTAGGCTGGTGGATACCACTGGTGACCGGAGGGCTGGCAGTTACCTCGTTCAACGCCTCAGTCTGGCTATACAACGGGGTAACGCCGCTAGCATCCTCCGCACGATTTCCCTGGGCAGCAACCTAATTTCGGTTTTTTATTTATAATTAGGTTAGTCGTTATTTTAGTAAGTTATTTAGGTTTTTCGTTTTATAATTGGTGTTTTAGTCTTAAATTGTTATTAATATAGTATTGAAAAGGTCAATCCTTCAATGAGTAGGAAGTGTCTCACCTAAAACGATACTCTGACCTGCATTTTTCCTTGCTATTATTCATAATATTAAAGTGTCCGGCACTTTCCCAATCCAATCCAGATAAAAAAATCCCAATTTATGACATGCATTGTTTCATTCCCTCTACCCTAAGGGCATTGTTGTTGATGCTTGCACTGACTACAATACCTACATGTTCTTACCACATAATATTTGGTAGGTTAACCAATGAATCTAGCATACAGAACAATTCATTTTTAAAATCCAATTTAATTTATTATTTACTATTTACGGTAGCAGTAGGTACTTATACCAGGCAAAACATGGGTGTACTGCACACCTCTGCCTACCCCCTCTGGGAAATACAGGCGTGAGTCTATACTTACAAATAATTAATTGTTGATGTAAAGCTCCACAGAAAACTGCACATACTTAAAAAGGGGGTAATTACACATTGCATGTTGATTGTAAGCCTCTGAAAGTGACTGTACAATTATGTGATAGTGATGTGTACAAGGTGGGTAACAGTAGAGTTGTGTCTGTAGCTCACGCTGCAGGTGTGCGTGCTGAGCGGAGCAGTGCTGTTCATCTTCATGGGGGCGGGGCTGTTCGCCTGCGCGCTGGTGCTGCCGGCCGCCGCGCTGGCCGTGCTCGGCGCCGTGCTGCTGGCGCACCGTGCGCTCGCGCCCGAGCGAACTCAGGTACAGTGCACTGGGATACTGAGACCGTCCAAACTACTTCAACTACTGTGACTTAACGCGTGTTTGTGGTGCCAGCGTTTGCAGAAGGAGATGTGTGGGTTCGTGGCGGAGTACCGCGGGCCACTGCTGGCCGAGCCGCGCCGCCTGCACGCGCGCGACGTGCGCGTCGTGCTGGACGCCTGGAGCGACGGCGGCGCGGCGCCGGCGCGGCTCGTGGGCTCCGTCAGCGTGTCGGAGTGCTGGGGCCCGCGCCGCAGCGGCTGGCTGCACGCGCTGTGCGTGGCGCCGGCGTGGCGGCGGCGCGGCGTGGGCGCGGCGCTGGTGGCGGCGTGCAGCGCGTGGGCGCAGCGCGAGCGCCTGGAGTCGCTGGAGGGCGCCACCACCGCGCTGCAGGACGCGGCGCGCGCGCTGCTGCACGGCGCGGGCTGGCAGCTGCGCGCCGCCACGCTGCGGCCCGTGCTGGGCGCCGCGCTCACGCTGCCCGTGGCGCTGCTGGGCACGGAGCTGCCGCACGCCTAGCACGGCCTATCTCAAACGCGTCTGCATACTTTTAAGGAAATAATAAACATTTTTAATTTCGTAATTGGTTTTTTATTTACAGTTTAAGTCAGTCTTTCAGAAATAAAAATATAGCTTTCATCGCCAGCGGCAACGTGCCAGCGGGCTGCGCAGTACTGTCACTGATCCGTGCGAAACAACAGGTTCAACTTGGATGTGCCGACCAGCACCTAGGAACAATACAATATATTCATGAATCATCACAAAGGAGAGCGTCGAGCGCTGCAGTAACTGACGTGCCTTGAGGCGGTCGGGGCGCTGGTGGTCGGCGGCGGCGGCGGGCGGCGCCAGGTGCGCCAGCAGGCGGCGGCGCGCGTCGCGCTCGGCGGCGGGCGCGGCGGCCAGCACGCGGCCGGCCAGCTGCACGCAGGCGTAGCGCGTGTCGGCGGGCAGGCGGCGCCAGGCGGGCGCGGCGTCGGCCACGTCGCGCAGGCGCGCGGGCACGTCGCGGCGCGCGGGCGCCAGCGCGTGCAGCAGCGCGGCGGCGGCCAGGCGCGCGGCCAGGCGGTCGGCCAGCGCGCCCGCCCCGCTGCGCAGCGCGTCGCTCAGCGCCATGCGCGCGCCGAGCTGAGGGAACGCGGCCAGCAGGGCGCGCGCCAACTCGTCCACCTGTCGTGGCAGTGGCATTACACGACTTACTGATTTTAAAATTCCTGGTGTTGTACCTTTGTGTTGTAATAGTATTAGGCTTATGTGTTTAGAAATAAGAAATGTCTTTCTTGTATCAAAAAGTTTGGATTTTCCCCCTAAGAAGGTATAAAAAGGGATGAAAGTTTGTACATTATGAAAATCCATCAAGTTTTTTTTAAGTTAAATCAATTAAACTTGGTGTTTACCTTTTCGGTTAACAAATAGGACGTGCTTTAGCTATTTCAAAGTTGAACTCATGAAAATAAGTAGTATTATTCGAGAACTGCAGGACGGATTTTCATGGGTTTTAATAAGTTAAACAAATTTAATTATACCCCTAGGGTATGGATAGGGATAGAGTAGCAGTAGAGTAGGGTAGCCGATAGGGATAGAGTATGGGTTAGGTAGAGAAGGAAAGAAACCCTATGGTAGGATAGGGTAGAATAGCGTAGGGTAGGATAATCACGCTTACTAACTTACTAGCTAGTAATACATTATTACTAATACTACACGGGTTACTAGCTTGTAATAGGGAAAAGTGTTCATGTTACACTGCTTGTTTTTTTTAATGACGGAGGAATATGCCATAAAAAAACCTGCGTGGGCGTGGCGCGGTCGTCGAGCAGCGCATGCACAAGCCGTGCGACGCGGCACCGCGAGCGCAAGTCGCGCGCCAGCAGCGCCACGGCCATGAGCGCGCCCGCGAACAACACGTCGTCGTCCTCCCACACGCTGGCCTCCGTCGCCAGCGCCGCCTGCACGCTGTCCAGCATCTAGCCAAACAAACGTCAGTTAGCAACAGCTCGCTGCCAGCAAGCGGCCACTGGCACAGTGCTCACGTGCTGCAGCCGGAGCGGGTCGGGCGCGTGCTGCGCCAGCAGGTCGCGCGCGCGCGGCGGCAGCTGCGGCGCCAGCGCGGCCGCCAGCGCGGCCAGGCCGGGCGCGGGCGGCGCCAGTGGCGCGCGCGGGGCCACGCTGAGCGCGGTGACGGCCTGCGCCAGCACGGCCTCGCTCTCGGAGCTGCTGGAGTCGGAGTGCGCGAGCGGCGCCAGGGGCTCGGCGCGCTGGCCGCGCTCGTCGGCTTCGGCCCGCTCGCGCAGCTGGCGCAATTCTTCCTCGCATTGCTGCTCGCGCGCGCGCTGTGTAGCCAGCTCCTCCGCCGACGGCATTGCGAACATGCTCTAGACAACAACCAATTTTTTACAATAAAAGACACACCCTCACACATTCCCATGCAGAAACTTACACACACTACTTAGATACTCATACATACCATCCTAAATCAGATCCAACTTGGGTATTAAATGTTTGGAGTTTTTTTTTAAATTAATATTTTAATTTTTTAAATGTCAGTATTAGTGAGAGTGAATCACTAGGACCTGAGATACATGTTTTCCTAATTTGAGAACGAGTTGCATTTATTTTATCACTCTATCACACTTTATTTTATCAAAGGATCGTCAAAATGTTGATAGGATGAGATTGAGAGTATTAAAACATTCACATTTATATAATTAGTAGGAATTCATTTTAGTTTTACTAGTTTCAACTTTCAAGTAATACTAAAGTCCTCAATTAGGTTCTGTAATATGAGCTGATTCTTCTAATTTTATCATATTTATTGGTCAGTGTCTTTATAGGGTGGAGTTTAATTACTGTTCAGAAATAAATTTTAATTACATTTTTTACCGCCTCGCTGGTCTAGTTACAGCAAGCACGACTGCTGAGCATAAGATCCCGGGTTCAATCCCCAGGTTGGGTAGTGTTATTAGGTTTTTCATTAGGAAATTCTCAGTAACAGCAGTCTGGAATTGTGCCTGGGTAATGGCAATAGGCTCGCCGCCGGGACTTATAACATAGCCGGCGAAACGTGGGTGTATTCACCTCTTCCTACCCCCTTTGAGTGAGTGTGTTATGTTGTGATGTTACATTTTGTAAAGATTTTCACTCCGCCCCCAAAACGACACTGATTTTCCTTCAATTTTTTGGGGTATTAAAACTACAATTTGTCTCACCGAATCATTTGCAGAAGTGTTAACTGTTATCATCGGCAATTCATCACAATCCTCATCCTCGCTCATGTTGCTCGTGATGGTATAATTTATTCAACTAAACAAATTTTGGATAATAGGTTCGTGACCGGTCAGGTCAGTAGTGTCGCTGTCGGTATTTCAATTCAATTTCTTATTAATGGCAAATGGAGTCTTGATTTCAAAAACTTAAGCTCAATGTTTACAATGTTTATCCGTAGGTATGTTTCTGTTGATCTGTCCACCACAGACTACTTAGAGATACTGCTTAAAATGTACTCTGTGATACTGCTGTCCACTCACTGTGTCCCTAAGATAAAGTGGATATCCTTTATCTTAGCTGTGTCCACCTTAGAGGAATTTTTTTTTGTTTCTGATCATTCTTTTATGGTGTCCACTGTCGTTTATTGCTTAAAAGTTAAAACTTCTGTAAAGCTTGGCAAAAATAGTCTGAGGCGGTGACAGTTGGAACTAAAAATAAAAATCTTAAAAACTAAGTTTGTGAGAACTAAAATAACTTAAAAGTGATTTATTTAATAATACTTGATGACAAAAAATTCATCATAATATTATCTTGTAAATCTAAGTACCAAATATCTGTACGTAGCGCCCCAACTCTTTTTAGCCGAACTGTAGGTAGGTACCTACAACTTGTACTTTATATTATTAGTACTTAGTAGTCTGTGGTTATATCCTTTATCTTAGACGTACAACTGTCAAGAACAGTGTTGCCAGCCGGATCTTGTCAAAATTACCTCAAATGGTTAAAAAAGTAACTTTTCATTGTTTTTTCACTTCACTTTTCTGGGATGGCGTGTGAAAGGAATAAATAATCGGAACAAAAACTAGGTGATAAAACATTTTTTTTAGTAAGATCAAAAATTGACAGATAGATGTTAGCCACCCCGTGATGTTAGCTGTACAGCTTGGCAAAAAAGAGTCTGAGGCGGTGACAGTTGGAACTAAAAAATTATAATAATGACAACACTGTTTTATTTGTCAACTACAAGTAGCTTCCTTGTCATCTTTACGTATTGCGAGTAATTTTCTTTAAAATTTAAAAGATTCGTGTGAATTGTGTGTGATATTCTTACATTATAATAGTTGATATAGTTATTCGTAATGAATAAAACCGTTCGCAGTAGTGGAAGATCTGTTAAATATCAAGTTTTCTTAAGATGTTTGGCCGAAAGCAAAGCCGGACAAATTTTGTCTGAAATTGACAATGTTTACCTGAAAACTGCTCGAGTGACAGGTAAAGTCCATGCATTTTTTCTTCTAGAATGTAATTAAGTCGTTATATTTACTTTCTGATAGCTATACCACCAGTTTTTGTCGTCTTGTGTACAAATCATTATTGAGGTTATGTTTTGTAATTCGATGAATCACGTGTAGTTAAACTGTTTAAATTGATACTTGAAACATATGAATAGAATTTATACAGAGTTATTATTGTTTATTTCAGGTAAATCTGAAAATACAATCAGAGCAATTGTCAATGAAGGTGAAAAAAGTAAGAGTATTTTTTCGACACCTGGAAAACACCGAAAAGGTCGCCCGAAGAAAGAACTTGATGATTTTAATTTATGTTGCAAGTTGCCGTTCGTTGTGGCGTTCAATAGGGGACGCCTTTGTTCAACGGTGGACGTTTTCCGGCTGATGGTGATGACGTTGAATTTTTTGTATTTTAATAAAATCTAAAATGAAACATGTTATTTAATTTCCCTTGTTGATAATGAAGATTAATTATCATAATCCACAATCCATAATTGACTCACTGAGAGGCTCGCTATAATTCTAACTCTTGAGAAGACCATTCTCAAGAGTCTGAATCATAGCGATTACGTACTTACATTATGGGACTATGCATGGCGTTGTCAGATTTTTCTTATTCTACTTAGATCTCCCACAGAGTAAGCCAAGCTTTATATTACATAAGTAGGTAGTTATTGCCGCCAATGTACAATCTTCCTAAATATAATTTGGTTACTGTTTTGTACAATAACTACTACCAGATCAATATGAAGTACAATAACTATTACAAATAAAGTTTAAATCTTTCTTAATTTTAAATATGTTCAATTTACTTTTTTGATTTGATAAATATTGAAGACTAAAATTATCAAGTATCTTGTCACTTTTAGTCGTGGTATATGGGGTGGCCATCGTAGGATAAAGGCGCCCTCAATTTATCCAGACTCTTTTTTGCCAAGCTGTAATCTTTTAAAATTAGAAATTAATTAGTAATGTTCTACAGGGGTTTAAACTTTTATGGCACAGCGGGCCACTTTGATTTGTTTTTAAGGTGGCGGCGCAGGATGTGACTTTCTATTTATAAATAAACGCTCGAATCTTTTTTGGCTAATATGTATAGCGATCTTTAATTCCAAATATCTCAGCAACGTGACACTTTAGGTCATCGTGTTTCTCACATTTTTTATTTAATTAAGTGTCTTCTATCCATACACGCCAGCATCATTGTGTGCTGCTACTTTGAGAATTTAGATACCTAAATTATTTAAGGTTGGTTTTTCGGTTGTGACTCAGATTAATAAATAGTTACTACGTAACAGATAGGTACTTCACTCAGTAGAAAACCAATACCTACTGCTATATTAGCCTACTCCGTTGCGTCAGCACCCGCTGCATACTAAAACCGACTAAAACGTACCTAAATGCTCAAGCGTACAAGGCCCCAATGTTTAGAATCATAAGGTACTATGTGTTGCGTCTTCTCAAAATAACATTGATTTCTTAGTTATTTTGTTATATTTAAACTATCAATAACAAGTCTGATTAACAAGCTATATGATAAAATCGAAAAACCTACAAAACCAATAGATTTTAAAATATTAGTTTTTGAAAAAAAAAGTTTTTTGGCTCTCCTGAAGATATAATAACTCGATGTCTCATCCCTATCTGTCAGTGACAGACTGTCACTGGTGTCACTGTCACTTGTCTGTCAGTTGAGGGAATTATTGAACTGGAGTAGACCTTTCCTTTGTTTGTGATCAATATCATTGTTTAGCTCGGGTCAGTTGTAGTGAAGTGTCTCGTGGTATTTTCGCAAGCATGTGGGAGGAAGGTGGTAGCAGCAGTAGTGGTGGCGCTTCGGGCAGCAGCAAAGGTTGCTTGGATTCGAAGCATTACGATGCAATCTATAACGAGCTCATCCAGGAGAGCAAACACAGCGCTCCCGGCGCACGCCTCTCCGCTAAGCTGCGCACTGCACTAGAGAGGTTTGTTTTTTGAGACCTAAAGGCTAAAGCAATTAAACTAAACCTAAAGTAACAGTATCTAAGGGCGCTCCCTAATGGGACTCGGGCCTCGGCTTAGGGCGTTGCTCGGGGACATGCTAGGGACTTAGGGAGAAAACCCCAAGTTGGGAACCCTGCAACTTGACTAGACAAGCTGTACGGGTCATGTACATTGATAGAAGAATGGAAAGAAGATATAATTGGATACTGCATTTATTGTAACACAGTATAAAACAGTACCGTGACTGACTGACAGACAACGCACAGCTTACACCTGTGGACCTAGAGATTTGAAATTTTTAGACGATATTCTTTAAGTATCCTAGGAGTGCACTAAAGAAGGACTTTTGGAAATTCCACCCCTAAGTGCGAAAAAAAGGGGATAAGGATTTGTATGGAAGTCGTCATTCTTACCTAAAACGACACTCTGACCTTAAAGTTAAATGTACGGAACGTAGTATTCAGCTTTTCGGTTCATAAATGAAAGACGAGCATAGGTAATTTTTTTTCAAATCTACCCTTGATAATGGATAAAAAAGTTTGTATGGAAAATTCGTTATTTTTTAAGTTACAGGTGTAAAAATGAGTATTAAACTTATGCATTAAAAATAAAAAGGATGTGTATCAATAAATTTGGACTTTTTTCCCCCTAAGGATGGATATAGGGGGGATGAAAGTTTGTATGAAAATCTGTAATTTCTTAAGTTAAATCAATTAAACTTGGTGTTTACTTTTCGGTCACCAAATAAGACGTGTTGCAGCTTTTTGAAAATGGGATAAAATATAATGACCACCCTAAAATGCTTTGATACCCTTAGTTCTTTTACCAAATATAGATATTTACGATATTATTGAGCTCCGGTATTTTTGGAGTTAATACTTCCGCATCCATCTTCATTTCATTTATGGCATGTGATTGTGATTATAAGGTAAAGTCCTTGCCTTTTATAATACATTGACCGTCTAGACTTATTTCACCTCCAACCAGACTTATTACAGTTCAACGGTAACATGATCTTTACATTTATGATTCTTATTGTTCTCCGCAGTTAGTCAGAAGTTAGGAAATGTATATTCATTTTTCCATGGTAAATGTTGGTTATCGTATCCATGAGTGTGTCTTGAATGTTTCTTAAATTCCTTACAAGATTGGAAGTTGTAACCAATGATAATGTGAACTCTTGCAGGTCATTCAAACTCCCAATCTTTTCTTTTAGAGTATAGGCAACATTATCTAGTTGGTTCAGGTGTTTATTAACGGTTTTAAGCTGCAATGAGATGGTATTCTCTGTTCTCTTTATTAAGTTACACTCAGCTTCAATAAACAGACTATTAGCACACACATAATCATACACTGTTACTGTATGATTATTATACTGTGCTATTAGCGTCGTATCCTATTCCGTCGATAAGTCCACGACGCTGTCTGGCGTGCGCATCAAAATGCTGATTTTATTTTTAATACATATTATTTTTAATAGTTTTTTTACAATTTTGATTCGACAGTTATGCTATTTCTATTAGCCAGTAATTCTATTAGCTAATGGGGTACCATTATTTATATTAGAACAATTAGATCTCAAGTCCAAGTGCGCAATTTAGCTGCGCAGTTGGCGTCGTTGGCATGCCCGTGCTCACGAGTCGCGTGTTGCAGGATGAGTCCCGAGGAGCGGCGCGCGCTGTGCTCGCGCAAGCGCGAGGGCTGCGCGCCGCTGTTCGTGGCGTGCAAGCGCGGCAACGTGGAGATCGTGGAGTACCTGGTGCACGTGTGCGCCGCCGACATCGAGCAGCGCGGCGTGTACGAGGTGCCGGACGACCGCAGCGTGCACACCGTGACGCCGCTGTGGTGCGCCGCCGTGGCCGGCCGCCTCGAGGTGCTGCGCGCGCTGTGCGACGCGGGCGCCGACGTCAACGCGGGCAGCGACAGCGGCTCCACGCCCGTGCGCTCCGCCTGCTTCATGACGCACCTGGACGTGGTGCGCCTGCTGCTGGCGCGCGGCGCCGACCTGCACCGGCCCAACCACAACGGCGGCACGTGCCTCATCAACAGCGTGCAGTCCGTGCGCCTGTGCGCCTACCTGCTGGAGCACGGCGCCGCCGTCAACGCGCGCGACACGCAGCTCAAGACCGTGCTGCACTACGCCATCCAGGAGCACCGCGTGGAGACGGCGCGCCTGCTGCTGGAGCACGGCGCCGACCCGCACCTGGCGTCGCGCGCCGGCGACGACGCGCTGCGCACGGCCTGCCTCAAGGGCGCGGCGCAGATCGTGGCGCTGCTGGCCAGCCGCGTGCGCTACTCGGCCGCGCGCATGGCCGACGCCTACGAGCTGCTGGGCAGCACGCAGCTGGACGAGTTCAACGACGTGTCGGCGGCGCTGGCGGCCTGGCGCCGCGCCACGGCCATCCGCCACGCCGGCGGCGGCTACATCGCCAAGCGGCCCGTGCGCGCGCCGGCGCCGGCGCTGGGCGGCGCGCGCGAGTGGCGCAGCGCGGCCGAGCTGGACGCGCTGGCCACGGACATGGACGCGCTGCGCACGCAGGCGCTGCTGGTGGTGGCGCGCGTGCTGGGCGCCGACCACAAGGACACGGTGTTCCGCCTCATGTACCGCGGCGCGTCGTACGCCGACGCCTTCCGCTACCAGCGCTGCGTGGAGCTGTGGACGTGGGCGCTGCAGATCCGCATCGACAAGGACTCGCTGCTGTGCGCCGACACGTGCCACACGGCGTGCGCGCTGACGCGGCTCATGCTGGACGCGCACGCCGGGCGCCTGGAGCGCGGCCGCGGCCTGCCCGCCTTCGCCGACGTGCTGCGCGTGTTCCGCCTGCTGGCCGACGACCTGCCGGGCTGCCGGCGCCTGCTGGAGCGGCGGCCCGTGTTCAAGGCGCAGGCCGACACGTTCGACCGCGCGCTGCGCTGCGTCACGCACCTGGTGTTCCTGCTGCACGAGCGCGCGCGCGGGCCGGACGAGCGGCGCCAGGCGGCCGCGGCCGTGGGCGCGCTGGTGCGGCGCGACGTGCGCTCGGCGCACACGCACGACACGCTGCTGCACCTGTGCGTGTCGCGCCTCAACGTCATCCGCTCCACGTACTTCGCGGACGAGCTGGACGGCGCGCCCGTGTTCCCGCACGCCGGCGTGGTGCAGCTGCTGCTGGCGTGCGGCGCCGACGTGCGCGTGCGCAACGAGGCGCGCTCCACGGCGCTGCACGTGGCCGCCATCCCCTACAACTTCAGCACGGAGCTGGTGGCCGTGCTGCTGGCGGGCGGCGCGCACCTGGACCAGCCCAACAAGTTCGGCGACTCGCCGGCCGAGCTGGTGGCGCTCAACCGCGGCTCGCGCGTGTGCGTGCTGCAGCACGTGTCGCTGGCCTGCCTGGCCGCGCGCGCGCTGCTGGCCGCGCGCCGCCCCGTGCCCACGCACGCGCTGCCGCGCACGCTGCAGGCCTTCCTGGACCTGCACCGCGCCTAGGCCGCGCCCGCGCAGGCCTTCCCGGACCTGCACCGCGCCTAGGCCGCGCCCGCGCAGGCCTTCCCGGACCTGCACCGCGCCTAGGCCGCGCCCGCGCAGGCCTTCCTGGACCTGCACCGCGCCTAGGCCGCGCCCGCGCAGGCCTTCCTGGACCTGCACCGCGCCTAGGCCGCACTAACTACACACGTGCCGCTGACTGTACACTTACATTCTGAGGAAATGTCGAGAGTTACCCATAAATTCCGTCTATTTATAAAGTACTGACAAGAGCTGGTCTTTTGTCACTTATGTGGACACAATATTGGGGTGATAATATGTATGGTTTAAAGATATTAAATGGCAGACCGACAAACTGATATGTTATCGGCTAACTATCGACATTTCCACTCTAGATTTAGTTTGTGACGATGGCATTGCTATGAGGCACCATTGCATGCAAGGGGTTGCCAATTTACTCACTTAGGAGATTATTACTGTGTTATTTTTATTTAGGCCTGAGATTATTACTGTGTTATTTTTTATTAGAACGCGTTTAAAATTCTATTATTATATTCGATCGAATTTTAAATATGTATAGGATTATCTAATAATTAAATTAAATTAGTGAAATAAATAAAACATATATCATGTACTTTATTGTTTTACTTATTGTCCCGGTCTAAACATTGATATTGAGTAGGTATGCGCTATTCGTGTATCAGTGGATGCTGTAAGCGCATTACCTAGTTACTTATTTATAATACTTTCAATACAGCATTCATCTTATTTACTGCTTCCTCTGTTTCGATTATCATAGTACTGAATATGAACTTTCTATATGAATATCACTGAATATCAGTGATGTAATATTATTTTAAGCATCATTACGACATAGCACATGCAGTAGTTGGTGAATAGCTTTTGAGTTTTTAAGTCGACCGTAGGGCTTAACCTGCAGGGTTTTTTAATCATTATGTAGGCAGACACAGTCAGACATTAAATTAAAGTAACTAAATTAAACTACAGTTGGCGCCAAAGGCCCAAGGGTTCGGCTTTTTCGAATCCGGGGTATAAGAATGATATTCCATTTCAATGGATGGGAATAATTATGTTGGTTTTCAGACATCTACGCTTTTTGCGACACCTTCTTGATATTGCATTAGTAATGGCTTCATTTCTCTATAATTACGATTTTATCTAAAAACTAGCAAAAATAGGCCAAAAATAAATGGAAAAAACTGAAAAAAAAAGACATTCTTGCACCACTATTACTAGAATATGTTAGCTTATTTCTTTGCGATTCTATCGACATAACTTTTATATATAGCCTCCCTTAGATAGCCCCCATATAAAATATTAGAGATATAATAGTTTAAACGGGCACGCGTCGAGGCGTGGACCACCCGCGTTTTGCTGCAATGTTTTGACAGATCACGCAAGATGGCCGCCGCCACCGCAGAGGTTAACATGATATTTATATTATATTTTTGTATTATTGCATGGAGCTGTACTGCAGCCAATATTAATGCTGCAGCTAATAAAAATTCAAAGTATTTAACAGAAACGGCAACTTTAGCTACATATAAATAAATTAGATTGCATACTGACGAATAAATCAAAGCAACGTGCGTTTTGTTTTTGCTCAGATATTTTTCAGTTTTTTAACAATTCGTATCCCCTGTGCTCCTTTTTACATGACATACGAAAAAAAAATCGAATTAAGAACTTCCTCCTGTTTTGAAGTCTTTTAAAAACTTAAAACCTCTTCAAACACAAAACCATTCGTTTTGGAGTCGATGCCAAGGCATTGGTGAGGTGAATTAATCTGGATGGAACCTTGGCGCCTCCCGTCTCCAAAACCAAGGAATATATTATATATTATAATAATACTATTGATTCGTATCGAAACGAACATTTTGTTTTATTTCTAGCTTTTTAGTGTTTGAGTCAGTTTAATTTTGACGAAAAAAAAAGCGGAGTAGATTATCAATTCGACGGGTAGGTTATTTTTTAAACTTTTTACATGAATGTCCGATTTTGATGATTTTTTCCACATAACTCCTCATCGATCAGCAGGAAAATTGTGTTAATAAAGATTTTAGCTTTATTATGATAAGGTGCTGGAAATATAAAAAAAAAATACCTGCCGATCCATATCAAAACCTTTTTTTAATTGATATAATATGCTATTATTCTTCTTACTGCTATTATTAAATTATTTTAATACCATCATGTTTTATTAACGCCATATTCTAATAAGATTCTAATAACATTCATATAAAATGTGCTGGTTGCATAGGTAAGTACTTATACACATAGTATTAGGTAGGTAGGTACCTACTACTTTTTCTCACTTCTTAATTAAATACAAAAATAATACCTATAAATATAATGGAAACAAAAACTGGTGTACTTATAATTATTAATTAATAAAGTATAATATGTACAGTATTTGCTTACAGTATGTACAATTTGATTTGTTTTATCACTGGTCAAGGTCGTATTGATTTTTACACCTTCAGATATAGGTAATTCATTTACAATACAAAGTTTACAACATGATCGAAAACTTAACTTATTTCTTATATAAATGGGTACAACCGACCTATTTAATAAACTTCAAACCACAAACGATCGCGTGATATGAGACTGGACGGCTGCGCGAGCGCGGTGTGGTTTGTGTTGTGATGAGTGAGATCACTATCCTCAGTGTACGCGTGCACTGTATGATAGAAATACAGGGTTACCTATTTGTAAAACACCAGCATCCTTAAAAGGGGTCATTAAACTCATCATTATGAACAACTTTTACTATGGGACCAACCCTGAAATCGCAAAAAAAAACAGCTGACCCATACATTTTGTTGAGTCATGGGAACATAAATGTATGGAACCGCTGATTTTTCAGCCGATTTCAGGGTTGGTCCCATAGTAAAAGTTGTTCATAATGGTGAGTTTAATGACCCCTTTTAAGGATGCTGGTGTTTTACAAATAACCCTGTTTAATACATTACACTTACAATAAAATCTTAAAGTTCGCGATTGAACTAAAATAGATATGGGAATAGTTTTTGTTGATTTTCGTCAAGCTTGGGTATATTTTTATTTGAGAACAGTGACGAAGGCTATATGCCGAGGGTGCGGCGGTGCTTGTCCACGACGTGGATGCGGCCGCCCATGCGTGCGAGAGGGAGGGTAGTAGAGCTAGCAATGGAGATAGCACATCGCGGCGAGGGCGAGCAGGACGGAGCTGGCGGGGCGCGCGGCAGCGCTGGTGCGGCCGGTGCGGCGGTGCTTGTCCACGACGTGGATGCGGCCGCCCATGCCGGCGTGCGAGAAGGAGTGGTAGTACACCAGGTCGGGCCACGTGCTGTTGGGCGCCACGCGCAGCTCGGCGGGCGCGGCGCCGGCGCAGCTCCAGGTCAGCGAGCGGTTGTAGGCGCGGAACGACGCGAAGTCGTCGTCGCGGCGCCGGTCCGCGCCCGCCTCGTGGCGCGCCAGGCACAGCGGCCCGGCTGCAAAAACCGTCAAACATACAGCGAACAGTATCCGCGTGTCAACGAAAGCTAAAATATTCTTATTTTGTAAATACTTATTGCTTTTTATTATAAACATGTTTCTCTTAAGGTTTTGGATACCAGAATTGAACCATTTTCTACTCATGATCATATCGACCTCTTGTGGGGCGAGGGACGTAGAGGCGGAAGTTACCACACTCCCATACACAGGTTGGTAGACATTAATTAAGGGGTGGCGCATTTTAATTATTTGAATTTAGAATGTCGATGCGATTTTACAACAGGTGTTGTGGTGGTGTGATTACGAATATAACATTAATTAACATTTTGTGATCCAAGATGGCGGATGCAAGTTTTAGAAAATATCAATATGGGTATCATTTTCGAGGTTTTCGGGGATAGTGATAACGAATGACATTTATTTTGATATCCAAGATGGCGAACGCAACTTTTTGAAAGAATACCAATATGGGTATCATTTTCGAGATTTTGGGGGATGGTGATTGCGAATATGACATTTATTTTGAAATCCAAGATGGCAGACGGATTTTATTTAAAAAGCCACGTCCACCATCTTGGATCTCATCACCACTATGTTTTGTAATTTTTAGTAATTTTCATAACATTCCCGAAAAATAAGCATAAATCCCGTAATTTTGGCAAATTCCTCCTAGACCCCGTAATGTTACCGTCATTCATATAAAATAAAGTATATAATAACCGCGGTCTCGCAAAATTCGAATTACGCAAAGTTATCCTAATTCCTGTATGTTGAGTATACAACCTCCATATCAATCCTCTTCTTCATTCATTGTTTTTATAAAGGACATCTGTCATGTGACTCATTGTAAAATAAATGATAGTATGCAAGTTACATGAATATTATTTAATGCAACGATAAATACATAACACTGTAGAATCCCGTAAATTGTAAAATTTTCATAAATCCCATAAAGTTCCCGAACGGGAAAGTCAGAACCAAAGGTATATTTGACATAAACAGCCTGGGGCTGGGACCAATAGAATATTCACATTGATTTTCATGGTATATACAGGGTTATTTGTAAAACACCAGCATCCTTAAAAGGAGTCGTTAAACTCATCATTATGAACAACTTTTACTACAGGACCAACCCTGAAATTGTAAAAAATCAGGTGTTCCATACATTTTGTTGAGTCATATGAACGTGAATGTATGGAAAAGCTGTTTTTTTTTCCGATTTCAGGGTTGGTCCCATAGTAAAAGTTGTTCATAATGATGAGTTTAATGACCCCTTTTAAGGATGCTGGTGTTTTACAAATAACCCTGTATATAACCAACCATATTAAGAGGTTTTATACCTGTGTAAACCCTAACACTTTTCAACGTCGCGATGAATGTCTAGACATCGTTGTCGGCATTTCCCAAAGCATCAAACGCGTTGACTGGCTGTATGATAGTAGAGTGTGGTATACGTACCGGCCGTGGGCGCCAGGCGGCCGCGGCGCGTGGTGTGCACGCCGGCCAGCACCTTGACGCGGCGCTGCGCCGCCTCGCCCAGGCGCTCCAGGCCACCCTCCGGCTCGTCTGTCACCACCAGCGGGTGGTACTCCGTGGCCGAGTGCGGGTCGTTGCCGCCGAACACCTGCGCGGGAAGACGGCAGCAGTCAGAGGGACAACTTGGATTGTCGTGCATTGTATAAGTGTGGCAAGTTACCTTGAAGGAGTAGTGCAGGCCGCGACGCAGCTGCAGGTCGGGCGCGAGCTGGCCGTTGACGTACCACGCCTGCGCAGGCGCCGTGCGCCGCCCCGCCGCGCGCCGCCCCGCCAGCCCGCGCGCGCCGCCCGCCGGGCCCAGCCGGAACACGAACACGCGCAGCGCGGGGTCCGTCAGCGCCGCCACCTCCCAC
Source organism: Protodeltote pygarga (assembly GCA_936450705.2). NCBI lineage: Eukaryota > Metazoa > Arthropoda > Insecta > Lepidoptera > Noctuidae > Protodeltote > Protodeltote pygarga. The sequence goes on along the minus strand of OW388270.2, from coordinate 11,111,437 downwards.
GGAGCCGGCGCCGCGCGGGACCCGCTGACAACACACAACACCTACTAACTAGTACGCGCCGGGCCCAGCCGGAACACGAACACGCGCAGCGCGGGGTCCGTCAGCGCCGCCACCTCCCACGGAGCCGGCGCCGCGCGGGACCCGCTGACAACACACAACACCTACTAACTAGTACGCGCCGGGCCCAGCCGGAACACGAACACGCGCAGCGCGGGGTCCGTCAGCGCCGCCACCTCCCACGGAGCCGGCGCCGCGCGGGACCCGCTGACAACACACAACACCTACTAACTAGTACGCGCCGGGCCCAGCCGGAACACGAACACGCGCAGCGCGGGGTCCGTCAGCGCCGCTACCTCCCACGGAGCCGGCGCCGCGCGGGACCCGCTGACAACACACAACACCTACTAACTAGTACGCGCCGGGCCCAGCCGGAACACGAACACGCGCAGCGCGGGGTCCGTCAGCGCCGCTACCTCCCACGGAGCCGGCGCCACGCGGGACCCGCTGACAACACACAACACCTATTAACTAGTACGCGCCGGGCCCAGCCGGAACACCTATCGAGACACTGAAAAGTTACAAAATAGTAAGGTGAGTCACAGTAATAGAAGCCACAATAACTTACACTGAGAATCGAATGCAGTCGTTGTTAGGCGGCTGCAGCCCCAAATGCAGCTGCAGCGAGGTCTTAGGGTACAGGCGGTGGAAGCTCGGCTCTCGCTCGTGGTCCAGGCGGCCCAGCGCCCACACCACGAACATCGGCGCCTCCGTCACCCATGCGCGGTCCATCGGTTCAGCTGAAATGTAACCACTCCTCAATTCCTGGTCAGTTTTTTATCTTTCTCATTGCAAGCATTAGTCGCGGCGCGCGCTGAACACCTGGTTGGAGTCCTGGCCGCCGACCTGCTTCCGTCACGTGTTGTCCTCAGTATAGCTAGTACAACTCACAGGGCTGCAGCGTGCGGCGGTAGGAGACGACCGTGAGGCCCTGGTCGCGGCGCGCGCTGAACACCTGGTTGGAGTCCTGGCCGCCGAGGCGGTCGTCGCGGCACACGCCGCGCCAGGCGCCCAGCACCTGCACGCACTGCAACACAGGTAGTCAGTAGCTGGCCTGGCGGTGCACGGTGGCGATGTTCACGCGATATAAGTACGGACCGGGGCGGTGGCGGTGATGTTGTAGTCGGTGGCAAGCCCGCGCTGCATGGCGCTGTTGTACTGAGCCACGCCTATGTCTGCGCCAATCATGGTCGACCCGTCGTTACTGCCCGAGATACCGAAGGCCATGTATTCGTCCTCATCCATCTAAGATATCAAGCAGATCGAGTTATGTTTTAAATGGCGGTACATTAATGGACTATTTAAGTGCCATCTATCTATCTATTACGTACGTCAGCAGCAAGTTCGATGGTGATCTGGTTGCCGAAGACTTCCCATGACACTTGAAAATCGCGGTGCAGTTGCTTACAGTGGGGCAACGCCGACCTGCAACAAGCAACATGTTCCTCGCACGTCATACAGTCACTGCCTGGTATGCTTAAAATGAGAAGATTCCCATGATTGTTAGAGAAACTGATTAGAAGTTTCTCACAGGCATGTAGTGTGTGGCGCACCTCCACCCGATACTATGTAATTAGACGTAAGCTTGACACTATAATATACACCTTTGTCTAGACAACACGTCTCTTTATTTGGTCCCTGCACGCCCCACACTGCATGGCGACCCTGCCAGTGCTGCCTTGTTGGCAGCGCTGTGCACGAGTTAAATAAATAATAATTGTGCCTGGACAAGAGTGTCTGGGGCGAAAAGAGCATACTTTTACAACTGTGGGTGCTTCTAGAAGAGTTTTTGGGCATTTAATTTGGAATGCAGCAGGGAGATGTTGGTGACCAGGGTCCAGCGTCGAGGTATTCACTTCCGCTGCCCTGCCAGACTACTTACGAGCTACGAGTACGTGCTAGACGGATTCAAAATGAAGTATAGTGATGTGCAATGAATTAATGATTGACGGTTTATGATGGTGTTTTTTTTTTATTTAGTGGCGTTATAACTTGTGTAGTATATAAGTAGCGATGTAGGTGCAGCTTTAGTATTTAGGTACTCTTAATTTAGGTACTCTAGATTTTTAACGCCTGTTGACAATAACTAAAATGATTATTTTTGTTTTTTGTTTGGAAAAGAGAGTTTTAAATTATTTAAAGTCAGAGGTTTTAAATTTATAGGTTTTGTTTTTTTTATAATTAATTGCAACCGTGTTGTATTTTACACAAACATAATATAAGTATCTATTTTTTTTACTAGTGGATCAATATAGTTCATCATTGGAATGTAACAGGTATCAAATTCTTAAATCATTGCCATGTATGTAAGGATGATGTCATACAGTTATTTGCTGACTTGACATTTCAGCGCTGTAGTTATGGTTACTTGTGTCTTAATGTAACAATGTTATTTAAACTTTTGAATGATATTTGATATTGGTGAAGTAGAATGTTTTATAAGTAACTGGGAAGAATGGTTTAGATTTTGGAATATGGTTATAGTGTAGTTAGGAATTGGAAGGGAATTATTAGTATGTTATGGATGTCTGAAAGTTTTAGGAAAGTTGGGAATAATTTGGTAGATAAGATTTTGGATACGTATTGGACTGATCATCCAAATACGATTTAATATTTTGTAAACCAAAGGATTCAGTTAGGTTTTGTATTGATTTTTGGTTTAAGGTTTATGGCGTGAAAGTTAAGGTATTATTATTATAATGATTAAAACTGCTCTGCCTGCCTGACTCTGCTGCTCTGACTGCCTCGTTGGTCTAGTGGTAGCAAGCGCGACTGCTGAGCACGAGGTCCTGGGTTCGATCCCCGGGTCGGGCAAAAGTGTTATTGGGTTTTTCCTTTAGGAAATTCTCAGTAGCAGCACGGAGTCTGGAATTGTGCCCGGTTGATGGCAATAGGCTCGCCCCCTATTACATGGGACTTATAAAATAGCCGGCGAAACGTGGGTGTACTGCACACCTCTGCCTACCCCCTCTGGGGAATACAGGCGTGAGTCTTTAATGTTAATAATTAATTAATTAATTTTAATGTGATTAAAAATAGGTACACACAGAGGTACAAAGGGTTTTTTATCCTTAATTCGATCATGGTGCGAACGAGATTCCTCTGTGAGAATATTTGGAGACAGGATGTCTTAAACAAGGACCCTTATAGTAATAATGTTATTATTATGTCAGAGACCGAGAGTCCTGAATAAAGTTTAAATGTACCTAGTAATAAATAATGATGAAATAAAAGCCCCGGCCGGGTGTAAATGAAATAATGTGTACCTATATTAATATGCTATGGAAAAATGGATAAAAATGTATGACAGAATGGAATATGGAATAGTATGAAAAGTATTTTTGAAATTGCAAATGAAAAGGCAAGGCAAAATGATAATTTGTAATGTTAGTAGTAGTCTACTTGTAGAAAAAGTTGTGTCATCGTACAAGAAATTGTTATCCTACATACAACATTTTTTATGAACAATTATATTTAGGTGGCAAAGATTCTATTCATAATAAAAAAAAAAAGGTAAAATGTCTAATTAATGTAAAAAATATTGTCAACAGTGCGACTCTATACATATTAAGTGTATATCTTAGAACCTAATAATTTTTATTTTGTATTAGTTTTAATAAAATTGTGTTTATTTTATTTAAAAAAAAAAAAAAAAAACGGGGGAGGTGTAGTGTGTGGCGCACCTCCACCCGATACTATGTAATTAGACGTAAGCTTGACACTATAATATACACCTTTGTCTAGACAACACGTCTCTTTATTTGGTCCCTGCACGCCCCACACTGCAGGCATGTTATATTAACTCACACGTATGGATGCGTGTCGGTGTTGGCGGGCGGCACGTTGAGCGCGTCGGGCACGAGCACGCTGGCGAGGCTGGCGTGCAGGCTATAGTGTGTTATGTTAACTCACACATATGCATGCGTGTCGGTGTTGTCGGGCGGCACGTTGAGCGCGTCGGGCACGAGCACGCTGGTGAGACTGGCGTGCAGGCTATAGTGTGTTATGTTAACTCACACATATGAGCGCGTGTCGGTGTTGGCGGGCGGCACGTTGAGCGCGTCGGGCACGAGCACGCTGGCGAGGCTGGCGTGCTGGCTATAGTGTGTTATGTTAACTCACACATATGAATGCGTGTCGGTGTTGGCGGGCGGCACGTTGAGCGCGTCGGGCACGAGCACGCTGGCGAGGCTGGCGTGCAGGCTATAGTGTGTTATGTTAACTCACACATATGCATGCGTGTCAGTGTTGTCGGGCGGCACGTTGAGCGCGTCGGGCACGAGCACGCTGGCGAGGCTGGCGTGCAGGCTATAGTGTGTTATGTTAACTCACACATATGAATGCGTGTCGGTGTTGGCGGGCGGCACGTTGAGCGCGTCGGGCACGAGCACGCTGGCGAGGCTGGCGTGCAGGCTATAGTGTGTTATGTTAACTCACACATATGGATGCGTGTCGGTGTTGGCGGGGGGCACGTTGAGCGCGTCAGGCACGAGCACGCTGGCGAGGCTGGTCCTCCTCGCCGCGTCCCACACGGACAGCCACTTGATGTCGAACACCGTGGTGCCGCCCGGCAGTGTCAGACGCACATCTTCACCAGAGTATTTGCGGATTGGCTCCAGGCTACATTTGTACATATGTTAACTTGCTCAGAAAACGTTGAGTCTCATATCACAGTATAAAGAGGTCTTCTCTTTCCCTACAGTAGTCCAACAAACACGTCTAGACAGAGCAATCGTGCGGGGTGTGTGGAGCGGGGGACGGAGGGGGGCGTACCGTAGCGTAGTTAGACATGTTGGGTCCTAGGAATTAGCGGGTGTCGCATTTTATTTATTTGAATTTTAAATGTTGATACAATTTTTCAACGGGTACGGTGATTATGAATACATATTTATGACATTAATTAAGAGATCCAAGATGGCGGACGCGAGTTTTTGAAAAAAAATAATATGGGTATCGTTTTTGGGGATGGTGATTACGAATCTGACATTAATTTTGAGATCCAAGATGGCGGACTCAAGTTTTTGAAAAGAATCGATATTTGTAAATGTGACTGTTTATCAATACCCCAGGCTGATAAAATTTTCGTTTTTCCTATTTTCAAATAGTGAATAGTGGTAATGAGGCCCCCCCCCATTGGGAGGGGGGGCTGCACCCCGCCCCGTGCAGCCCAGTAGAGCTCGTCCCAGACTGGTCGCTCCTCCCGCCGAGAGGACACAAAACATATGAATATATACGATTGAAATAATATATAATCTCTAGTATAATCATATAGGGGTTAAGCTACGGGGCACGAGAGGAATACAAAAGGGGCAAATATTGTACATAACGCTTGCGCTCCAGACACAATAATTATGTGTCACAATACAGGACTTAGACTAGTGAAACCCCAACCCAGAGACATGAGACAGCCACAAAGATCATCTACGTCAGGAAAGATTCCCGAAGGTTGTCCAACTACTTGTGCTTTCTCATTGAGAAAGCAGAACCAGTGCCGGGTCAGCTTCAAGAAACCATACCAACGCAGATGTGCCCGATGGCCGCTGTCGCGCCACCGTGTACCGCTAAAACTCTATTAGGGCATAGGATCCTACCGATCACTGCTGCGAATTACCGGGACACGTTCCTATCCAATCATGTCCCTCCCAATGACTAAGGGCAGCACCCTCTGAGGGCACTTACCATTGAGCGAGACACGTTTCCAGTAATATACTGGAAGTTATTCCAATAAGACCCAATTAGAAATCTACCCCATTCAAGAACCAATTATCGCAAGCGCACTGTACGGTCAGTCGGTTTCATCGCATCTTACGCTGCACTTGGTAAGCGCCCGAGTGGTATATATTTTCGTCACTGCACACTCCCCTAAACTTCCCAATTCTAGACGGGGGCACGGACTTACGGGCGGTTGGCGCGAAACGGCACTTACAGCCGGCCTGACGTCATAAGTTACTCGTGTTTCGGTAAACATTGATTTTTTAGTTTAGATATATGGCCTCTTCACAGCCGGTTCTTCTCGTTTAGCGAGACACGGTCCCTAGCAATCCATCAGGAAGACTACCAATCAATTAAGGGTACTTGGTGAAGCCTACCCCCCTCCCTGGGAGTGCACGCACAACAAATGCAAGGCGTAATATGCAATGAGGGGTCAGTCAGTTCACTCTAAGATCAAACAAAAGAGGTATCCACCACCGGTACTCGGTTGATCCTAGTTTCATAACAATTTGAGCCGCTACTCATAACAATTTAGGCGCTACAAGGCCTGGAGCCGTATGCGACCGGATATACGCGTTCCGATAGATTAGGTTAGCTTTCCAAAAGTGCCACGAGGCAAAGCCTCGATTTGTCGTAGTAATCAGTCGTTAGTCGGTAGCAGTCTTGGGTAAGAACACCCTTGAAAAGCCCACCGATCCACCTCCCTACAACCATTGACTGGCGTAGGATACCCCAATAGTCAAACATAAGAGACATAAACATATTTTATACATAAGATATACATAGACAGTAAAATCAATGTGAACAACAGCGAATATGTGATTAAGTAAAACTACGTATTAAAATATTAAATCAGCCTGGAGTAAATAAAGCACTCACCACTTCACTCGTTCATCGCCAACACACACTGCACTCACTATACTTAGCTTTACATTAATCTTATAATTACAATCGCTCGACCGTGTCCTATCGTGATGTTGCACCAAGAACCCTGTGCCTAGTCCATCAGCCTCACGACCATCTCCTTTCGCGGTGCAACACCAACTGTCCTTGCATCCATGTCCTCAGATCTCGCATCAGTTCGTAAAATCCCTTTCTCACGCTTTCACGTTATTTATTGCTGTTTTTGTGCAATCTCTCGATTGTTCTAAGGGCAGGCCATAGGACCTCTTAAATGACTAACAGATGTGGCGCTTGTATTGTGTTTTACACTTAGGGATCACATAACTGAGACCTTCGCAGAATTATCTTAAAATATTGCATTGGCATGTCAGGCCTCAATTGCTTCCCATAAACTATACTTTTAATGGCTTTCTAAGTGGTCCAGTATCGCATCTCGTTAGAAAATAAATATAATATTTCGTACTTTAAAATGAGCATGTGGCAGGTCATTACATAAAGATAACCATTCTAGGTTTTCGGGGGTGGTGATTACGAATATGACCTAGAAAAAGATACCCATATTGAATTTTACTAAAAACTCACGTCCGCCATCTTGGATCTCAAAATTAATGTCATATTAGTAATCACCACCCCCGAAAACCCCAAAAACGATACCCATATTGATTTTTACCAAAAACTCGTGTCCACAAATTTGGATCTCTATATTAATGTCATATGAAATTCGTGAGCACCATAATAGTTAGACAGTTATAATAGACAACAAAAGTGATGAAACTTATGAATCAGTTATAAGTAACACCTTAAGTAACATTATAACATGGTTAGATCATAACGCACTTCAAATTAATGTAGAAAAAACCAAATTATTACAATTTAAAACACAGAAAGCCAAAAGGTTACACTTTAATATATCTTTTAGAAATCTAACGGTTGAGCAGGTGCATAAAACAAAATTCCTAGGCTTAACTCTGGATTAACACTTCACATGGAAGGATCATATCAATGAAATATGTTTAAAAATAAATATATTTGTTTTTGCGCTGAAAAAAGTAAAAAATGAGACATCCAGACAAACTGCGTTGATGGTTTACCATGCATGTTTTTGTTGCATCATCCGGTATGGTATATATTATTATTGTCTGGGGAAATTCATCTGAAATTTTAAGTTTTATAATAAAAAATAAAATAAATCAGCCTGTAACTGTCCCAATATAGGGCAAAGGCCTCTTCTCATACAGAGAAGGATTGAGCATTAATCACCACGCTAGCTCACTGCGGGTTGGCGATTTCAGACTATTAAAGTCCAGGTTTCCTTACGATGTTTTCCTTCACCGTTAGTCAGTGGTGTCTTAGATTAACTAAGAAAGTACATATGACATTGAAAAGTCACATTGGTACATGCCAGATTAGCACAAAAAAATGCATTCGTGTAATTTTTAACATGGACTGGACTGTATCTTGCAGACCAGTATTTAAATTATACAACCTTTTAACTGTTCCGAGTATTTATATTTATGAAATCGCAAAATTTGTTAAAAGTAATCCTTATCTTTTTGAATTCAACAACAATTCTAACAAACGAAAGGTAACACAAGTTCTTTTAAAACTACCTGTACCTAGGGTAGAACTATTCAGACACAGTTGTGTAATTACATGGCACCTCTTATATATATAATTCAATACCTAAATTAAGTACTGACCTACCTTACACAAAGTTTTGTGTTGTACTAAAAAAATGGTTAATTAGTCATAGTTTTTATTCAATTCGTGAATTTCTTAAAAAAAACTCATGTTTCTCATACCATTTCAGGAATGCATTGTAATAGTCAATTCATTAAAATGTTATAGCATTAAATTTAATAGTTTTATGAGTATATAGGTACTTTCTTAACTACTTTGTATCTACATACCAATTGAGGCTTTTTTAACTATAATTAATATTTGTATGCGAAATGTGTAGCGAAATGTGTTAGCGATGTGTGTTAATATTTATAAATTTTATGTACCACCTTTTGTACCACATTTTATACAAATAAATAAATTGATTGATTGATTTGTTAGTTGTGTCGGCGTGTTATTTCTCGATTAAATGGGTAATGGGTAAAAAATCTTAGTTCGTCATAAGTACCTACATTTCTCGCTTTACTAGTTTCAAAATGAACTTGGAATACAAGTGGGTTACGCAAATGCTCTATTGAAATAGGATACGGTTTAAGGTATGTACCAGACGAGAGCGTACGACAACATAGTATATGATGCTATACTCACTAGCCATAATCAGTATATGATGCTATACTCACTAGCCATACTCGTCGGGTATCTTGTTTCCACGCGAGGAGGGCTGCGGCCCCACGCCCGTCCAGAAGTATACCTCCTCGCCGCTGCCGTCGTAGCGGAACTCCGGGATACTTGACACAAATACACCGTAAGAACGTAATGCGAGCAGTCATAATGAGTTTTATAGCAAGAATTAAGAATATATAATTACAGGAACGTAGTGGCATCAAGAAAGCGCACAGGTTTGCTGGAGACGGCGCCGGTGCCCGACGGCGCGAGCGGCCCGATGGCTTGCTCGGCCGGCGCCTCGAACTCGTCGGGCACGTACACGTCGCCGAACGCGTTCTGGCTGCCGATGTCGTAGATAGCCAACCACTTGATGCGCGAGATGCGCTTACCCTCTGGCAGAGTCAAGCGGACCTCCTGGTTGTAGTATCGCTCTAAGATGTTCGTCCTGGATTAACAAATTCGATCATAAATACGTTTAGTACATATAGTACCTAGTAGTAGTTACAGTATAAATTAGATATCTTTTAATAAGACCAGAAAGACCAAAATAACTAACTGTGCTTAGGACCAGATCTGTTTGTAGCTGTTAGCATCATTTTGTACATATGACCCTTTTAACTAAAACATGCTGTTTTTATCAATGGATAGAGTTATTGTTGAGGAAGGATTTAGTATATAATTTGTTAAATTTTTGTATACATTGGCTGAAACATATTGATATGTGTTGGGAAAAAATAAGCCAGGTTGTGGAAACGGGATCTTTTTTTATTCAGAAAATTTTTTCTTGATTATTTTTAGTCGCGATAAACAAAATCCATGTGCATCAGCTAATGAATTATAAAATAGATAATAAGTTAGGACCTTCCAAATTCATTAGGTACGATGAAACCCTGTGGTCCGGGCCGGCCTGCGTCTCCAGCCCAGAAGAAAGTGTCATCGCCAGTGCCATCATAATTGAAGTTTACTAGCAACAGAGTGTAGTCATCAACTGCATAAACCTCACCCGATACCTGTAAAATAAAACAAAATAAATAGGTATATTGGATAAATAACATTAAAATTTGTGGAGTTATTGATTGATGATAAAATGACATCAATTTACTAACGTTACCCAATTATTTATTAAATTTATTTTAAGTTGTATTAATTGTTAATAGGTACCTACTTAAAATCGTTTTTTTTTCAAAACAAGATTGTAGAAATTGTTGCTTACGTTCATTTTAATACAACTATTTGTAGCGATAATATACAAAATAATGAACTTTATAGTAATGAAACTGTTTTGATGGCTTAGGTAGGTACACTAACCTGATGGTGATAGGAGTTTAGTTTACCGATGAACTTGCCGCGGTAGGGGCCCTCTTCGTCCTGCGACCGACAATCTGCAACGATACATACAACGCACGGATCACAATGATAGAAAGTTTTCACATATAAGAAGTACATGGAATCTCACTACAGCTACTAAGTTTTACCTTTTGCTACTACTAAAAGTAGCAGAAGAGATATTTTAAACATTGTACAAATACTTTTTTCTCTTATTACTATTTTAAAAAACTTTCTAACTTATTTTAAAGGTCACAACATTTCAAGTATTTCGCGACTAAACTTCCGGTAACTTGACAAATCACTTAAAAGTTTGGTTGTCAACTGTGTGACAGTTAAGCAAAGACACGCAGTCATTGGTTGTATATTCTGGCTAAGTATAAGTAACCAATCCGAAAGGAATAACTTTCACTTTTTGTTCTTACCTCTACAGTGCCACCAATGATATAAGATATTTATAACTCGATGGTGCCAACAGCGTACAGCTTAGATAAAAAGAGTCTGAGGCGGTGACAGCTGGAACTAAAACAAAAATCTTAAAAACTAAGTTTCAGAGTACCTAACTAACTTAACTACTAATATAATGTAAAAGTGATTAATTTGATTACATTTGATGACAAAAAATTCTTCTAAGAAATATATAAGTACAGCTTGGCAAAAAAGAGTCTGAGGCGGTGACAGCTGGAACTAAAAATAAAAATCTTAAAAACTAAGTTTGTGAGTACTAAAATAACCTAAAAAATGATTCATTTGATTATAATTAATGACAAAAAACTCGTCATAGAAATATGTAAGCACTAAATAACTTGTAATTTTGAATTGTAGTGTGAAAAGTGCGCCAGCGGCGCCCCCAATTTTTCCAGACTCTTTTTTGCCAAGCTGTAGGTACCAAATAACTTTGCCAGTGGCTCCCCCAATTTTTACAAATTCTTTTTAGTCAAACTGTATTTATTCTATTAAGTCAATTGTATTAACTATTTTAATTAAGTCAAAAGTAAATTGGAACTAACTGATCTCCAAAGTAAATGACAATAATATACCTAATCATCACTAGCGACGCCCTCAACAGTTGACTGTGGATACTTCCTTTATGCCCTCAACACCTCCCACAAGTTGTGGGACTCTATTCATGAACCTTTACCTGGTTTTCTTCACATACTGTTTTTTTTTCATATTAAACCTTAAGAGAAGGGAAAGGCATTATGATAACTGTATTATGACTATAATCCCTATACCCTGGTTTGTGTAATGAATTATTTTCTTCTCCAGGTAATGCCGATCTTTTATTTGTTACACTGGCGGGTGGCATTTAATATAATATTGGAAAGTTTTATAGAAAGATCTGTTGCTCTTTATTCGAGATTATAATAAATAAAGATTAGCGCTATTCAGAACCCGTTGGTACAGCGCCATCTAGCGACAATTTTATGTAAGTTTATGATAAGTAATTTTTTATTAATATTTTTTTTAAGTTTTTCATTTTAGATTTTGTTTCGCTTTCTGTCTTTAGTTTCTTTCTTTCTTCGATATAAACAAGCAACTACTTCAGCTTAGTCAGTTTAAAGGATTTATTCTAAGGATTTTGTACTTGGTACAAAATTATCCAACATCCAAATTCAACGAATAAATACTGCCAAACTAATATTTAATAAGAATTTGGAAAAACAACTGATACGGATGGGATTCTATATAAATATATAAGTAGGTAGGTAATTGGGTTGCACCCCTAGGCGACGCGCATGGGCAGCACGCAGCGGCCACTGTGGGAAATGGACTACCGACTAGATCCGGTGGTTGCACCATCAAAGGTATCGCCAAAAGTGTGTGTGACACTATCTTTACGTTACGTTTTGCCACAAATTTCAACTGGTTCAAGTACAAAAATGCAGAGATGGGTAACGTACTAAGGCTAAGGATAGTACAGCCCACAAACACGGCCTGGGAATCAAATGCAACATCGCGAGCACACAAGACTGCGCTGGCTACCAGTAGTAGCACGCCAGTGGTGCATGCAAACATGAAACACGTAAGTAAGTATGTAGTTTCTTCCAAAGTATTCATAAATCATACGTGAGTAACGTGAGTAACGTGAGTGACTTTCGTGTAATGATTGTGTGTTTCCTTCGAACCTACTCATAACCTACCTAGTAGTACCTTTATGTATAATCATAAATGAGCTTGATTACACATCTACAGTCAGTCCGTGGCGGACTAAGCCGGGGCGAATAAACTAAATGAGGCCCCTGGTCTCTGTTTGGTGTTAGAATACGAATCAACATTCAGCATTATGACTAAAACCGGAATATAAGGGGGATGTTTACAAAACCATGATAATAACAATCGTTGGTAAACCTAATAAATAAAATAAAATAAAATAAGACCTTCCGTTTTATAAGTATCTAAAATCAAATCTATCTAAAAAAAATTATATGTATCAAAATGTTGGGCCTGACAATAATCGATAATAATGACTGTGGTGGGGTACCACCAATAGGCCCAAAGGTCCTCCCGTCCTCTTCCTCCCTACGGTATTGTTTTAATCCACGTTTTCCGCTATTTTGGCACCTGAAAGTAGGTCATTGACTAAAGGCAAGATTTTTATTTAAAAAATATGCTTTTCCATGGTAGTTTGAAAAGTCGAGAGGCCCCACTGGTCGGGGGTCCTTTCCAGGATGTTTTTAAAAAATGACATGCCTGTAATCAACGTTTTCCGCCGCAAGTACCCAATTGAGAAAAGACATAAAAAAGTCAAACTACGGCGCTCGCCGACAGCTGACTTGGCCAGTCCTGCAGGCGATTTTTAACAGGTAGGTAAACCAAAGCAATGAATAGCATTTTGACAGTTACTCTAGGTTCTAGAGAATTTCGATATCACGGGCGCGGTTACAAATAGCTTAATAGCAATGCGACTGGGGGCTTTACCCTATAGGTCGTGGGGTCAATGTTCACTCGTAACTCAAAATGTTGGGATATGCAATGATGAGTGCGAATGTACTGCGTAGGTACAGATTTAAAAATGCAATTTATCGAAATAATGATAATGCAATGTTGACAGTGATCTGTTCCTCCCCTCGAAACGAAGTCTATTTATCAGTTGGTCAACTTTTAGCTAAGCACCAGATAACGTCTCCGTCTCAAGTCCTGGCCTCGTCTGAAGCTTATAAGACATCCTTTGCCAAGTTTTTGTAAATGTCCTTTGGAGGGAAGTATTCGCGGCCGCTGAAGAGGCTGCTGTCTGCGACGGCGCGCGCGGAGAGTGGTTGCTCATTGCTCAACGTGCGCGCACCAAAACTGAAGATAGTTTGCGCGCGCGAGCAGTACCCGCGCAGACGCCGCGCCATACGCACGCGCGACATTTCCGCGCCCCTTCGCGCGACCTTTAGTTCTCGTAGTGTTGAACCCCGGCGCCATGACACCCGCCGCGGCACTCGCGCTGCTCCTCATCGGTGAGTACCCCTCACTCATCAATACATCTTTTATAGAACGCTGTGCTATATTTAACTATGTAGCACTTTCTTCTTGCCGTTAGTATCCGCGAAGAATACTAGATATATTTACGGAGATCATATCCTCAAGTCTGATAAATTTAATGGAATTGATCAACAGATTAGAGAAGTACAAATCGATTGATTGTAAATCAAAATACCTACCTCAGATTTTATATCACTAAGAACCAGCTGACAAAAACAAAAAAAAACGCATTGAGTTCGGACTATCCGTTTGAGAGTTTCGATGCCTTAGAAAGACATAAACTTCAAACTATACTCCTAAATGTATATTTATTTGTAAAAATCGGTTTTTGATTTCCTGGATCTAAATAATAAATCGTAGCTGAAGGACCGCGGTGCTGCCGCGCTGTGTGAGTGTTTATCTGTGAGCATAGGTAAGTGAACGTTGCGCTTAGCTCTCACTGCAGCCGTGAATATGTGATGCTGGATGCTTTTAGTTCCGACTCTACATCTTCTTCCTCCTCGCTTTCGTCACAAAGTTTGTCTGGGTGATAGGTATTCGCAAGCATCCGAGGTTTGCAAAAAACTACCGTTATTTTAAAAAAATCAGCTTAATTACTGCAACCTATTATATTCGGCGTTGATAGGTCAGTTAAGTCAAGCAGCCTTTAAAAGATAAGACTTAGACTTGGTATAATATATGATGTTACGTAGCGTAGCGGTAGTCGGAATGTCAGTATACTCGTATAATGTAGAGTTGTATTGAAATGTTTTGCAAGAATTAACATAAGTGTTAACGGCACCGTGCGGCCGGCGGCGCGGCGCGGCGGCCGGCGTCGCGGTCGGTCAGAAGTCAGAGGATGAAGTGGGACCAGTGCCAGTTGGTCACAGCTCGCAGCGACACAAGTAACACATTATAAATAAACACAAACCGGCCATTCGAGGTATGTTGGCGCCGCGGCGCCCGCGCCGGCGCCGGCGCCTCTCACAATTATTGTGGTACAAGTCACAAATTATTAATTTTCTAAAATCTCTAAAATTGACATGGTCATTCAGTTTAGCCAGTCAGAATGTAATCTTTTTAGAAACCAGGGCTACGTTCATAAAATAGGATTTTGTAGGTACTCGTAGGTATCTGTGCTGTTGAACGTTGAAGAATTCCTTTATCTGGAGCTAATTCTGGATGTCGATTCAGGTCATCGGAACTCAACTAACATGCAAAAAATTTACTCCGTAGGATAAGAGGAAGTGGTTCTAATTCAGCTTGCAAGATACCACTCGAACAAACATACATTGCAAGTTAAATAAAAACTTGTAAAAAATACTGCGTAGCGACATCACCGCATTACTTTTCATCAGATTTTCATTATTGACAGTCGATTTAGGCAGCCAGTACCTGTATATACAATATCGTATATAGAATATCGTGTGTATATATGTATTTAATATCGTATCGCTTATTATATATATATGTAACGCTTTAGGTTGTGCCGGTCAGATTGGGTTCAGTCACTGGATAGAAAACTGATATTCAGCTGCATCTGGTTAGATTACAAGCCGACGCGACCCCAACAAAGTTTGAGAATAATAAGGCTAGGAGTATATGGATGGCAAACTGTGCACAACACTCCTTCTGCTGCTGAAAATGTTATTCTGAGAGTGGAACAAGTGTTTGAGCCTGTAGTATTGTGATTAATTCCGAGTGCAGTCGGTCGGTCAGGTGCTGGCGGCTCGGGTACGCGCGGCGGCGGTTTGGGAAAGTGAGAGCCGAAACATTGATGTCAGCGATGACGTGACTTAGCCGAACTTACTAATCACATTTACAGCACGAGTACTTATGACGTATATTGATGACAGATTCACAGCCTCTCGCAATCATAGTCCAGCAATGGGCTAAAAGATAGTGATTTATTTCATTAAATAATAGAAGATTTTCAAAAATGACAGCCAGATAACATGTAATCAATTTTATGTATGATTTTTACTCGCGTTTATGCACATGTTTTGCTTATTAAATAATATCATTTAACATGTAATCATTTTAATTTAGATGAAAAGTAGTTTTTAGGAAGGAAAGGGCAATGTCTAATCCGGTGTGCGGCAGTAACCAGTCGTGAGTCGTGAGTGTCGAGCCGAGTGCCACTTGTAATTGCCTAAGTGTACGGCCTGGGTGCACGCTCTATTCGAGCGTCGGGCGGGGCGGGGCGTGCAGCGTTCATGTTAAACACGTGCTACCCGTAGTGGCCGTCCTGAGTGCCGGCCGAGCGGAGCGTGGCCAGCAGCGGACTTGTTTGCGTCGAGCGGGGCGTCGCGTGCAAGTTCAAACCAGTTTGTGTTTTGCAGCGGTGATACGAGCGTTCTTGAAGTTCTTGAACTCTCCAAATTGTTTTCTTTGCTTCACAATGTTACTAGGACCTTGTCTAGACTCATAATTAAATTTTAGCCACAAATTTTCTTCTAAATACATATCAATAATATCGAACGACGCAGACGCCATGATCGACACAAACGACCGCCACCACAAACGCTGAGCGTGCACTGAGGCCACTTAAAGAACGCGCTTTCGACCGCTCTTCCCCGCTCCGCCCGACGCTCGAATAGAGCGTGCACTCAGGCCGTACACTAAAGGTCAACGTGTCATTTTATAAGAAGTAAAAGTTGTTTTTTGTAATGTGTAATCGTGCACCAACCAACAGACCACTTTCTTCGCATGGTTATTTATATACTGCTGTAAGGACCCGTGTTACTCCCTAAGGAAACTAAACAATTAAACAGAAAAGTGGAATTTTATTGAAGGTCATTGAATTTTTAAGTTTTATATTAAATATTAAAGCATTGAATGGATCGGGCGGTTGAATGGATTTGTTTGGTTTTACTTGCTCAAACCTAAAAACAGCCAAAAATCGAATAGGCATCGCTTGATGTTGATGTCATCAGTGCACCATTGCTAAATTACCTTTGTTTTTATGAGAATACAGCTGTGTGA
Organism: Protodeltote pygarga; assembly: GCA_936450705.2. Classification (NCBI taxonomy): domain Eukaryota; kingdom Metazoa; phylum Arthropoda; class Insecta; order Lepidoptera; family Noctuidae; genus Protodeltote; species Protodeltote pygarga. The sequence goes on along the minus strand of OW388270.2, from coordinate 11,094,718 downwards.
TTTGTTTATTTTACAGTTGTGTTGGGATTTAATGCCAAATCAGCAATAGGCTTTTCAACAATAGCCTGGTATTTAGAACAAAGTCCGACATTCTATAAGAACAACCCCATTAAGATGTAGAAAACTAGCAAGGTTTTAGTGAAAGAAATCTTAATTTTCCATACACTTCGAAAACGTATATTGTGGTCGCTACCGCGCGTGGCTCGCGCCGACCGCGGTGTTGCTCTCGTTCATATCTGGTGATATTTAGTGCGCCTGAGTGACCTACTCCATTATTTTTAATATTATTATGTGTTTTCTCGACACGGGTTCACCGGTGGCGAATTCCACGATTTGTTTTTATGTTTTATTCCCAGACGGTATAACACCACTTGTGTTACGTCTGTGTCATCAATGGTAGTTTGTAGCTTTGAAACAGATAATCCGATTTAAATTAGATTTTTTTAAAGCTGGTTTAATTAGGATGAGATCAGAGACACATCAAACTAATCGTAAAAAAACAGACTTCATAATATTAATGTCTGTCTCTTTTTGGAAATCGGTTAAAATGTAGTCTATAACCACGATTCCTATGAATTCTCTGAACACACACGTCGAGGACACATGGCAAGGGCAAAATTCGTTCCAATTTTACAGGAAACTAACATAAAACCTAGTCGTTGTAGTTATAAACAAATTAAACCAAAATAATTTTATTCATGTGTGTATAATGCTTATGAATACTTTTTATGAATATTATGTTATAATTCTAATATGTATTATTATAAAATTTGCCACTCTAGTTGCCAGTTCCATAATGGCACCCACTTCTCATGAAGAAGAATCTGGCAAGAAACTCTATGATTGCTCTTTTAAATAAATGGCTTACAATATTTTTGGTTCATTATCATCATTATCATCACTGTTCAACAAAGGCCTCCCCCTCCCATATTTTGGTAACATTGTTCTAAGGCCCATAGTCGTAACTTCCCCAGTCAATATCACATTAAACCTCATCAGGAAAGCCTAGCTCTATAGCCTAACTATTAGTAGCTTACTTACCTACTGCAGTGGCGTGCCTACTATACATTTTTAGGCAAGCCCGGCAATAAATACTAAGACAATGTAATAAAAATACACAATAACATACAATGTAATTATGTAATAATTGTATTATGTTTTACGTCATAATTCACATTTTACATAGTATTGATTTTACTTCAAAAAACTTTTTAAAAAGAAGAAAGAAAGAAAGAAATCATTTATTCTCGCGCAATATTGCACAGGGCGCTACATATAAAAAATTAAATAAATACAAAAAAAAAACTACTGTCCAAATCCAAAGGAAAAAAGAACTAAAAATATTGTCATATTGCCTAGTAACAGACATAAGATAATCGAAGATCCTCCAAAAAACATGGTAGTAAGGATGTGGTTCTGCAGAGATAGTACTTTTTAACGAAGGGGTTTGAAAATTTAAATTTAAGTACAGATAATTATAGGTGTGTTTAGAAATAACTAAGTACTTATAACTAGCTGCCACTGTCAGGACAGCTCTCGCTGCAGATGCTTAGACAGTTTAGGTAAGTACGGTTCAACTTGATCAATTGACTAGTCATATGACTAGTCCTTACGCTTACTAGGTATTATTTTATCCATATGTGTAGAGCTAAAGAATGAAATAGCTTTTCAGTCTATCTTTCCAGATCACGACAATTTGGCGTCCTTTAAAACGAGAGTGAATAGGTATGTGCAGGCTGCGCTTGTCGGCGTTTTCTCTACACAAAAGTTGTGGGGCGATTACATGGTTGACATTATACGTTTAAAGTTGAGCATGAAAGAAACCGAATCTAAAATAAAAAGGAATTTGAAAGTTAGTTAAGATTAGAAAGATCGATATCTCAACTGTGGCGTACCTAGTACAGTAGTACCTAACTACAGGGCAAGCCCAACAACCAACGTTACATTAAAGTTACAAAAAATGTTATTCGTGGTATTGTTGTTTTACTATATTAGAAATATAGGCAAGCCGCGCTAGCCTGTCTGTCCTGACATAATTATTAATGCGAAGTATGTTTGTCTGTTTCTTACCTTTTCACGCCTAAACCACTGAACCAATCATCCATAAATTTTGCATATACGTGGTCAGGTGTACAGAAACGGACATACTTACTCGTAATGTAGCTTTCATCCCGAAAAAAGCGCGACGCGCCGACTAGCGTAGCCTTAAACGTAGGTTGTCCAGGAACATCACAACTAAGTAGTATTACGCACGCACTTTATGGATAGAGATTAAGGTAGAGATGAGGTTGGTAGGAGGTAATACTAGATTTCTCCATGCCAAAAGTTAGTGGCACGCAAAGACCTCAATTAAACCTGAGTATGTTCATTTTTAATTTCACGTTAGGTAAAATTGTTTTTGTGTTTATCTGTAGCGGATTGTATTGGCTTGTATTGTAGCGGCTTGGATACATGTTTGTGTATCTTCGCGTGTTGTCATTGTCAGTAAGTTACGGGGGATATTTTTTAATTAAACATTTACTTTTAGACATCACGAAAGTCCTACCGATTACTATTGCGATATTTGACGTAGGGTCACTTTCATATACCTACAGGGTCATTTGTCAAACACCAGCATTCTTAAAAGGGGTCATTAAACTCATCATTATGAACAACTTTTACTATAGGACCAACCCTGAAATCGCAAAAAAAATCAGCTGTTCCATACATTTTGTTGAGACACGTGAACATAAATTTATGGAACAGCTGATTTTTTTTTCTAGAATGAAAGACAGTAGACTTAAGAATTAAAATAATAATATCTTTTTCAGTTTAGTCACACTCGTATGATATAGATCAATATTTATTATAATTTATATTATTATCATTGATATAGATCAATGTCCACTTCCTGACAAGTATCATTGTATGTGCGACACACTCTTTCCCACGAATTCGGGAACATCAGCCAAATCATTTACAATTTTAAAGAGAATTGCTAATCTGCAATCTTACGACGTTCAAAAAGAGGAAGAATATGAAATTTTTTGCAGCGATTTAGGTAATCTGGCAGATACACTTTGGAGCGAAATTGAATGTACCTCAAAAATTCTTTCGAATGCCCTCTAAACGATCGATATAAGTTGTATAATGAGGATTCCAGACTTGAGAGCAATACTCAAGGTGACTACGAACAAAAGAACAGTATAGTATTTTTAATAGTTTTGATGCTCCTGAAATCTGACGATATTGACACATCACAATGTTGCATCGTCCACTGTGTCGCGGAGAGCCGACCAGGAACTCATGCGCATCGGTTATGTTATATTACATGGTGGAGGTTGTTGTGATCCAGTTACTGTGTGAAGTGTGATCGACCTTAACCCACTGCGTTCACACTTGACATCCCACAGACATGCGCAGAAGAGCTACTGGTAACCACTTTGTTTAACATAGATATGAAAGAGAGGTGTGTGATGAGTGCTTCTGTCAAAACGATTAAAAGAAATAATGCTTAAGAGAGCGACTAGCGAGGATGAGCAGTGAAGCAGCAACAAATGAGTTTGAAGATGACGCAACAGTCTCCGCCTCGTCTCAGTCGCTCACCCGGCATGAGGCAACAGTCTCTGGCCACTCAGACTCTTAAAAACAAGGATATACTTTTGGAAATACTTCTTTAAGTGACGATGACGTTCAACGTACCTACTTGTTATTTCGTTTGCAGTGTTAACTAGTCGCATACGGCATATACAATCGCAATAGACAAAATACTGGTTACAGTTCAGAAATCTTACAGAATGCCTTACATTGTGCAAAGTTTAGTAGCCTGCATTTTACACAATTATCATAATTATTTTTGTTTTTCCCGAGAAGAGGCGCCTTTGTTGAGGTAGAGGTTAGCTATCGCAAGTTACGTAGGGCTCCTCGATTGGCGCTACTCTTGTGTGTTATCGACGCGGGCGCACCGTTACCGCACTATATCTGTGTTTATACGTACCTACACTAGTCGCATTGGTAGTCGGAGCGCATTCCTCGCGGGCAGTGGGTCAGGTGCCAACGGTACCCGCACCGGTCCCCTCTTTCCCCTACCCCATACCCCCCTCGAGCACTCGAGCACGGTACGATACACAAGTGTTACAGGGGAATGATCTAGACATCGTCGGAAGCACTGACTAGTGCTATCCTCTTCGTGAGCTGCGTACCGATCAGATGAAAATAACAATAAAAGAGGTGTTAGATACCACCGAGAGAGTGAGTTAATAGAACGTGTCGTTATTTGTCATCTTATAGATTATAGTTTAGTGATTATTTCCTTCATGAACAATGTCTAAGAGTAATATTTATTCGCGATTTGGTGACTTGAAGACAAAATGATTTTGAAAATAATATTTGGTACCTCGTGCTCGGCTGTATCTTGGTAACTACTACCGGTAACTAGGTTGTGCAGTAGTGGCTGCAGTGACTAAGTTGTTAAGAACGACAGTGATTGTAGTTTTCGTAAGTTTGCCATGAGTCAAGTACAAGGCGCAGGCGCAGACCAGCCTCCAATGTTTTTGTAAGAACATTAACAACCGGTCACCTTGAATACAGCGCGAGCGCGAGGTAACTCCTGAGAGAAGAGGTGTTCTCTATGGTGTGGATAATTATGATGGAGGTCAACCGATATGCATAAGAAAAACAGTTAACTTGCTCAGAAATAAGTGCGCCTGCGCGGCCTCGTCACGAGGATCGCATCAGTTACATCACAGATCATTGACACAGCATCAAACGGCCCGCGATCTTACCTACTTTCTAATTTCAAGGAAACTTGTGGTTTGTCCTGTACCGAGTACGACGTTATTCAAATCCGGGCTGTAACTGGGTAATCAACTGCTTATGTATGCTCGACGGCACATCACTGCTAACTCATAAGCACCTTAAGACGATACAAATTAGTACTATTTTCCAATGTACGTGTACCTAATGGGTGAGATTTCAAACTGATATTGAGGTTGTGAGTTCAAATACATTTGTTATGTTATAATATTGATGGGAACATCTGACTGCACTGACCGTAGCTAACGACGAAAGATAAATAAAATTGTTGAAAAACAGAAAATTTAATAATTGAAAAACGCACTGACCAGGCACTAGAATAAACAAGATGTTGCTCTTCAGATGTTGTTGTGATCAGGCACTACAGTAAACAATATCCTGGTCTTCAGATATTGTAGTGACCAAGCACTACAGTAAACAATATTCTGCTCTTCAGAAATTGTTGTGATCAGGCACTACAGTAAACAATATTCTGCTCTTCAGATATTGTTGTGATCAGGCACTACAGTAAACAATATCCTGCTCTTCAGATATTGTAGTGACCAGGCACTACAGTAAACAATATTCTGCTCTTCAGATATAGTTGTGATCAGGCACTACAGTAAACAATATCCTGGTCTTCAGATATTGTAGTGACCAGGCACTACAGTAAACAATATTCTGCTCTTCAGATATAGTTGTGATCAGGCATTACAGTAAACAATATCCTGGTCTTCAGATATTGTAGTGACCAGGCACTACAGTAAACAATATTCTGCTCTTCAGATATTGTTGTGATCAAGCACTACAGTAAACAATATTCTGCTCTTCAGATATTGTTGTGATCAAGCACTACAGTAAACAATATTCTGCTCTTCAGATATTGTTGTGATCAGGCACTATAGTAAACAATATTCTGCTCTTTAGATATTGTTGTGATCAGGCACTACAGTAAACAATATCCTGCTCTTCAGATATTGTTGTGATCAGGCACTATAGTAAACAATATTCTGCTCTTTAGATATTGTTGTGATCAGGCACTACAGTAAACAATATCCTGCTCTTCAGATATTGTTGTGATCAGGCACTATAGTAAACAATATCCTGCTCTTCAGATATTGTTGTGATCAGGCACTATAGTAAACAATATCCTGCTCTTCAGATATTGTTGTGATCAGGCACTATAGTAAACAATATTCTGCTCTTTAGATATTGTTGTGATCAGGCACTACAGTAAACAATATCCTGCTCTTCAGATATTGTTATATTTCTTAAAATGTGGCAGATTGATCGTTTAGCCACTGCGCCACCTGTATTACCAGTCACTATATAAGTCCAAACGTTTAGTGACTTCTCATTACATGAAAGTCTTTCTCTTTTGACGAACCACAAGTACCAGAGTTTAAGCCTATAGTACCGGTAAATTATAATATAGAGTTAATATTGTCACTGTTAGTACTGTGATGTTAAGTTGCGCGCGTTATGTCAGCCGCCATAACTTGTGCAGCAGTCAAGTTAAGGTCGCGGTGACGTAACACTCGGTTCACACGGAATGGTTTCCACGCGCGCCTGTGTGCACACGCCCGCGCCGCGACTCGTCGTGGCACAAAACCTGTGCAAACAATGCAAGACAACTGCACAGCAAAAACTTAAATGTAGGGTTGCACGCACGCACGTGCGCACGCTGTGCAAGTGTGCACTGCATATATGCCGTGTACTGCATTTTATAAACAGCTACATTTGTGATTAATATGATGTTATCATTGTATTGCCAAAGTTACTTACTCTACTTTGGTAATGCAATGATAACATCATTATGCTTAAAAACATTATTGAGGGTCATATTATTTCTTGGCGTTTTTTAAGTATAAGATAATTTACGATAAAAAAAACAATTGTTTTAGGATATCATTCTGTATGTGTTAGCCCAGCGGTGTAACGCTAACAATCTCAGGTTTAAACCTAAAGTGCATCGCTATCAGAGCCGGAGCGGAGTCGAGTCCGACTGCTCGTATTCTCCACACATTTTAGTTTGGCACCACGCGGCTACGGCGCAGTCGCACCTCACGCTTTGTTAAATGCATGCAGAAACAAGCACACGCGCCTTGGCTCTACTCTCGTTTAGTGCGCGATCGACATATGGGCTAAGGCGCACCTCTGACTGAATTATCGAAATCATGTGCAGATTTACAGATTACAATATTGATTTATATGTTTATAACAACTGGTCCAATCATATCAACGCTGCGCGCTCATGCGGAGTATTACATGCGATATCGGTGAAAGTTGCGAGAATACTTCTGTGAACAAGATGACCTGTGCGACACCTGTGTACTATGGGCCACTTGGCACACTCTACTGGTATTGTGTATACATTATAGGCGATGGATAGTAAGATAAGATTGAGGATGACATCACTGAGACACATGACACCAGTGTTTGTGGCGCACACGCACCTGATCGCGGCGGGAGACTCGTAACACGACACCAAACAACACTCCCTCACGGAGGGCGTCACTGTCGCATGTCGTGTTGGTACGAAGCTCTCCGGTAGGGCCTCGTTCCACCTCGTTTAGAGCTCGTCTAGCTCACACGTGTCACACTTGTCACACCTGTGGGGCAGGTGCGTTTTTATATAAATATTACTTAAGAGTTTGTGAGCTTTTTTGAGATTTGGAATGACTTAGGGACTTACGTCCCTGTTGTTTACGCAATCAGAAGCACCTGTGGCTTGTATCAGCTTACATAACTATCAACTAATTATGTGATAATGAAGAATGTATTAATGAACGTGTGGAGTGTAAGTACATTGATCTGGCGAATTCGAGCGGTGTTGTGACGTCAATTGTTTAGATCTCGCTGCACGCTGCTGCGCTGGCGCTGGGTACATTGTAGAACATTGTCTATTGTGTTTATTTCGACAATGACACACATAGGGACAATAAGATTCGTGTCGTCGGTATGTAGTTGTTATCAAAACGAGATGCTAATCATTACTGGTTCTGTTTATTAAATATTATTATAGTGGGATTTTTACTACACACAAAATCTTATTAAAATTTTTGCCGAACAATATGGGTGGAAAAAAACCATGAAACTGGCCGGTAATGGACGCCATGAAATGCAAAATATTTGTCGTATTAATTCTTTCACCGTAGCATTATCACAAACACGGTAGCTACACTGAGTACAGTTGAGTCGAGCACATTCATTCACGCTCCACGTGATGACGTGACAGAACTAGCGGAACATTTTTACTATATTTTGTACTATTTAGGTGTCTTCATCGATTTGTTGTCGAAAATCCATTTCTTGTTGAGTGACGTCAGTCAGACGCAGGTTAAATTGTGCAATTTGTAATAAATAAGAATGTAACAAAAAGCGCTGTCGCTCTGAAGCGACTCTCTACTGGCGAGTCATTGAACCAGCTCCCAACTCAAAAGTGCTGCTCTCATCAACTGACATCGGTTTATTGATTATTTATTGATTCGTGAGTGAAAGCTGCATAACAACGGCTCATATTTAATATAATACCTATCACTTTATAGCATTCTACTATAGTGTGTTTAGGCGAATAAAATAATTGTGAAAGTATACAATATTATGTGTTAAAATAGTAATAATATAATTAGTATGCGTGAAATTATGCTACAATCAACGGTTGGGCCTTTTTATTTGTTTGCCGCACGTTATGCGGCATTTTGGGTACATTCGTGAGGCACTCATAGCATTGTTCGTGTTATTTAAGACGTTTCTATTTATTTTTATGAAAAAAAAAACGAGTTTTATGTGGCATAAAAGTCGTCGTGGCTGTCTCAAATGTTGAAGTCCTAATAAATGGTATTTCTTATTACTCGTTTGTCGAAAACAGTACAGTAGTTGAAGTGTCAATAACTAACAAATATTTAAAAAAAAATGGTTAACAGAATAAGCATCGATAAGCCAGACAGGTTTCACGAGTAGTAGCGGAATTTACCTTAGAAACTAACTGAACACTCTCTATACGTATATATATAGCAAACAACTACAAAGGTCAAATTTTATAATTATCACAATATTATGTCAATCTTTTGTTATCAAAACGATTCCACATTTTTTTTTCAAAACAATGAAATAGCGTTTTGGGTTTCGTAAAACTGTGAAACAACATTTGGTTTTTATAATCAAGGCTCCCACTAAGCACTGCGCGGCCAGCACGTGGGTAATAGCAAAGCGCTCTTGTTGCGTACGTCGACAACATTTTGTTTGAGTCTACCTTAGCTTGTTTAGTAAACCAAATTAGGATTTTTCAGTGATTGTAATACATTTTAATCCCGCCTGTGCTGTGTGTAAGAATTAAATGTCAATCCCAAAACACTGCTCGAAATAATATTTATAAAAGTAAAATTTTAGGTATTTTATAAGCAACTGCCTAACCTAGTAGCGTCATCCAGTATTCTCAGCCGGAAGACGTCGACGGCTTGACAAAGGCCTCTCTCCAATCACTGCAGTCTTTAACTGCGCGCATCCAGCGGCTTCCCGCTACCCCGGCGCACTGCGCCTACTGCGTGGCGCCGGGACACACACAGGACATGTATTGCCCCGATGATGCCGGTGGGCGGTGGCCAGTTAACTACGCTATGCAACACACGATTCAGTAATTTTATTTCCGAGAGTATGCCAGTACTGGAGCGGTGTACGTACTAGTTGCTCATGTGGTGTAAACACGTGTACAGTAGTAAGTATTATAACTGAACATCGAGGTGTTAGTCACAGTTACAACTGCATAATATTCTGTGGTGTCGTGCTCCAGACGTCACGTTGTTGTCATTAGCGCGTTGAAGTCTTTTGTATGAGCGACTCGACATTACGTTGACATTGATATTTTTTGTTTTAATAGATCTTAATATCAGAGTAGCTAATATAAATCCCTATCTACGGATAGGCCCCGTCACATTCAACTTATTCTTATTATTACTGATTCGGTAGAGGATGGTTTCCGAGTGATTCATTCAATATTTAACTATTCGCTTTCAAATAGATAAACAACAGTTGTTTTATGTCACGTTACGTTAACATAAACGTGGCACACATCGCGTAGAGCACACGAGTTCACGTGAATTCCGTGAACACGCATGGGAATTACTTTACATATTACGTATGTAAATATGTAATTCCGCTGTGTTCCACACACCACACGCAGCTCGCTACAATTGCAATGCCAGCAAAGCGGACATATTGATGTGGAACGCGCGCGTGTATTTCTACTTGAGTATTTATTGACATGTCTCGCTCTTTTAAATCTCTGTAGTTCAACACACTTCAAGTAAAAATGTGTGGAAAGTAAGAGGACACCCCCTCCCCTCCACCCCCGCACCCTGCGGGGAAAGTGATCAAGCAATGCTGCGTACATATGTAATACGTATGTATGTGAGTGAAGTAGTTTGATTACAAAATGTATCTTGTGAATGTAGAGTCAGACATGTGTTAGAGTCAGGTTCAAACCACAAATAGTTTTGTTTAATGACTCGTTAAGAGAGTTAATCCACGTTTAGTGATAGACGGAAGTAGTAAAAGCTCCCAAATGTTCCGCATACACGCAATGTGCAATAAATTACCACTTAGCTAGTCTGAGATGTGCTGAACAACGATTATATGGAATCTTCCGCATTACTTGTTCACCTCAGATTATACGGTAGCGTCTAGTGATGCCGTCGTCGCATCGGCGCGGGCGCAGGCGTTGTATAACAACGGTGAAATGTTATCTAACTCTGCGATGTAGGCTTATCTGTAAACCCTGTCTTTGAGTAAGTTATTAGTAATAAAAATACAATATTTTTGTTAAGTATAATATATATGGTTTTGTCAATGTTCGTGTTTCCTTACTAAAACTTAGCTAAACTAACATTATTAGTGGTTAGTAAAAAGGCTACACTACAGTGAATACTTGATACCGTTCCCGATGGTTGCCACACGTTTGACACGTGTCACATAACCCGCTGAAGCTGGCTGCTTGTTGAATGAACAGCACATGTAAATAACTGTGACCGTTACGTCCCGTCGATAATTCGGGTTATTGGTTCTCTAAATTGATTATCATCGCTGTGGTGACACTACCACCGATTATTGCGAGTCATCTTGTTTCACATTGATCATTGTCTCTTACTGAGTGGTCGATAAATTAACAAACACTGATCAAGGGTAACACTTCCTCAATACGTGGTATTATCCTCATGAACATTTACCCATATTTTTGTTGTTCAATGACAGGTTCCGACTGATAGGTTCGCATTGAACCTTGATGTTTATGACGTAATAACTCCCGGCACGCTCGCGACAACGCGCGCGCAACAGGTGACGTCGTAACCGTCACGTCACCGTATATCGCAGCGATTAGCTTCCGATGCTCGTTTTGTATTGAACCGAGGATGTGATCATAAGCTAACGGCAGTATGGACCGACGACCGCGACGTGAGGAACGAATGTTGTCGACGTATACGATGCGTGTTTATGAGTAGGGCGGCGAGTTTCATGCAATAATAATATTGTGCCGTTATTGTAAAAGTTGCGTCGTTTATTTATTAAACTGGTATTCACAGAGAGAAACCCTATCGATCCTATATGTTTACACGTATTTTAAAACAAAAGTATAATGTAAGCTACAGGCATATATCTCAGTTAATGTAACAATTCACATTACAAACAGAGATTTATTTTTGTGAGATAACGCCAAGCAAGGCAACGGCTTGACAATGGTATTAATACAACTTAGCTGTGTGTTTCAGTTCCGCAATCATTGAATTAATGAGAATAGATGTGAAGCTTTCAACCGTGGTGTCGCAGGGGTCCGATCCAAATGGATGAAACACATTTAGTGATACAAGAATATTCTTGGAAAATGCACATTATCTTTTGTATCATTTAAATAAATTAAATTTTAAAGCCATGGCGGTCATTGGTTTGATGGTGTGTTTCTTTGATAAGCCAATACTCCACAGACTAACGAAACTATCGTGAGGAAACCTGGACTTATAGGCTAAAGGCTAAAATAGACACGCATTAAGCTAGTGCTATAGCCTGGTGATTGATGCCCAATACTTCTCTGTATAAGTAGACGCCTTTGCCCTGCAGTGGGATAGTGATAGGAGCGTGTGTGACGGTGCTATTGTTAGTGAACGTGTTGACACTGAGACAATAGGAAGCGATATTTCGCCGTCCGCTGCCGGACGATCGTAGCAAGAGGTTCGTTATTGTTTGATGATGTCAATATATTCATCATATCATGGTATAACCCTTTGAATTAGGTAATTACTTCATGTTGATTAAGAAAAATCTACTATCGGCCCTTTTAGCGAGACATCGCTAGAAACATTAATAATACAAGCAATTATACAGCGTAAGGTGGTAAATACTTTCAGACCTCGACTGCAGATATAAGTGTTTTTTTAATATTCCAAGTCTATAACGTGACCGCATAAATCTTTAGTCAGTTTATTGTTACAGTCTGGGAACTGTGAAGACTGTCCGTTTTCTGATATTGTTTCAAGCTCTGTCAGCGCTGTGTAAGCAAACTTGTTGACTCTCTGCTCTCTTGTGATTGTAATGTCCGATGTACACACTGGCTGCACGTTAAGTCACGCACTGAGCGTCCAGCGAGGCCGTAGAATGGCTGCATTCATTCTATATATCATTACATTATGTGGTTGATCTTTTATTATGTCCTCTTACTTAACTTATATTTGCGGTTACTAAGCCAAATTATATATAAAAAAATTATATATATAAATATAGCAGTAATGACACATTAATAGTTTAAGTTTTTTGTAAATGTCCCAAGATGCTATTATAAACACTTGATGTAAATAAAACTCGCAAGTCATATATAGCACGCGTGCCGGCGTGACAGCGTGACAGCCAGCGTGACAGCGTGACGCGGCCAGTGAGTGTTACCATTACGTCTCAGCTACGACTTTCTACTGTAATACCGTTCATGTTCCACTCATTTCGGACCTGCGCAATGACCACATGGTTAAGTTTCTCTTAAACGCCGGCCGTTTAGTTAAACTACAAGCATTTTAGTTGAATATACCTATGTATAGAAAGAAACCGCCCAAGTTTCTACACACCGCTATAAACTAGAACATACCTACGTTACGAATCATACGCACGGTTTACTGTAGTACATGCAACAATATTTAAATTACTTATTAACTCGGGAACCGGAGAGTGTAAAAACATTAAACATTAAAAACATTATGATCGATTGTAAAATAACAATATTATTATCCTTCAGTGGTATATGGCACTACCAGTACTATAACTTCATGTGTTTGTTTCTCCGAGTAGTGGCAGTTGTTTGATACACACATTGCGCCTGGTATGTTACTGTCCCCATACAACACAAAACCTTCTTTTCATCTCCCCATCTCGGAATGAGTATTTTTGCTCTACGATATCTGAGTGCAAAAGCCGTTTTTATTCGCTAGAGGATAAAGTAAATTGAATTTAAAACATCGTGTGAACTGTTTGTGAATTCAAAACATCATTAAACCTTACTTCTATCTACTTCAAGATGACGAAGACGGTCAAGCATGCTTGCACAAACGCTTGCTAATCAAGCATGCAGTTACGTGTGTAGTCGTCTTAAACGACCTTTATGACAGTCGCAATAAGTCTACTTAGCTTGCAGCGACCGCGACATGGCGGCAGCTCGGCCGGCGACAGTTATTCTTATCACTTCCATGAATCTCGGTGTCACGCGATTGATATAATGTAGCTAGCGGGTTATATTAGCATTTATAACGAGTGTTTGTTACATCTGCTTTTGGTTTGGTTGTTCAGTGGTGTGCTGAGCACGAGGCCTCAGTTTCTGATCCCGGAATCAGAAACTGAGGCCTCAGGAAACTTTTTAGCCTTGGATTTTTGTGTTACCGACGAATATTTGTTCCGGTGTGGATTTTGTGCTATTGTTAAAATATATATGTGTGACATAATTATGTGTTACCTTCCACGAAAGAAGAGAAAATCCCTGTGGAGCTATGTTTAAAAAGAATTAACCGTGATGATGTTCTACCAATAATAAAATGATGTAACAGCAGTGTCACTGCGATGATTCCCACGTCAATAAGTAGATAACTGATGGAATTAAAGTGGTAGCGTCAGTGAGGGCGCCAGGGGTGCGAGGGGCGCGAGGGGCGCGAGGGGCGTGTCTGATTGATTGATGAAACACTTTCACTATCTCATGGCTTCCATTGCAGGTGTCGCTACTAACATTTAAACATCAAATTTTATTGATAGACGGTTAAGTAAAATGCTTTCATTGAGGATTGCTCATGGCTATTTAATAAGTTCGGAAGTGGAATGTTGGAAATTTTAAAATAGTTTTTTTATTAATATCAAAAAATCGCTAAACCTCATGGTAATCAATCAACTTGTCCACTCCACGCACATTACTCTCGTATTTGCATCGTTAGAATAAATACATATTAAGCATAATTTATGTGAGTTGACGAAACTTATATAGGTAGGTAACTGTAATGAGCATGCGCAAGCGCCATGCGGGCTGCGTGCTGCGGCACAGGCAGGCGGATCTCGTCGCCACGCTGGCTGTGACACCACGATGGCGCAGTGCGAGTGTGCGACATAGTTAATGTGTAGTAAGTACCGCCCGCGCCTGCGCCTGCGCCGATAACGAGCTCATTGTTCTTGTTCACATAGTCAACAGTTACTCTTTGATAACCGCTACTAATTAAAGTACTAACTCCAAAATTACCAGTATACTTAAAGGGTGGAAAGTTGCGTGATTTCTTCCGAGAGCAACTGAATGGTAATTTCGTCGACTTTATTTATACAAACGGTAATTGAAAAAAATAGTTTGCGCAACAAAACCATGTAGCTGTGTGATCTATTCAAAACATTGTAGTTCCAAAATATATGACACTGAATTAAACTGATTTTATTTACAGTTTTTGTGGCTGGAAACAGTCATTAAGTTCTTGATTTTAATTATTCGTTTAGTTGCTAGGCCACATTTAGTTTACCGTTTTATAATGAAAATGTGCTCCGACATAATTATGCAGCTCGAAAAAACATAATTTAGTAGCCTTCAGAGAGAGATTCAATTTTATTTCTTTATTATCAAAAATCCAGCTACTACCTATTTAATTTTATTTGTAATTAATAATAATTGCAATACTAAGATTTCTTTTCACGATATGATTGGCGTAGCAGATAAGCATTTCGACTTTTACGTTTGTATCACGGTACGACTCCCGCATGGGATATAAATTAATTGTGATCAATAGTTAAAGACGTCAATCGGTTTTTGTTGGGGAGAGTTGCGACGACTACAGTGGAGCTGCGGGACTGATGATGATGGTCTACAGATATTGGTTCCGGCCTGGGTTAGAGCATTGTGTTGATTGTCATGCTAATAAAAAATAATTTATAATTTTGGGACATAATATAATGTATACCTTATTAATTAAAACAAATTATCAGAAAAATATACATTATTATGGTAGAAACCTGGGGCTACACCAGGTTACAAAAAACTCAATCGAAAATAATTATAATAAATGCAAGTGAGTCAATGTTGTACCGGATCTGGAACTGGAAAGTGAGAAAGCTGCACATGTCCCGTGTATCACGTGTATCACGTGTATGTAGTAGGTATCACGGCAGTCACAGTGACGGCTTGTCGGTGGCTTTTCTTGGAAGGCCGCCAGGTGCGCGCGCCGGTGCTTGGAATATGGTGCGGTCGCTTTAACTTTGCCTGTAAAATGCAGTCCGAGCGTAGCACTGTCTCTATCACTCGCTATCGTTCATGCTAACTTGCGTCTCGCTCACTTAGTGGAAAGTCTAACTTCAGGGACGCAAAGTTATAGCGGCAGTGAGTCATTGCAAATGAACTAGAACTAGTCTCGGTAGTTTTGGAGCGCGATCCAATGCCACCCTATCACGTCCACTCTCACGAATACTAGAAGGAAGACGAAATAATTAGGAAATACAATAAGCATTATTTTATTACATGACATTGTCCTTCAGACGTCATTATGACCATATCTGCAGTAAACTTAGCCGTAAACTGTCTTTCGTGCTTCGAAACGCTCCAACTCTTTATTAGCGCTAGAATATTGTTGTAAGAAACATAACAGAATTGTTGTTCATCAATTTGGGCCGCAATATACAGGACTCACGTGGACAGTTTGTGAGAGCACTATGCTAGTATTATAGCAGGTTTTAAATTATTAGTTTGGAGAAAATGAGGTCGACGAGTGACATGTGCACTGTACATAACTTTAAGATACCGACGTGAACTGTGCGCACTCCGCAACTGTTGACTCGAGCAACCCTGCCAACAACAACCATGACTCTCAGAACAATCCGGTCTCACGAATGTGCAGTCAGTATAGTTGTACCTAATGTTTCCTCCTCGACTTAGGATACTACATGTAGTATGCTAATTGTTCGGACGAAACTTTCTATAGTAATTGTTGTATGTGCCCTGCAACACAATGTATGTAATGTAATGGCTTTCCCTTCTCTTCTTATCTTTGAATAAGCCAGATTTATAAAAACTATTAATCCTTAGTACCTAATCAAAAGAAACTTTGGATGTGAAGAGTAGTTAGTGTTCATTATGCAACCACATAATGTTAAAAATAAGATTTATCTTTGAAACATGGCTCGTGCATCATCAGTAACTGCCGCTAGTTTGAGATGAAAGTGTATTTAGAGGCCGTCCTTGCTGTTGCCACATCTGTACCGCCTCGAGCGTTCACCTTAACAAAGATCTCACTCCTGACCTCCGCGACACACAAAACACGCACTTATCACGCATGCGCTGAGAGTCCACTGTGAGTGCACGTGTAAATGTGTACAGATAAATCGTTTAGTTTTTGTGTGCTTACGCGCGCGCACTTTCTTGAGAGCACTTTCTCGCGTTCCGATGTGGATCACATTCGCACACTTGTACAATGTAACTGCGCATGCGTTAGTTTGTGATCTACTCCGGAGATAGTTTAAAGTTATAATGATTTATGCCAAGTAGTTGACCGGTCTCGCTGCTGCTATGTAGGTCTACTTCTAACTGTATAGTTCTATACGTCGTGTTTGATCTATTGATAATAATTCCGGTTCCCAAGGCTGTTTAGTGTGCAGCATATACGAGTACACTAGCTTCTGTAAATCGGTTTGCCTGCATGAATGTTGTAACAAGAATAGATACTATTTTAACATAAGAGGAATTATTTATTACCATAGATTTGTAGGGTAAGCTTTATTCAAAATGGACTTTTTCAGCAAAAAACTAAAGTGATAAAGGGTATTTTTGGTCAAAGTTAAGTGCACAACATTATGACGAAGATCTCTCCTGATTGTTTTTGCAAACCTTTGGAATCAATCTATATATTTTGATTAAATTTTGTTTAAAAATATTTAATTTCTAATTTGGTTTCAACAGATACATAGCCGTAAAGAATGCTGCTATATAATGCACTGACGTATCACATTAATATTGTACTTCCAGTTCGGTGGTACGTATAGGTCGCGCACATAGGAGCGGCTGCAAGTGGCACAAGGCGAGCTGTGGACATTGGACAGCTCCCAGTGTACACTTCACGACTCCGTGTTCAATGGCATGAGCTGTGTACACTACACTTGCACTTGCCATTATTTGTGTACCTCTTTATTTATTTTGAGTAAAAGTAACTTTTGAAAAAAAAAAGCCACTTGAATTTTTATATTTTGTCAACTTATGCTGTTAAATTTTGATTAATTTATAGAAAATAGTTTTACAGGCCACATTAATGTAATTTTTACGTTTATATTTACTCGTTTGTTTCGATAATTTTCTCAGAAAGTCTATCAAAGCTAGTTTTGATCAATATTGATAATAAAAAATAATAAAAAAGACATAATTTAAAAGATCCGATATCTGTAGGCAACGTCTACAAAACATAGGCGTCTACAATATTTCAGTTGGGTGACAAATAATCAAAAGTCATCATCATATCATCAACCCACAGCAGTCCACTGCTGGACATAGGTCTCTCTCCTACTACGCACCGTTGCACGCCATTGAGCACGATTGTTGGCTACTCTCATCCAGTCCGTGCCAGCCACCTTGTGAAGATCGTCACTTCACCTAGCCTGAGCGCGTCCTACACTACGTTTGCCGATCAAAAGTCTTGTTTACTACAAAACATTGACATATTTTTCTAATATATAATTTAAAGCACACACACACCCTTGTCGTGCTCGTGCTGGCTGTGTTGTCGTTGTCGTGCAGAGATGTTCATATTAGAAAGTGATCGACCAATCGACACACACGTGTACACAAGTATGGCTGATGTTTTTGTGATCACTCTCGGATCTCGTTGACGCAGCTTGATCGGATCAGTTAAATGAAAGTGACTACATTACTAACGTTGTTGTAAACAAATCAACTGCCTTTTAGGACTATTTCGTATGATTTGCAATTTTTTTTTTACGAGTGGTCCATGCAAGGGTCAATATTTGACCGTAATTCGTTCAATATAATATATAAATACAAATATAATATTATTTTAGTAAGTTATTTGGGATTTTCGTTTTATAATTGGTGTTTTAGTCTAGTAAATAGTTTATTATTATTGAAATTAATTAATTCTGTCATAAATATAATCAGCATTATTTATTTCAAAAAAATATACAAAAATATATGATATATAAAGTTTAGTTTTCTGCACTTCTTCTCCACTTTATCAAACCATGACTTTATATTTGGTTCTCTGCGTGCAAGTAAAGAGGATGAAAATGCGACGCTTATATAAGTTATGAGTGCCATCATCATTATCCAGGTCATCGGTTTGTCTTCAGTACGATGAAGAGCAGACACTCTAGACATAATAATATAATGTAGCATCTTCATTAGTCATTCGTAATATTCCTAATTCATCATCTTCCGAGCCTCATTTCCAAACTTAGTTGAGGTCGGTTTCTAATTTAATCAGATGCAGCTGAATATCAGTTTTCCACGGGGCGACTGCCCATCTGACTTCCGCAACTCAAAGGGATACGATATTCTAAGGTTAGATCAGTTGTCAGGATTTTATGAGGGTACTGACTCTCTACATATATCGATTGTCATAGATCTTCATGATAACCGAGGCCAACGGCTTAACGATAATTCATTTATAATACGCACGTAACTTACTAAAAATCAGAAGTACAAGAAATCGCCTTGGGTTCGAACTTGAGACCTTTGACTTGGCAATCCAACGGTCATACCACTAGGCAATCACTGATCGTATTCTTGCTGATTGTGTGTAACTAATCCTCATATTTGATTCCAGGCGGTGCGTGCGCACAACTGCGATATTACGGCAAGGATCTCGGGCCGCTAGCGCAACTACAGCATGGCGTGCGCGGGCGCGTGTTCGCTGTCGACGCACGAACACTCTATCTGCAAGACTTCCACTATGACGGAGAAGGACCAGGTCAGTTGTACTTTTCTGTACTCATATTTAGAATATAACAAGCTTTCTTTTTGAACTTCAATAATTTCAACAAAGAAATCCACAAGAACAATACAGTGCACAAAACATAATAAATTACTAAGAATATTTAAACAAGAAACACTAAATGTCGTTAAGTTAGGTTAGTTTTCATTCGTAAGAGATTTTTAAAAATCTAATCAGTAGCCTCAGTTATTAGTAGTTTGCTTATTTATTAGTAACAGTATCTTTCAATTCAAATACAATGTATATTGTTTCTGAATAAACTGAATTGAAATCAAATATTCTCCCTCAATACAAACAAACAAACACCTCTTTGTTCCTTATGAAGATATATACCTATGTAGATAAGATACCAGTACTGAAGTGATACGCAAACTAGGCAATGAAATTGATTCACGTTGAGATGAATTTCAAAGCTGTAGTAATATATAAACGAATAGTAAACTGCTCAACTCAACTCAAGTCGCTGAACTCAAGTTAATCTGGTGATAGTCAAGTGAGCTGAGGGCTGAGCCGCTGGTGGTAATGTTTCTCACTAAACAAAACAATACCGCATCGAATGGAATGCAAAGTAGTATGCCACTTTTTTAAATCCCTTCATTGAGGTACATTTTCTAGTCAAAGGGTCATGTTGCTCAGTCAGTCAGCTCTGTGAAGGATCGTCCTACTATTCGCTTCCCGGTTCACACTCCTAACATTATACAAATAACAGGTCACTCTGCCCGAGTTAAGACCCAAGTATTATGTAATTATTGGTAGATCACTGATTAGCAGTGCGCTAGCGGTTGTGCGCGCATCGTAATGACAGGGGGTTTGGTTCCGCGTCGACTCGTCTAACGTTCTTATCTACACTAGATCAGATATCTGAGCGTCACTTAACTGTTGAACTCGTTTGTGGCGTGAGAAAGCGTGACTGGTTCAACTTTAGTATAACTAATATACTTGCCGCTGAGCTTCAAGCATGAATTTTTATGTATTTAATTATTCTACGGCATTGTGTAGTACACGGTAAAATAGCAGTACTTACACTGTAGACAGCGAAACAATACGATAGCTATACTATCTCGAATAGTTCGTGCTCGGAGCTCTGTGTGTAACTTTATCCTTTAACCAATTTGTGTTAGTGGTTATAGAGCACAAAATCCTGGGTTCAATTCCAATTATAACATAACTGACATAATATGTTGGATCTACTCTACTTACCGATCCGATTTACTTACTATCCCAATGTAATATCCCACGAGGTCCACTGAATGGCGTCAATCACACGATTGGCTTGGCTTTCTGCTATCGGTGAGTATTTGAGTGATTCACAAATATTTGTTCCGCTCTGGGTGTTTGTGCGATGTGAAATTTTATATGTGTAATGCTCCTACGTTACAGAACAAAATCCTATTCTCTAGTGATTTTTTCTAGTGAGGTTTGTGGGATTGAATCATTGGTTTGACTGTTCGTAAGTTATGTCGAATGATTTCAGTTTGACCCGTGCCTCGCAGGACATAAAACTGTCAGTCATGTGTCTGGTCAGGTGGTCAGGAAACACGATTGCAGTCCCATCGGACTTTGAGAGTAATAGAATTGAGAATTTAATTGTATTTGCGCTCACTCTTGTGCACTATAAGTAATATATTCTGCGTAGTGGGCTTGTTTCCGTTGAGATTAGCCGGTAGGACAGAAATTGGTTTGGAGGATTATTACGTATCAGCTAGGATAACAAACAGTAGATCCGATAGATAAATCTATTATAGTTTAATATCTTGTACCTGGGAAAGAACAATGCAATAAAGTGTGTGTTAAACTAAGTCCGTAAGAAAATCACTGACAAACCATTCAGAGCAGAGCAGGAGCACTGCTACGCTACAATGATCACCTTAGTTCTATTTATAATACGGTGCATATTGCATTGTAGTGGAATTGTAGGAAGAATACTTGTGTGCTCATTCTGTTATTGTTTGTACTAGATGTAGTCGTACTATTGTGTACACGAGGAAGAAAGTTTGGTAGCTATGAGCTCAATAG
Organism: Protodeltote pygarga; assembly: GCA_936450705.2. Taxonomy (NCBI): domain Eukaryota; kingdom Metazoa; phylum Arthropoda; class Insecta; order Lepidoptera; family Noctuidae; genus Protodeltote; species Protodeltote pygarga. Next base: position 11,073,446 of record OW388270.2, on the reverse strand, counting down.
ACACTTGAAGTAATAATTAGACTAGCTATAATATAAAAGTAACTAGGAACTGCAACGTTTTGAGAAAACAATATTCTCAGATCAAATGTAAACGTTAGATATTACGTATAAGTTAATACGCTAAATAGTTTGATAAAATGTAGAGCCTTCCCAAAATGATTGACTCTATAAAGTGCAAAATTGTATATGTTGTATAGAAGTTTCGTCGTATTTTAGGATTTGAGAAATAAGCAAGCACTTGTAGTAAAAGTGTAAATCACTTTAGACTTTTATAATTTTCTGTTTCAACTGTATTAACATGTATAAAATTACACACCATTAATATAAATGCATAAAATAAATTCTTGGTTTTCAACGTGATTACATTACTACAGTAAAACCAAGAATTTAATAGGTGAGCTAATTAAAACAATTAACTATTTTAACTTACTAAAGACCAATCCATTTCATGATACAAGCAAACCATTGAGCTGCAACAGGCGCGACAGCACAATAATAAGAGATAAGTGAACTTAACAGACGGACATACGTACAGACGGACATGACGGAGCTATAAGAGTACTAATAACCCTAAAAAAGTACCTAAGTGTACTTAATATTATGTGACAGAATTTCCGTGGTCGATGGACGTGTGCACTGCTCGCCGACAGTGTTCGTAATGGCAGAGTTAACCTTGCTCTACAATGGTACAATGCGCGCTCCACCAGTAGCGCAAGTTGTACCACTAACTGTTGTTTGTATTGAGATCGTTAACAATAGAGACAGATTAGGCGCAGTCAGATTTCATTCCTGATTTATAATATATGTTTTTTTTATAGGTTTTGCACATGTTTTGTTTATTAAATGAAAATATTTATGAATTAATGAATGAATATTTTTTTATGTTTATGTACGAAAACATTTCGTTTATTAAAAGAAAATATTTAATAAGAAACTCGTCAAAACAACTGCCGCCCGAATTTTTTGCTTATAATGCGTTTTATTTATTAAATATTTTAATTGAATAGGTTTTATTTGTCACAACACAAGGACACAAACAAAACAATAACAGAAAAAATGAGAAAAGTGCGAACGAAATACACGTAATACAATTACATTTTCCAATCATGAGATTCGTGTCCCACGGCTGCACCAAATAAATGTAGTGTGTAATGTAATGTAGGTATACATATACGAAAAACAACTGATCGGGCGGGACTTGAACTCGCGATGTTTGGCGCGGCATGTGGTATGTGTTGTGTATGTGTCGGCCCACACAGTTGCGTCATGTGACGTGGCGCGGAAATAAAGCCATAGGGGAACAATACGCGGTTATCGCGTTGTAAGTAAACAGTTGTAAACTGTTCTTCGTGTTTCTTTGGAGTGGAAGTTAGGTTTTCAAGGTTTTTTCAAAATAAATCTCGCGATCAATCATAGGAAAAAAATAAATTCATTTCAATGAAATAGACGACGAAATCATCCCGAACCTCAATTACTCTATCAAACGCGTCTATGTAAAACATCTCAATTTTTTCTGAGACAAACGAACTGGCGGCGGCTCATCTGATGATGATAAGTGACCAAAGCCGCTTGTGCTCACCCGCATTGAGCATAATTATGCTCAAGTTCTGCAATGCTACTGTGGTGTCATCATCTGCCTAGCCTTTTCCCAACTATGTTGGAGTCGGCTTTCAGTCTTACCGGATGCAGCTGAATACCAGTGTTTTACATGGAGCGACTCAGACCTCCACAAACCAGGTACTAGGTTACACGGTACCCCTTGGTAAGACTGGTTGTCAGACTTTCGGGCTTCTGACTACCCGTAACGACTGTCAAAGATCTACAATTCACAGCCGGGGCCAACAGCTTAACGTGCTATTCGAGGCACGGAGAGTGCTAATTAATTTATAAAACGCACATAACTTACGAAAAGTCAGAGGTCGCCTTGGGTTTGAACCCGAAACCTCTGACTTGCCAGTCAACGGTCACCACCACTAGGCCATCACGACTCTTAGTTAAGTTTAGTTGAAGTTAGGCGGGTGACACACGGGCGCGGCGCGGCGCGGGCGGCGGTACGGCAGGCACAGGCGAACAGTGTTCTTACCGCGGGCTGTTGTTTACAATGTCGTGTGCAGTGCACCAGACACGGACCGTTTGCCAAAATATATGGTGTGGGCGTAGTGTTACACGATGTAGGTATAGGACAGAGAATCTATGTCGAATGTCAGCGTGTTCTATTATGTTGTTGTTTTGTGTCGAACAATATTAAAGATAAAATAACTTACATGACGAAATGATTATACGAAAGTCTTCGGAAGTAGGGCGCGCTCTAAGATTTATATTCAGTGTTACCATTATATTTGCCTTATTAGGCAATTGCACAAAAGTGATTCAATTCGATTTCATTTGAGTAGGTAGTTTTCTCTTGCAAAATCACTGAAATTGAAATATCAGTATTGTTCAGGCCCCACGAAGTGGTCCTGCTGCAGTCGCCTGTATCGGCACAACGTTGCAGGCTTGCAGCACAAAGTGTGGAGCGCGGCCGTAATTAATGCCAATTTAGTGCGGCCGTCCCCTTCTCCCGCGCCAGATACGTTTCCGAACAAGCTCTCCTCCCGCGCCATGCCAGGGCGGCCAGGGCGGCCAGGCCGGGGATTCCTCCGGCGGTCGCTATGCTTTGTCCCTTTGTAGTAGTGCTTAGCATACCTGAGTACATAGTGACGTCATATCACCGGGTGAGGCACGCGGGTTGGTTACGTGCAAGTTGCAATTTGTCTTGGAGCGTCCGCTTTGAAAGCGATACCTTTGGCGATCCGACAGAATTCCGACCTACATAATAACATGCTTTGATCATTTTGGGTCTACACAGATAATATAAAATATAATTTTTCTAATTAATTCTTGAGTTGAATTCTAATTATGTAATCCTAGTACCTACTCTAGTCATTACTTAAGGGACTTTTTAATCCTTTATGGGACAGGATCAAAGGGCCAAGGAAATTGTTAAGGTACTAAAATCATAACCCTGCTTTCGTAGACGGTAAAAATCATTGAACTGCCTTTGAAAACCTGCCCTAAAAACAGTTAATATATACAATTTGATGTCAAAAGCAGGTCTCGCACCAGCTGAGCTATAAAGAGCTAAGTTACATTGTAAACGAATGCTAATGGCGGCTCGCGACTCACAACTAATGAATAAACATCACCGACGCGCACAGCTCAACGATAAGTTGCGCGTGTTAGCGCTGCACCGCTGCACCGCTGCACCGCTGCACCGCTGCACCGCTGCACCGCTGCACCGCCTGCAAGCTATTTACGATGACAGATAAAAGTTTTTAATGATCTATCAAAAGTTCTAACATAGATTTATTCCCAGGGATTACTTCTCTAAGTATTTGTACCTGAAAAGCAGTGTTGAAATCTGCCCGATATATAGTATAGCAACATATTGCATATGACTTATAAGTTATAACAGTTCTGTGCGAAACGTGCCTGCAAACATACCTAAGTATATCTCGCAGGCAAGGCGAAATTATGTACATATTCTGTACGTAAGTTATAAGTTCTACAAGTAACGATCGATGTTGAGGAGGTTGACAGAAATGTCTCGTGAAGGAGTTCTCATTTGCTAACGTTTTGAGCAGAGTCTAGAATACCTAACTAATATAATAGTAATTAGTTGTAAGTACTTGTGAAAACCTTGGAGATCTTGTTCAAGGTCAAACTACTACTAAGGTTATACTATGATTTATATACTGTGGGTATACTGATGATATTAAAATAGTTTTTAGTTATAAAATAAAGATGATTCAATTCTCTACGTAAATTAATTGTTGCAATCAATTCGAAAGTTTATGGTCAATGTATTATAGTTTTCAATTAAAATAAACCTGGACCTGCTTTGATTGAAGTATTTTTCTAATAATTTAATGAAAATGTTATTTTCTTCAATAATGTGTAGGTATTTCTAGAAAAAGTTGTTGCTCTGACAACAGCAACATTCAGACACACAGATAATGTTTATGAAAAAATAGTTTCATGATCGCTTTGTTTAAAGTATTAATTACTTTCATCATTTGTCTTCCTGACCAAATATTGGTTATAGCGGCCAATCTCAGCGGTGATTCATCGGCGCAGGAGATACTTATGTACGCAAACAAACGTGCCCTCTCTATTCCCTTAGTGTACGGCCTGGGTGCACGCTCTATTCGAGCGTCGGGCGGGGAGGGGCGTGCAGCGTTCATGTTAAACACGTGCTACCCGTAGTGGCCGTCCTGAGTGCCGGCCGAGCGGAGCGTGGGCAGCAGCGGACTTGTTTGCGTCGAGCGGGGCGTCGCGTGCAAGTTCAAACCAGTTTGTGTTTTGCAGCGGTGATACGAGCGTTCTTGAAGTTCTTGAACTCTCCAAATTGTTTTCTTTGCTTCACAATGTTACTAGGACCTTGTCTTGACTCATAATTAAATTTTAGCCACAAATTTTCTTCTAAATACATATCAATAATATCGTACGACGCAGACGCCATGATCGACACAAACGACCGCCACCACAAACGCTGAGCGTGCACTGAGGCCACTTCGACGCGCTTTCGACCGCTCTTCCCCGCTCCGCCCGACGCTCGAATAGAGCGTGCACTCAGGCCGTACACTAAGTCTCATAGTCCGATGGGACGACCGACGGCTTTACGTGCTCCTGAGGTACAGGGAAAGTTACATTTTCTTTATAACTTACGAAAAGTCAGACCGCGCAAGTCAAAGGTGCACCCTTTTGGATTCCAAACTAAGGCCTCTGACCCACCAGTCAACGTTCGTACCACTAGGCTATCAGTAAACTATAATTATTATACTTTCTTTTACCATTTAGGTATTGTAATTAGTCAGTCAGTCCCGGAATGTCCCGGTCCGGGTCTATGTCCGGCGATATCATCAGCTCAGCCATCGATTAGCGCTATCCCGGGCAATTACTGACCGGATATGCCAGCTCACTTACGTCCAACACTAAAATAATCTAATTTCGACTCTATGACAACGCATCTCAGTTGCAATTCCCTAGTAATTAATTTCATTTTTGATAGAACCAACTCTTAAACGAAGTCAAATAGTTTTGAGATCTATTAGAATAAGTTAAAGTTCGAATTGCTTTGTAATAAAATTAACTTTCGCAGAAATGATGGATGTTGGCGACCACACAACAGATAATATTACTAATTATAGTAATTACCAGTAGGTACTTTCTTTTCCATATCGTCTTTAAGCCACTTCATCAATGTATATTATTAAGATAATAAGTTTTGAGTAAGTACATCACTACATCTATTCAGAGGTCAGTGACGCTGTCGTTATCGAGATGAAAGTGAAATGCATGTTAATGGGGAGTGTTATGAACATGAAGCATAAGATACAAATCAAAGTTTTGCCTTCCAAAATGTATGAAGAGTGATGACTGATGTCTTAGAAACAAGCACTATAATATCTTGACATAGAGTAGTTTCCCGTTATATGTAACTGTTTGCAATCAGCAAAATAACTTATTAAATTAACGAATAAACATTGTGCAGGTTTTATAACATTAGCACTTATAATATATTCGTTAATACAAATCTACTGCAGCTCTTTTCGATTGTAAGTGAAGAGTAGAATCATACACTTGACTTTCGTACTCATATTTATTTATTTATTTTCGTAGTACATTATTATAGTAGTCCGATGGGATGGCAAAAACTGAATTGCAGTCAACGGTCATACCACTAGGTTCTCACTGCACTTGTGTATTAGCTATTAGCTATCAACTAAGTATACTGACTCCCAGGTTGGGATAAGTCGACTCCAAATCGAAAACTTGTGTTATTTAGTTTGGCCTGTTTTGTTATGTAGTTTTTCTGGTGACATCTGGGTGTACAAAATAGTTTACCCTATCCCTTAAGGAAACCAGAGGCGATGTTTTGTTATTGACTGTAAGCTTAACTGTTATTTATTAAATCAAACTCAAACATTTATTGCATTCCACAATGTAATACCTATTTAGGTGGAAACTTAAAATTATTGAGATCATTATGGACCCTGGATTATTATAACTAGCTTAACCCCTTCAAGTTTGATGTCAGCCATTTGAGTTTTGAAGCGCAATGTACGTTTCGTATAAATGTACTCTTGAACGTATTCTATTTCTGATCCATCGACTGCTACCCTACGTTAGTGTAAGGCCTGAGTGCACGCTCTATTTGAGCGTCGGGCGGAGCGGGGAAGAGCGGTCGAAAGCGCGTTCTTTAAGTGGCCTCAGTGCACGCTCAGCGTTTGTGGTGGCGGTCGTTTGTGTCGATCATGGCGTCTGCGTTGTTCGATATTATTGATATGTATTTAGAAGAAAATTTGTGGCTAAAATTTAATTATGAGTCAAGACAAGGTCCTAGTAACATTGTGAAGCAAAGAAAACAATTTGGAGAGTTCAAGAACTTCAAGAACGCTCGTATCACCGCTGCAAAACACAAACTGGTTTGAACTTGCACGCGACGCCCCGCTCGACGCAAACAAGCCCGCTGCTGCCCACGCTCCGCTCGGCCGGCACTCAGGACGGCCACTACGGGTAGCACGTGTTTAACATGAACGCTGCACGCCCCGCCCCGCCCGACGCTCGAATAGAGCGTGCACCCAGGCCGTACACTTAGACGACTTCGCGGCAGGCTTAGAAGGAGGTGCCGGGACGAGCAAGATGCTTATTGGGAGGATTGGCCGCAAAAAGCCCAGAACCGGGAGAAATGGAAGGAAGGGTAGGAAGGTCGTTGCCCTACAGTGGGACAGGCTAACGTATTCCAATAAATAGCGTAGGTATATAGTTTCTAAGCAAACCAGATTTAACTAAATATCGGATTTTTATGAAGCAATTATCATTCTGATGGTTGCAATTATTTGCAAAAACTCCAGTTGTTCTCAGTAGTCTATGGACTCGTCTATATCGACTGTAAGTGGTGCTCGTGACAGGCGCAAGCCCTGTTCTATTGTCGTAGCATCAAAATGCAATTTTAACGTGTTTGTCCTCTCCACAGCGGCCTACTTCTACGTGGGCTCGTCGGGCTCGCCGAGCGCCGGGCTGTCGGGCGCGGTGCGGCTGCGGGACGAGCGCGGCGGCACCTCGCCGCTGAGGAAGTACCGCGGCGAGAGCGCCACGCTATCGCTGCCCGACGGCAAGACGCTCAGGGACTTCAAGTGGTTCGCCGTCTACTGCGACGAGTACTCGGTCAGTATGTTACCTGTGCAGTGTGCAGCATATATCACGCACTGCGCAAATGACAGCATACACAGTGCAGAAAAAAATACATTGTCAGTGCGCTGCCTACAAGCAAAATGTTTCACTAGAGATCCTTTGGTTAGTCACCTTCAATGTAAAATATCAGCTTATTTTTCATAACTAAAGGTCTTAAAGATTTCTACCATTTTATAATGTGCTAACAAGTAGTCTAACCTACATAAGTATATCACATTATATGCGGATTAACTTGTTGTTAAATTTTCTGCTAAACCTTGTACATTGTCATATTTTACATCGCACCGTTCGGGAACTAATAAAGACAAAGCAGTTCGTTCGTGCCTTATAGCGTAATTGAGGAAAGTAACGTGACACCGAACAAACGTGCGGATACGTCGCGGTAAATCCGACAGAGCGCGCGGATGAGCGGGTCGCGGATAATATCCGCACGAGCATCAAGACGTTAGCCGTGCCATTAGTCACGAACGGCGGCGGGAGCGGGAAGCGACAGCTTTCAAATAGATAGACATGTGTACTTGTTTAATGACGAGCGGCTTTGTTGGTTGATTGGAACAGACGTACTGATACCCGGAATATTAAACTAACTGTCAGTGGTCTAACGTGACCAACTTATTGTCATTTGGGTATACTAGACACACACTGACAGTTTGTCTTAAGAAAATGTGTTGTTATAAATCCCGCTGCCACTGATTAACTTAATAGTAAAGTTACTTCGCGCTCGCTGTCGCTCGAGACTCGTGTCGCATATAAACCTGCTCGTATTCGCATAGATTAGCTTGAACACCGCTCCCTCATGTTCCCGCACAGCTCGCCCCTCGTCTCAGAGCCTGCAGGCATTCATTACACGTGTGAAAGCTGTACAACTAATGAAAAACTTAGTTAAGGCGTCTGTCTGTTCGGGTCGCGGTCGGTGCGTTTTAGTTTCGCCGCGTGTATGCGTTCGGAAAATAATCTGTACCAAAACGATTCAGTCAGGAAGCTCTCATTAATTATATGCGCTCAGTACAGATTTAGTAAAGAAACGTGAACTCGCGACCTGATTGGTAAAGCCCCCAGTCGCTCTGCCACTTGGCTATTCGTTATCCCGCCTGTGTTATCAAAATTCTTTCAAATAGTGACTATTTAGTAACATTTTGTGGCAATGTAACCCATGATTGTATGCTCAATAGCCGAGCAGTACGTTATATCAAATGTAATCTGGCAAAACAAAGCTCTTTAACACTTTGTTAATCTTAAGATAAACTCATAAGTAGGGGCTCACTCAAGTACCTATCATCTATCATATAAGTAGCACGCCAAACAACGAGTACAAGAGCCCAAGGTACCTACATTCTTGAAAATGATTTTCAGTACACATCGACAGTACGCTAGCATAACTGTGGTGGAGTTCACTGGAATACGACTTTAATACGAAGCGACAGACAATTCTTGTCGGGAAATCTGATGCTGCTAGATGTCACCAACGGGTTCGATGCAAACTGTACGCGGCTGTCTACCTTTACTGTGAGATAGAAACTTGCGTTTAAGAGATTATATGTGTGATAATATACTTGAATATTGCATGACGCTGAAACATAGTATTTGAAATAACGAGTTAGAGCACTGAAGTAAAATATCCGAGTTATTAGGTGTGAGCACTGAGCAGGCCATCTGCGCGGAACATTACCTCTTCACACGACACGCAGGCACAGCGGATGCTTTACACGAAAACTGTTGTACTAGGTCTGCCGACCTAGCTTTCAGTTCTGAGTTCCACTTTTAAGAATCTCAGTAATAATAGGTACGAGTATATAAATTCGCAGTAATAGATCTAATTTAGAAAGTGACTCTCTTATATATAAATAATGTCAACGTGTGCTCTGTAATATCCTCTGCTTTATTTTTTCCAATTTTACTATTAGTTGTAAAGATCATGAGTGACGTGTAAGTTGGTGCGCAGGTGAACTTCGGCGACGTGTCCATCCCGCGCGGCGTGGAGTACCCGCGGCCCGCCAAGGTGGCGCCCCTGCGCGGCGTGCACGGCGTGTCGTCCGACCCCGTCGTGGTGGTGGACGCGCAGACCTTGCTCGTGCCCAACTTCTCTTACGACGGAGAGGCGCCCGGTATGACACACTACTACTAAGTTTTAGATTGCTACATACTATGGAACACTAACATATTATTGTCGTAGGTGCTTAAATAATAGACCTTCTGCGCTATCCGTCGACGACTCCAATGTTTTTGTGCTCAACATATTTTCATTCCAGCTTTGTGAAACGTTTAAAAAAAATGTACGGCATAGAGCGTTTTCCTAATTACCTACTCAAATATTTATTGTACTTCATAATATCTTAGGTGGTAAGTTAAAACCATGAGATCATCATGGAGCCTGTCGGGCATAGCAAAAGTAGGACAGAGGAAGAGGGCTTTAAAATTATATTACCTATATTTGCATATTTTACTACATTATTACAATAAGTTATTACTATCAGCAATTAATTTAATGATATTATATTCAGCGTGTAATTATTTATTGTTACTCTCAATTAATTAAATAAGATAATGGACCCCGTATTAGGTATATCATATGTAATATTTTCTATAGGTAGGTAAGTCTTTACTTTGTCTACGAGGAAAGAGCCCCAGTGTTGTTGGTGCAATGACGGACCCACATGACCGAGGACCGACATGTATAGAAAACCTTGGGGGAGGCCTATGCCCAGCATTGGTGGTGCTGGATGATGGTGCTTTGTTCTGTAACTTAGATTTACTGTCTGTGTTCTCATTTCAAATATCATTTAACAATCAATGGTAAAATCGTACAGTTAAATCACGTAATAATTTGATTGTCATATAATATATTATTCCAATTTCTGCGCGTAAAATATAGTCATGAAGCTAGAGCTATTCGACAAGCGATCTCGCGGCGGCGGCGGCGGCGCGCGGCGGCAGTAAATCTTTCAGTGGTTCGTATAAATCGTAGGAAGATGATCAGCGATCGCGAGTTATACGTTGTTACATAATGCATGAGGACGCGATCCGCTGATAACGCGTCTCCGCTCCGCGCCCCAAACACACGCGGCACACAGTTTGACAACAATTAGCACGATTACCTAGTTCATGTTGTATTGCTACAACTCAAAGTAAATCGAATACCTATTCGAAAATGATTTAATAATAATGTTTTTAAAATAAAGCAATAAACATTCTTAACAAATATTTAATGAGATTACATAATTTTCGGAATCATGTGATTAAGTCTTAAGAGATACCTGAATTGTCCATGAAGTCCACTTGCACTGGCTTTACATATAACAATCTGGCAGTTTCCGACTTTAAATAAATCTCCTTTAAAATCACCTATCACCTAATTACCATCTAATCCTATCATCCGAAATACGATTGTACCAAATATTTGTTAGTCACTTTCACTGATTTATCTAGAGTATGATCGACGCTCATATTATCTCCCAGCGACAGCGCGAGCGCATACGTAACGGTAACGCCCAACGCGTTACGCGCTACATGACTAATGTGAATAAATCAGCAGTTAACCGAAATGAAGCGATAGTACCTACCGACGCGGACGAGCTTGTAGTACTCATGTTTAAGACTGAAAGGAAACAGTTCACTTGGATAGTAGTTAGTAGTAGAAATAGAGTACCTACAATTTAAATTGACCGAATGTCCGTGACTTTATGCAAAAGGTTGGCTGAGGTACAGTTTGAGTTAGGCGATAACTTTTCCTCGTATTGGTTTAACATAAAGTATTAATATATTAATGACGCCGGGAGATACATTCCTACAGTATTCTTTATCATGTGATAACACTTTATCTTAAACAAGATTGGCATTCTCCATATTTCCTGGTTTTCCTCCTCTGTAAAAAGTCATGAAAGTAATCGCAGTGTTCACTTTGTCAGCGTGTCGCGGCAATATGTTCCCGTCCGCATCGTTCGCGGCTAGTAATAAGGCTCGCGGCACGTTGGCGCGGCAATCTGGACGAACGACGCACATTACATAAATGACTGGCTGATGTCGACTACACTGCTTGTGTAGAACACGGAGACTTACTTCAATACGCCGCGCGCCGCGCCGGTAGAGCTTTTTACGTGAAACGCATTAAGAAGAAATAATATTGATTATAAGAAATTACTGATCTATATCTATAAAGAAATAATATTGTAGTGTTTGACAAAATAGTTGTAGGTACAACGTATTCACTATCTTGTATTGTACTTCTCTATTTAGTAGGATGAAGAACAGTATTTTAGATGTGTGTACGCTTACCCTGTCGAAAATGTCTATGCACGCCCCTGTAACCAAGACTGTAATATAATTCCTGTATCGATAATGGCGAAAAACAATTATTAATTAGATCTCTGAAACATATTTATGAATATGCGATATTGAGATGTTGTAGAAAGCTGATCATCCAAACGTCCAAAATACGATTTTAGTGTGATTTGCAGCTGCCCTGAGGCTCCTGTGCACTAGTTGGGAAATCCACTCTGCATAACGGAATACTATTAATTAGGTACTTATGTAGATAGAGACAATGGCCGGCGCGTGCGGCAACACATTCAATTCAATTCATATCACCTCAGTCTTATTGATATGAACGTCATAAGTAATCTAGAGCTTACTATGATACACAATGATCTATTAACCTTACAACACATGTGCGTGTCTGTACCTTTTGGTTTGCGGGCGTCACGCTTCATGCTGCAGTGAAATTGACGAGTTATTCATCAACTGGGCCGAAAGAATCTTGTCCGAACGGCCGAGTTGGCACCTTTTATTTTTTATTATTTTTCTGTTCATCAACTCGGCCGAGTATCTGTAGTACAGTCTGTTCAAAAGTGCTTAAAGTATTTATGGTCAATAATATTTTGAAATGAAATTATTACAATCACGTTCCATAGGTACTTATATGAATTTTTCGTTTACACAGAAACACTAATTACTCTCATATAGAAAGTCAAAAGAATTAAGTCAGAACAATTACCGTATGATTTTTATAATTTAGTTAATAATGACCCAATTGTTTTAAAAATTGTGATATTTTTTATCGTTATTAGATTAAGTTTGAAATAAAACCTTATTTTATATAATGTTGATTTTTTAAACAAATAAAATAAGTTGCATTTGATTTAATTTTTTTTATGCGACGAAAAACGCAGGGTTTTCAATCATATACTTAAGTACTTACGTATTTTTTGTTTTTATAATTAGTTTGTGTACTGTTTATCAGGCAATAGATAATTTAGTTAATAACTAGCCAAATGCTTTACAAGTTGTGATATTTTTTTATTATTTTTAGATTAAGCTTTAAAATAGACCATATTTTATATTATGTTGATTTTTTAAACAAAGGTGATATTATGTTAAATTTGATTTAATTTATTTACCGACAAAAAACGCAAAAGGTTTTCAATCCTATTCATATTTTTTGTTTTTATAATTATTTTGTCTACTATTTATCAAGCAATAGAAAATTTAGTTATTAAACTAGCAGAATGCGTAAAAATGTGATATTTTTTGATTATTAATAGAGCTTTAAAAATACTAATTACGTTAATTACTAATTAAGAATAATTACTAAGAATAATAATAATCTTTAAAGAATTTATTCACATTAAGCATAATACTCAACAAATTGTGATACTATTGATTAACATTAGGTTAAGTTTTATAGACCACATTTTGTATATACAGGCTGACTGGTGAGACACTAACAATACTGAAGGAGGGTACTCAGTACCCGATTCTCGTTATATTTACATCATAACAAGGGTACTTAATTTTTGAAAAAAATATCCTACAAATAATTTAAGTGTGGATAATTTTTCGCTAGGACGTGTCGCTGATAATGTTAAGTCGATGAAGTGGCCAAGCACGTGCTGTGGGGCCAGCCGCCCCCTAGTTACCGAAGGTAATGGTAACGGTAACTGTAAATAAATTGTAAATTGAAATTATTTAATAAGCAAAACATGTGTATAATAATGAAAAAATATACAAAAAAAATCTTTGTAAAGTGTAAATATAACGAGAATAGAGTACCGAGTACCGTCCTTCAGTATTGAACGTGTCTCACCAGTCAGCCTTATTTTTATATATATATATAGTTTTATAAATTAAATCTATTTTTACCCGACTACAAAAAAAAGGAGGGTTATGATTTTAGCAGTCTATGTATGTATGTATGTATGTATGTATGTATGTAAGTTTGTTCATCTGTTCCCTCGTAGCTCCTAAACTATTTGTTGTAATTCAATAAATAAGGTGTCTATCGATGCGTCTTAATGGTCTGCGGGTTATAGGATTTATGAAATTTCGTAAAATCAAATAAGGTGGATTTTAAAAATAAATTAGTCAGCTCGAAAAAAATAAAGTTAAGGTAAATTTATCGTGTTTGATATCAAATGGAAGGTCTTGATGAGCACATTCAGAATATGTATATATTATCTATATATTCTGGACCACTTCTTAGAATATCAGGCTTCTAACTACCCGTTACGACTATCATAAATATATGTGATTATAACACTGCATACAATGTGAAAACGTGATAACAATAAATATTTACTAATTAAATTAAAGTTTCTACACATCACTGCCTATTAAATTATGATTATATTTTAAAATAATGTTAATTAAATTGAGATTTCTTTTTCGTAACTAGATGGCGTTGGTTTGCGGTTTTGTGGAAGTAAGTAATATAGAGTTAAAAATACCTCCTCAAAAATCCCGGAATCGTAAACATAACAATTAAATCCCGGGATTTTATTAATATGGACTGGATATTGACCTATAGTTTTTATTAGAATTAATTTTGTATGTAAAATAAAACTCATTAATTTAACAGTTTTAGTACCGAACTACTTAAGTATTACATTATCTGTTACCGATGTCTAAAAACATAATAAAGACTTTTTATTGTAATAATTTAGTCCATATGTATTTAAAACGTTAAATTAATATTTTGGAGAATTTATTACATGTTTTAACACATGTTTGCTTATTAAATATAATAAATTATTTAATAAGAAATTTGAAAAACAACTGATACGGAAGGGATTCGAACCCACGATCTCCGACGTACCGTGCCGACGCTCTAACCGCTGAGCCACCGTATCCCATCAAAATCAGTCGAAATTTCAAATCTCTTTCTACGCCTAGGGCGTGTGGTAATATCTATCGGTGCCTTCTAAAAACTGCAAAGTTTAGAACACTGAATCGGATAATTAATGTATTCCGTTCGATATTACCACACGCCTAAGGCTTAGAAAGAGATTTGAAATTTCGACTGATTCTGATGGGATACGGTAGCTTAGCGGTTAGAGCGTCGGCACGGTACACCGGAGATCGTGGATTCGAATCCCATCCGTATCAGTTGTTTTTTCAAATTTCTTATTAAATAATTATACGTAAAATTAATTTCTTATTTCCCGGGAATTAATTGTAATGTTTATGATTTCGGGATTTTAGAGCAGGTATTATCAACTCCATGTTACTTACTTCCTCGAACTTTAGGTAAATGTACTCTATCTATGATGATATCCCACAAAAAAGGTTTCATGTGTACTTATACAGCTTGGCAAAAAAGAGTCTGAGGCGGTGACAGCTGGAACTAAAAATAAAAATCTTAAATAACTACGTTTGTGAGTACTAAAATAACATAAAAATGATTCATTTGATTAAAATTAATGACAAAAAACTCGTCATAGAAATATGTAAGCACTTAATAACTTGTAATTTGAATTGTAGTGTGAAAAGTGCGACAGCGGCGCCCCCAATTTTTCCAGACTCTTTTTTGCCAAGCTGTACTTCTTACTACTTTTCATGTATACTTCTAAGAAATATATGAGGCCATGTTTTAATAGCTCGAAGTCGCGGACGACACCTTTGAAATAAATTTAATTTAAAAAATACATGACATTGACTAAAGGTTTGAACCGAAGTTGACAGTTAAAGAAATCTACCTATTTAAGAACTACCACTTTCTAAAAAATTGTGATTAAAATGAATTTTATTGGTTTCTTTACCACTAAAAATGATTGAAAAAAAATATAGTATAAAAACTAAAACCCGACTACTTAAAATCTAAAAACAAGCTTCTTAGATTTGAAATAAAATTCTGTAGTCGGAGGCCTTAATGTATTATAGGTAAATAGGTACTAGATAATCTTCCAAGGGTAAATACTTTGTAATTTGGTGGCCTCCGACTACAGAATTTTATTTCAAATCTAAGAAGCTTGTTTTTAGATTTTAAGTAGTCGGGTTTTAGTTTTTATACTATATTTTTTATATAATACATTTAGTTTTATTAAGACATATTATTATTTTTATCAACAGTTTTGTACTTGACTGTACAAAAATACTTTAAAATTTTACGTCGGCCGAGTTGATGAACGAAAAAATTATTAAAAATAAATGGTGCCAACTCGGCCGTTCGGACAAGATTCCTTCGGCCCAGTTGATGAATAACTCAAATTGACATTTACTTATGTCAGCCGCTAAGATATGGAAATAATATCTAGCAATATTTCACCCCTCCATAATAGCAGATAGATATGAGCACGTAATTCCACATCCCCCGGCAACTTCTCCATCCGTCCGCGGAAGTAATATCTCAGCGGATATCTATCGTGTCGTGACTCGTGACTCGTCACACTGTCACACATCGTAGCTGTGACGTCAGCCACACATTATCGCAATCCCCTGAGACCTAAGTAGCAACCTTTTTTATTATAGGTACAGTTAACTTCACGTAGACACATGTTTTATACACACACGCATGCTAAAACATATTTACTTATATTTCACCATATTTTTGACGCACTGAAGTTAGGCTTTCTACTGAGAGAATAAGACGCAAGTAAACATGAACGATTGCGAGCGACAGAGACAGCGATAGGCTTGAAGCTCATTTCAGGAAGTACAGCGAAAGAACTGTACGCCACGCTACTCATAATTTACAGCTTCGTGTTTCAAAATTATATATACATATGTGTGCGTGCGTGTAGGTACTAACAAAGTGTGTTAGTAATTTGTGTGAGCTTTTCTCAAACGAATTTTGTTTTTGCGTTGGAATGTATGTCGGTACAACGAAATGATTCGCAAGGGTGACATCGAGTCGTGACATGCTTTGTGACATTTTTTTATTATGTATGTTTTAGGAATGTGGCAACCTTGCGAGTATTGTTGAGTATCTATGACCAAACTGAAAATGTACAATGAATTCTAATACTTTAAGTTTACAAAGATACTTACGCGTTGGTTCAATATTTCAATCACGTAAAAATAGAATCGAAAGTTTAGTTTTCTTAATACTTTATACATAACAACAAACAACAAATCCGTAACAACTAGGTAACTACCTCCACTTTTGATGATCCATCATCCACTTCATTACTCAATATACCTACTCTACCTACTGGCCACTTCAATTCTCAAATTCATCAGACAATGCAATCGTTAATAATTTAATCGCACATACATACATATCGGTTATAATATGAAACAACCATACGAGTATATTCATCTCATGCAAACGTTACAAGAAACTTTACAATCCTCATTTCTTCTGTTATACGAGTTTATAAAGGAGAGGGGAGTCAGGGGACTGGTGTGGGGGTGTTGAATCAGAGCTTCAAGTGCGACTATACGACGTCCCACAGACTAGATAATGGTGGCGTTAATTATTTTAATGGTCGCCGGTTGCATTGGGAGTTGCTCTATATTGTCGGTGAACACAGTTGGACGCGAACGATTTATGTTTCCATTAAGTACACTATGAATGGGTTGTGAAATACTGCTTAACGTTTACTTCTGTTCCAAACAATGTTGACAGTTCTGTTTTTTAATATTCGTTGTGACTATTATGAGAATAGTTAGACCAACTGTGCTAACTGCGGATACAAAACGAAGCGAAGTACGAGTATTAATAGCAACTTCTCGTTATTGTTGCGCTCATGATGCAGATGTACCTACGAGCTGAGGCTTGTTGGTATGTGTGAGCTGAGCGCCACAGTTATGCCAGAACAGTAACGACTCGTGTTGAAACCGACGGCGGCTATACCGATCATTCATTATGTACTGCTTTTTTTGATTCATTGTAGAATTTACAAATAGAACTGGAGTTCTAAGATTAACTATTAAAACATACCTACTCGTATAAACTTATGAAATTGAACATTAATAACACTGGCGTAGATTATAATATTGTAACATTGTTGCAGACGCTAAGTTCTGGGTGGGTCGCGGCGACCTGCCGTCCCCGCAGGGCATCCGCATCCCGGACGAGAACGGCAAGGAGACGCCGCTGCGCAAGTACGACAAGAAGACCATCGTACTTACTCTACCCGGGGTATGAACACACACCACCTAGCCTTGACCAATAAAGCAGTAGAACTCTTTTAATATTTTCAGCAGCTACCAGCTATTACTCAGTAAATAGTGCAGTTTTGTGACAAGGCAACGATGGCGCTATATCCTTTAGATATTTTCGCAGTAGGTATGTTATCATTACACCATTTCTCGCCTCCCAGAAGCAGTTTACATTTAACATACATAACATTCTAGCCTTATTCAGTCCTTACCGATGCAGTGTTTCATGAGGTGGTGTGTTGTCTGTGGGCAGGAGCTGACGGTGTTCGACGTGGGGCACCTGGCGGTGTGGTGCGAGGCGTTCACGGTCAACTTCGGCCACGTGGTGCTGCCCAGCGTGGCGCTCGCCAACGTGCCGCCCAGCCTCAAGATGCTCGGCGTGTCTCCGCAGGTACGTCGCACACGCACTGTACACGTGTACACGGGTCACCACTCACAGCTCACAGGGGACTAGGCTCACGTCAGAGCTGATTGATGACTTTACCGCCGTTTGAATCAATTTGGCATCACTTTGATATGCTGTCGAAAGCACATGTCGGCTGAAGCGGGAGAGAATCGGAATGCATAAATATTCTACAATGTTAGTTAGATGCTACTTTGTTGAGTGATTGTGATATCGTATCATATTTGTTGGACGCATGCGCATGAGCAACTTGAGAGAAGTATTACGCTTTGTGAATATTACAATGATGCAACATTCGTCCATGTAGCACATTGTGGTAGTTAGTTAGATAATACCGGTGAGAGTGAGAGAGTGAGGCAAAGTACTTTATTTGCAACAAACATGCTCCACCAATGACTGGCACGCTAATATGTAAAAAAAATGGGGTACTAAACTTACTACATTTGTTGTTACTTGAGAAACAAATAGAGTACTCAATAGCAAACTACTGAAATTATAATGTTTGTAGAATTATTAAAATGATGAAGCTGTGTCTTGAATGATTGATTGAACCTCGAACTGTTCGACGTTTGGAATGAACGAACATGCGCGTCGAACGTAGCTGCAGATGAGTATACAACTCGTATTGAATAGGTACGAGCGTCTGACTTATACCGACATCATGGTTCCGCCCCATTACTAAATACGTACTGTAATATATTTTAAGTAGTTAGACTACACACATGACGGATAAGTGGGTATTCGTTGAATGGCAAGTCTGAGGTCTCAGATTCGAAACCAAAGTACGCACCTCTACTTATCGTTAGTTATTGGCCTCTGTGCCACGGAGAGCACATAAAACCTCGGTCCTGCACCTGACCTCTCTCATGTCATATTACTGCCCCATCAGACTAGAAGAGTGGAGGAATAGTAACTTGTAACTATGAGTAATTTGTGAGATCACCTACATACGAGTACAGTAGGTACCAGGTAGTTAAGCAGCAAAGCAAGATGTGTGCGATATCCACCTACGTAAGATATCTGCTACACCTGCCATGCAGCTAGCGGGATAGTACACAAACCTAAGTTGTTTTATCTGAGAGCATCTCATCTGCCGTTAGAATGGTGATTGTTATGCAAACACGCGGCGGCGGCACGAGCGGCGCACGCGCTGCGGGCGGCGCGTTCTCAAAGTATTCAATGACATATAAACATAGACAACAATGTAGATACGTATCCATCGCTAACTTAGTCAAATTAAGCCTTAGCTCCTTAGCAATATGCACCGCAGATCGGGGCTGCGGCGGTGTAAGGACACATCATAGATCGTCCGACGCCCGACCGTCTGCTATAAACACAAGTGTTGTAAAATTAGCGCGCGCCGGTCTGTAAACAGCAACGTTACCTCCACACTGGTGACGCTGCACACACACACACACACACACACACACACGACATTATAGCATGCATTTAGGCTTAGATTGTATTAGAAAAAATATAATGCTTTTTTTGTAAGAGAAATAAATAAATATAAAGCAAGTGATTTAATTCACTGAACACTCAAACATTTTGACTCTCGAGTCGACTTGCATCGTGTTCTCACATATTTTGGTCACTTTGATTGGCTGATCACGACAACTTAGAGTAGTTAGTCGTCGTCAGAAATGTGGAAGGTAACACAAGCTGTGGCAGATCTCCGACGAGACCAAGTTGGTTTCACGATGGTCGGGCCAAGTCAGAGGGAATAGGTTGGAGTGTAAGTTAGCGAACGACCATGGACATAAACCGGTGGAGGAGAATTGTCTATTCATGGACGAGCGGACAAAGTGGTTACGATTTAATATAGTCTCAAACTTTCGCGAACACTCAACATAATGAAACAACTTTTTAACGGATATAATTCGCATTTTTATTTTGATAATACAATCCTGACGTTTCGAGTACTTTGCACGATTTACTTACACTGGTTACGATTTACTGTCATGTCTGTATGTATTGTCTATAGAGATTTTTTGAGTGAACATTTAACTCAGCAAATTATTACACACCCACAATACAAAAGGTGTCAAGATTTATGACATAGTTTCAGAAATAATCATGCATGCTACAATGTAGTAAAGCATGATAAAATATAATAGAGCTATTATAAGTGGAGTAGCGGAGGGGACAGCGCGACACGTCGCGACTGTGTAATTAATTCTGTCGCATCGCCCGTGCGCGTAAATTGCGCCGCGCGCGTCGCATCAAGCATTTTAGCATTATATGAAACTTTATCAACCTACGTAATAGCAGTAGTCTTAAAGGGGTTACGGATAACTCAGCAGAGCGGCTGGTGGCTTCAATAGGTCGCAGGTTCGAATCCTACTCATAATAGCTATTTTTCTTTGTACAATGGAACTTTAGTAGTAGTCTCTTGTGCATTATAATATCTCCTCGGCTAGTGTCTAGTAGATTGGCCGCTTGTGACCGACATTTGGAAAAAACGATATTATTGGTAGTAACTATAATATGAGTAAGTCAACTCAGATTATTTTAGACGCAATCTTGAGTTTTCATATTGTATAAAAATTGCGACGTTAATTGCTAATTTACTTCAAATAGTACTTTATAGTGAGGTGACCCATCGTATTATTACAAAACTATAATTTAATTCGTTTGCAAAATGTTGACAAGTGACATGTGGATATTTGCTCGAGACATACTCTTATGAGCACATCTACACACTTCCCAGCTTCACAATTAGCAACGCTTAGTTCAAGGAGTAGTACTTAAGTGCTTTCAATATTACTTGTATATTTAGTAAGAAGTCGCATAAGCGGTAACTGTCTGGACCTTGATTGATTGTAATAAGTGTCATTATCCAATGCACCTAATAAAGCTGAGCCTACTCACTACAGTGTTGCGTCGCTCGTCGTTAACCGCTCTGTTATGAAAGATCTAATTCAATATGTTTACGAAAACATTCACTATTTAAACACCATGTACAAATGTTCTCTCATTCACAACACATACATTTGAACTTTAGGTAATAAAGCAGCAATTTATAAATGTGTGGACATTTCGTCAGATCAGAGTCAGATGGGTTGCAAAAACAAGTGATATGTAGGGTTACGTAGTAATGTAGAGTTTGATTGAGATTTTTAGTCATTTTAAGTAGACATCTTCGCAAATTTAAGCAAGTCTTTTGTTAGAGCGTCAGTGTACTTACGAAGCTTGATCCGAAACGCAGTTACTATTGTTTGAAGTTTCAAGTAGCCGTTAGTATTTAAAATACTTCTGCTTTTGTCCGAGTCAAATCCTTCCAAAAATCCTTATTCTTATTTAGCAAAATATTTTTGAAAAATATTAACTTTTTACGTAACATAACATTCCAAGACTCACGCCTGTATACTCCTCAGAGGAGAGGTGTATGCAGTATACCCACGTGCTGCTACTGAGAATTTTCTAATGGAAAGACCCATTAACACTTTGGCCTGGCCTGGGGATCAAACCCAAGACCTCGTGCTCAGCAGTCACGTTTGCTACCACTAGACCAACGAGGCAGTCTTTAACTTTTTAATAATTCGAAATTTGAATAATATGTTATTATAGGTACCGATATGAAACTATTAGGCAACTTTGTATACCGCAGAAACGATCGCTTTACGACGATTTTTATTGAGCATAAAATATGTTAGATAAACGCACGTCAGTTACATTGTCTCAACTCAGTCGGTCGCATTGCTTTAAAATGTACCATGAAACTGTAGCATCGCATGACATCATGGCATGGAGAATGTGATAAGCTTGACCCCTTGTTACTGTGGAATGTAAAGTGGGTACTTATTACACAAGTCTGCCTATCCACTCGCGGAGTGCAGTCGTGATTTGATGTATGAAGTAATCTTCTACTTATTATTTTCTACTTGTTCCCGTGTGGTTGATTTGACAACCTGGATGGCGTCAGTTTGAACCTCTCGTAGATATCTGATATGGGTAGAGCTCTCTCAAGAGGGAACCTCCTCACGATATATATATTATTATTTTGTATTGCGTGCCTGGGTTCAAACCTGTGACCATTGACTTGTCCATCGGTCATGGGGCTATCACGACGAGTTAGCTTCTAGCGCTTAAATAACCCCTGTTTAAATATCGTAAATCATTTACACAGAATGTGTTCTTCGTTTAGCGAAGCAATTCATGGCAGTATTGTTAGTGGGCACGTAGTTCCTGTGTCAGACCTGCTACCCTGGTATCAGTGGGCAAACTAACACCATCACTGTTTAATAACTAGAACTATTTGACGACATTAGTTTGAGTTCAATTACTACGCAGGACTAATATTTACGTGATCCTCAGACAAATATTTTGGACTAGGTTTTGGTGCATTTTAAATTATGTTACAAAATCATACTAAATACATAAAACAAAATCTTGTGAGGGCACAAGTTTGTGTAAAAAATACTTGTGCACATAAATGATAAGCTTGTTGGAGGAGAAAGCAATAAATACTTAAGTAAGTGAAGGGCGTTTGATTTAATTTTTGATCGAGTCTGTCCCGAGGGGAGCGGAGGGGAGGGCCAAAGGGAGGGTAGGGGGGAGGAGGATAGTAGCAGATGTGGAATAAGTCGCACAAAATAATGTAAGAGATGAAAATATTACGCGACGGACGCAGTCGGTGTTATCGACTAGCATTTTTATACACTTGCTAGGTTCATAACTAAGATATTGAAAGGGAGTTGTTTTAAATTTCTGTGGTTCATATAGATACTGCGTATGAGCTCAGTCAGCCTATCACAGCGCTTCTCATGTGGCGCCAGCACACGGTCCTCGGGTCGTCAGGTATTACAAGCTAGCGATATTATTTGGATCTGTCTTTCAGCCAAATAATGGTCAAAATCATTCACATCCAAGCTTTTAGGAGATAAATTAAAGGGATAGGATAGTGGACTTTAATACGATATATTTATGGTAGAATAAACACACGTATATTGATGCATCGCACCACTACACCATGATATTGAGTCCTTTTCCGAGTTGAGTTCAAATTCTGTGCCCAACGGTGAAAACGATTTAGCAATTCAAGTATAGATAAGATAATAGTTGCCTCTATTTATATAGGTATTTGAAATAAAAAAAGCAGGTCAGCGCGCGTTGTATTTATTATATTTGTCTCAATGTGTCGGCCGCTGTCTGTGTCAGCTGTCGCTGTGTGTTACTAACATACAACACTACATAACATTAGACAATCATCTCCGACTCGCGACACCAACTTAATTAAACACAAATCATTGCACAGAATATGATACACCGTGTTGCGGTTAACCTGAGCGAACATCACGGAGGAGAGAGCACGTCGAGTGGCAATTCAATTCATCTATTTACTAAAAAATTAAATATTGTCAATCTGTTTATGGTTCATAATAAAAGGAAATTCTCATACAGTAGTAAGTCAGGAACGTGTGATTATAGTAACTTAACCGATATATCAATATTCAGTTCAGCTCAAGAAAGCAAGGCCCGAAATAATGATAATGAAGTTCTGAGTTCTTTATAAGCTAGGCTTTGAATGTTAGCAGCAGTAAAGTTTAGATAAATGCTATCTTATAGGTTTCTTTGGCCACTACTACCAAGTCCTCCAATAGTTACTCCGCCTTGTCATCGTTATCTGCAGCGAAATGGGAAGATGTCACAATATCTTGGCATTATATTGCATTCCTGAAATGTGTTCTCTATGTAGTGTATAATTATGTACACATAATATACATTATTTATTAAGTATCTACTGCTCACAATGCACTACGAAGTTAATTTCATTAAAAACTTGGGCATCCAAAACTTTGCTATCAAAATAATGTTCGCAAGTTTGACGAAACGAACGAGTGAAGTCAGCGCGGATTTAAAGTGTTACAGTACGAACTTGTTTATTTGTACAACATTATTATAACTGAATTTGTAGTAAACACATAAAACGACGGACTTCCTGTAATTCTGAATACATAAAGGACATTAATTTCCTAGATTTTGTGCACTAGTTTATAATTTTGTATGTTATGTATTTTCTTCTTTCTCTTAGGGTGGTCAAATAATTTACAAAGCAACTGCGATGACATACAATAATCTTAAAATGTGTCTCCATTGTTGTGATGTGACAATGTATTAGTTTTGCCGAACAATTGTAATAATATTGACGTTTGAATGACGCGTAGCACGTCACTACCGTCGCTGAAGCGCAGCACTATGCGTTGAGTCAGTTAGTGTCAATTGTTATTCAGAAGCTACTGGAAACTAGCTAACTAGGTAGTGATAGCTAATACAGATAGTAACCAAAGTTGCTGAACAATGTTTTACAAACACACACACACATCGTCGTCGCGTCATTGATATTGACCAGAGTAAAGACCAAAACGATTACTGAACATCGAGAGGATCCTAAATATTGATATAATTTATTGTTTCTAGTATTTTGTAAATAAGGTTGTATGAATGAGTCGTGAATTCGTAATAGCCTAGTGGTGGTGACCGTTGAAAACACGCACGTAATAAAGCCGTTGGTCCTGCGCCTGATCTCACTCCGGTCGTGTCCCATGGACTATGACAGTGAGGGAATACGGAGTGCGCCTGTGTTTGCGTACACAATTGTACCTTAAATTATCTTCTGCGTAGTTGGCTAATCGCGTAGTTGCGTTGAGATTGGCCGCTGTGACCGAAATTCGGTCTGGAGGACATTATTATTATATTAATTCAATTTTATTGCTAACTGTTAAATTAATATCCTTATATTGTTCGAAAGCAATTGTTTCAACAAATAAGAACGCGGTATTTAATTATTTTCGGAAGAAAATAAATGAATAAATCTAGACTTTATTACCCGACTACAAAAAAAAGGAGGGTTATGATTTTAGCAGTCTATGTATGTATGTATGTATGTATGTATGTATGTATGTATGTATGTATGTAAGTTTGTTCATCTGTTCCCTCCTAGCTCCTAAACTATTTGTTATAATTCAATAAATAAGGTGTCTATCGATGCGTCTTAATGGTCTGCGGGTTATAGGATTTATGAAATTTCGTAAAATCAAATAAGGTGGATTTTAAAAATAAATTAGTCAGCTCGAAAAAAATAAAGTTAAGGTAAATTTATCGTGTTTGATATCAAATGGAAGGTCTTGATGAGCACATTCAGAATATGTATATATTATCTATATATTCTGGACCACTTCTTAGAATATCAGGCTTCTAACTACCCGTTACGACTATCATAAATATATGTGATTATAACACTGCATACAATGTGAAAACGTGATAACAATAAATATTTACTAATTAAATTAAAGTTTCTACACATCACTGCCTATTAAATTATGATTATATTTTAAAATAATGTTAATAAAATTGAGATTTCTTTTTCGTAACTAGATGGCGTTGGTTTGCGGTTTTGTGGAAGTAAGTAATATAGAGTTAAAAATACCTCCTCAAAAATCCCGGAATCGTAAACATAACAATTAAATCTCGGGATTTTATTAATATGGACTGGATTTTGACCTATAGTTTTTATTAGAATTAATTTTGTATGTAAAATAAAACTCATTAATTGAACAGTTTTAGTACCGAACTACTTAAGTATTACATTATCTGTTACCGATGTCTAAAAACATAATAAAGACTTTTTATTATAATAATTTAGTTCATATGTATTTAAAACGTTAAATTAATATTTTGGAGAATTTATTACATGTTTTGATTTTGAAATTTGAAAAACAACTGATACGGAAGGGATTCGAACCCACGATCTCCGACGTACCGTGCCGACGCTCTAACCGCTGAGCCACCGTATCCCATCAAAATCAGTCGAAATTTCAAATCTCTTTCTACGCCTAGGGCGTGTGGTAATATCTATCGGTGCCTTCTAAAAACTGCAAAGTTTAGAACACTGAGTCGAATGTATGAATGTATTCCGTTCGATATTACCACACGTCTAAGGCGTAGAAAGAGATTTGAAATTTCGACTGATTCTGATGGGATACGGTAGCTTAGCGGTTAGAGCGTCGGCACGGTACACCGGAGATCGTGGATTCGAATCCCATCCGTATCAGTTGTTTTTTCAAATTTCTTATTAAATAATTATACGTAAAGTTAATTTCTTATTTCCCGGGAATTAATTGTAATGTTTATGATTTCGGGATTTTAGAGCAGGTATTATCAACTCCATGTTACTTACTTCCTCGAACTTTAGGTAAATGTACTCTATCTATGATGATATCCCACAAAAAAGGTTTCATGTGTACTTATACAGCTTGGCAAAAAAGAGTCTGAGGCGGTGACAGCTGGAACTAAAAATAAAAATCTTAAATAACTACGTTTGTGAGTACTAAAATAACATAAAAATGATTCATTTGATTATAATTAATGACAAAAAACTTGTCATAGAAATATGTAAGCACTTAATAACTTGTAATTTGAATTGTAGTATGAAAAGTGCGACAGCGGCGCCCCCAATTTTTCCAGACTCTTTTTTGCCAAGCTGTACTTCTTACTACTTTTCATGTATACTTCTAAGAAATATATGAGGCCATGTTTTAATAGCTCGAAGTCGCGGATGACACCATTGAAATAAATTTAATTTAAAAAATACATGACATTGACTAAAGGTTTGAACCGAAGTTGACAGTTAAAGAAATCTACCTATTTAAGAACTACCACATTCTAAAAAATTGTGATTAAAATTAATTTTATTGGTTTCTTTACCACTAAAAATCATTGAAAAAAAATATAGTATAAAAACTAAAACCCGACTACTTAAAATCTAAAAACAAGCTTCTTAGATTTGAAATAAAATTCTGTAGTCGGAGGCTTTAATGTATTATAGGTAAATAGGTACTAGATAATCTTCCAAGGGTAAATACTTTGTAATTTGGTGGCCTCCGACTACAGAATTTTATTTCAAATCTAAGAAGCTTGTTTTTAGATTTTAAGTAGTCGGGTTTTAGTTTTTATACTATATTTTTTTTTAAATTAAATGAAACTAAAATATTTGTTGAAAAGAATTAAACAATGAGACTAATTGTACCAAATAAAAAGAGCTTTTGTGCAAATTTTACACAAGAGAGTAAAATAGGAGCGCGTATTTAGGAAATTTAAAATATTAAAATGTATAGTGGTGGGAAAGTAATAAATCAAGCTGGACGGTTAGTGTACACGGTGTACGTAGTGTACGCGGTGTACGCGGTGTACGCGGTGTGCGAGGTGTCTGCGCGACTCATAAATAATCTCCTAGTGTACATACACTCCATTACAATACACTGAGAGAAAACACGTTTAATTGTTTAGTGTTTGTATCAAACACTTTACTTAATTGATTCTGGCTGTTAAATAAGCAAAAAGTAACATTTAAGTTGTTATTTCAGTCGCTACAAATTTAATTTAGTCTATTCATTAATTGTTGTTAATTAAAATAATCAAAAGATTACAAGTGATAATAATTATTGATATTGATACAAGCGGGAAGCAACGTAAATGATGGATAACCCTATTGATTGTGAATAACAGACAGCTCTGCACATTTTGTTATGTTACTCATAAAAAAATTAAGAATAATTACGTAAACTCACTACAAACATACAAACAGTACGTTAGGCTCACCGCACACCGCACACCGGCTACTAATGCTTTAGCAATTAGATTCTATATTCGCTTTCAAATTGATTCCGCACATGAACGACTAGCGCTTGCGTCAGCCGCCTGTACAATGGATCGCTAATGCAACCGCTAACTCATTAATAGCCAATGTGAGCTCAGCCTTAGTGTTGACCCGCGGTCATTAGCGTTCAGCTGTTACGTAATAAGTCTGCTTGCAAACATATAATTATGTACACACATTACGTTAAATTTACATTAAATTTGAATAAAAACCACCTTGAGACAGTTTCTGGTCTCAATAAATAAATTCTATAGCAAAACATTACGTGCATAATTATCTCCATAACATTAAATGTAGGACGTTCACATTCTATTGAAGCAAAGTTCAAAAGTTAGTGTGCTACGTCGTAGCGGCGTAGCGGCGTAGCACGCGGTTGGACGCGATCCAAGCGGTTGTCGCGGAATAAGGTCGCTCGCTACGAGGCTACGCGGTATGACCGATTCTATTGAAGGCTTCGACTCGATCCAATAACTTTGGTAACTACATAGTTATCCGACGCGTCGTTCATATTTATTTGTGTCGAGAAGTTGGTGTTTATATGAAATTATGGATAATACATTGTCGATATGTGGAATGTAGGCCTGTACCTATGTTACAAAAATTAAATTTAAAATAAATATATCTACTGTAAAATGGTCATATTTTTATTTGCTGTAAATACGAATACAAACTTAATTTTTTTCAGCAATCTTTCAGTTGTACCAAAAGAAGTTTTATAACGTTCCCATAACTTCCATGACTAAGATACGAGATTCAATTAGTTAGTAATTTTATTAAATTCACACAATTTATATTACAACATTGTACTCTAATACTTCTACATGTATTTTAGAGCAAACCTGCAGTAATTGTAAAATATTTCAGTATGTAGTTAATATGTAGTAGTTGGGCGCGCTCCAACTTGGCTGCGTGTAATGCGCATGTGTGGCACATTAGCGCACATTGTGGTAATCTTGATCATTTACTTTTGACCACGGAGTACCAACCCTAGTTGTCAGCGTATCTCAGTGCGTATTGTACCGCAACTATGTGAGCTTGAGCCCAGCCGTGGACTCACACTGAGCTAAGTGGGCGCACTACTATCTGGGAATGTGGAAGACAATTTTGATAATACGAGTAGTTACGAATGGCTCAGTTGGCAGAGCAGCTGGTGTCTAGTAGGTCTCAGATACAAATCCTGCCCGTAATCGAATTTTTCTTTTTCTAAAAAAAAGCTTTAGCCTTTTCATTTTCAGCGCTGTGTTTGATCCGATTTTAATAGTTGAAAATTTGTATGCTATCCGGATGCAAGCAATGCGCTAACGTTCTTACATGCGAGTTCAAGTGTCCAGTTTGAGTAGATGCGCGAGTTGCACCAAACGTTACGTAACAATAACAACAAACCATCGGAAGCTGTAGCGTTGACGTGCGCTTTATGTAACACACTTTACACTGAAAGTTCACTCGCAGTGTCGGACAAGTACTTGATGATATTGTCTTATTATTTGTTTAAAATTTTCTTCGGTTTTCTTACTTAGTAGTCGTACGCAGTCTCCCACCTGGATGTTCCCCTGTATCTTAGGTTCAGTTGACGACTCCATGCATTAAATCCAGAATCGCTCATTCGTTACGTTAATGATGTCTTCAACTACACTAGTGTCGTACGCTGTCCGGAGTGGTCATTCTGCTTGTTAGTTTATGTTTGTTTACCGCGCATGCGCAAGGACATGCAGCGCTCGGCCAGCTTTGGAAAGTGATGAGCAGGTCAATGACCCCGCCCGCGCCCGCGCCGGCGCGCCGGCGCCTCCCACCGCTTATTTATTGCATGTTATGTAAATAGTTTATATTACCATGTTACGTACTCCAGGTGTTAATATTGTGATGGTTATTAAAAGTGCAAAAACAAATATTATAGATACCTACACGGTGAAACGACATGAAACATGTTTGAAGCATGTTCAACACACTAACGGAAAGATCTCATTCTATTATGGAAGTAGGTCTGTATCAGACTTTCACGTGGCAGATATTAGTAGCAATCAGAAATGATTAGTGTGAGTCCGCGGGCGGTAGTGACAAGTCACCTCTCAAATATCTTCGTTCAGTAATAGTATTGAATTAATGGTATAAAAGAGGTTCATTGCATTAAAAAAAAAATTCTTGAACAAAAAAAATACGAAACAGTAGTAGTCTATTTCTTTTTAACCTATGTGATATATGAGCTTTAGAACGAGAGCAATCGTAAACTGTCATTATTTAGTATTCATATCGACTGTATCTTCGTATCGGATGGTAGACACGTGCCACGCCTCTTGTGACAGTACCCTTGGTCCCGTCCCGCGTCCCGCTCCTGCAGTAGCTGAGCGCAGCTTTCCTGTTGCAGAGCCGCAACAGTGCGCTGGTCAGCAGTGCGAGCGGCCCGAGCACGCCGGCGCCGCGCCGCCGCCCCATAGCGCGCGTGGACGCGACCACGTACCGGCCGGCGGCGCGACTCCGCGCCGGCGCCGCGCCGCTGTCCGCTTTCGACGACCCCGCCACCCGCCTGCCGCTGCACCGCCGCGCCGACTCGTACACTCCTCCCACACAACAACTCGTCTCCATTGAGAGCTCAAAGGAATTCACTTACAAAGAAGATGGTACGCTCGAGCAGCCACATAACCAACAACAAGAAAACCAACGAAAACAACCACAAGATGTACAGCAACAACAACAGCCACAACCACAAGATGTACAGCAGCAACAACAGTTACAACCACTAGATGTGCAGCAGCAACTAATTCAACAGCAAAATGAACAGCAACTAGCTCAACTACAATATCAACAGCAACAGCAATTTCAACATCAGCAACAGTTAACGCCACCACAACAACAAGAACAGCAAATATTACAACATCAGCGGCAGCTGGAGTCGCAACAACTGGAGTACCAGCGACTCTTACATGAACAAGAACTGCTAAAGCAAAAACAACAACATATTGAGCAACAGCAGAAGTTATTAAATGAGCAACTTTACTTCAGTCAACAACAGCCCACGGGGGCTTACTACCAGCAGCAGAATATCAACCAACCACAGAACGAACAGTTATATCAACAACAACTATACGAGCAACAGAAGGCATACGAACTCAGTTCTCAGTATCAAAGTGCGGCGCCGTTGCAGTACCGCCTCCTGCCGTACTCGGGGGAAGGGCGCGCGTGATGCTGCGGTGACCTTGACCTAGTTGCACCACGTCGTGCAACGATGCGTCGCTGCAGCGCCACTGTTGCGCAACTTACCGACGACATCACTCATCAAGTCATCATCCTCCTTTCACACATTCGCTTTTCTGTCACAACGAGGTCATGGGCGTGTCTCATCCTACCATCTACTTGACGGTCGTAGAGCTTAAAAAGGCAGTTTATTATTTAATTAACATCATCTTTCGCTTGTTTACCTACAAAACTTATGGATAATGATCATGCAGAATTCAAATGTCATGTTGTATCAATGCGTATATCCTAGTGTAGTATGTTCAGGGCCGGTTAAACATAAAATTTCGTCACGCAAAGAGGTGTAATATGAGCAAGATTGAGCAATTAGCGGCCGCCCTTCTACTCCTCTCACTCGGCGGCCTCGACGCACTCCTCGAGACGAGCCGTCTGCTAACGTGCGAACTGCGGCCTTCGCTGTGTAGCCATCGACACTGGCATAACACTGGAATGTAAACAAACATAAAATTAGTACGTTTAACATTTGAATTACACGAGACTGCTATGATTATAATGTCAGCTATAACTGCAGTCACTTCTATTAAAATAACTGCTTAAAGAACGGTGTCAAAGATCAGCTCGGAGCAATCTAGCATACTAAATGAGCACGGAACTAAGCATACAATACAACAGAAGTAACCATTTCAGCTTGGAAATAACTTTGTACGCAAAGCTTATACAATATTAAATAATAGTGTATTGTTGACATTGTTCTCAAAGCGCATACAATAAAATTGATTTTCACACAAAATGCTCGCGGTTCGGACAACGTGTGCTGTACGTATAGCATAATGTTCCCACGCTATAAGGACGATGTGAGTAGGACGCACACGTCAAAACCCGGAGTACGATGAAGTAGAGTTCAGTGGACCATCATGTCTTAATTAATAAGTCCTCTTGTTTGATACAAATAAATGAGTTAGTTATATTGGCATTCGTTCCTTTCTATAAACAATTTTCTAAACTTCTATAAAAATGTCCTATGGTATCAAGTCAATCAATATTTTGAACAATAAGCAATGCTAAAAACCCAAGCCATTGCGGCTTGCCTACATGCGTTCTTTGATTCCTTACTCGATGTTTGCAATACCTCCTCAGTATTATTTGAGCAGCCGCGATCCTCTACTACTACACTACTACTACTACTACATTAGTAATATACTACACGTACTAATACAGATAATGACATTTTCATTTGCATATCATTACTACGCTTGCGGTTCATTAAAGCTAATATTGGGATAGAGTCTGAAATGAAACGGTGAAATGAGATTATTACAATTCTAGTTAGTAGTTGTCGTTACTTCAGAACGTATGTATTTACATAATATCTGGAAAATTACGGAACTACCACATCTGCATCATCTTGATAGAGGAAACATGGGAGATCATTTCGAAACTAATATTTACTGTAAAGATAGCTACCAATTAACTAACGCATCAACAGCTTGCCATCGATACTATCGTTAGGCGCTGCTCTGTCTTTGCATTTCAATTCGCTTTGTTATCAGTGTAGTCGGTCGTTAAGTGCGCTCATCGGCATGTAGTGCGGCGTCGCACAAACCAGAGCCAGTAGTTACCATAACTTACCATTAGTTTTAGTTTAAATTTATTTAGTAGTACCACGACGTTGCCCGCGGTGTATTACAGTTTATTTTACGCGTTCATTTTTAAATATGAAGAAACATTTTCAATGCTCTAAGTTCATACCAACAATAAAAATTGTGGACATATAATTTTCATTATTGTTTTGTAGGTGATGAGCGCGTAACATAAAACGGTGGTTCACAGTTTACACTTACAGGTGGTACAATTAGGTATTTCAGAATGATGCAATCACAGTGATGGTACATTTTGTCAAATCTTTTGTATATTTTAAAATGAATGTTTAATGTTTTACAATTTGTTTGTTTTCCTATGGTGATATTAAGTATTAACTTTAGTCTGAGTATCGATCTATCGTTGATTAGTTTGTTTAGAATGAAAAGGCTCTTTACGAGTATGTCAAAGTGTAAATATGTTCTTAATATGTGCGATAGGTACTCAGTACAAAGTGCCCAGCTGTGATAAAGTTGTGAAACAAATAGTTGTGGTCTATGACCATATTTGGGGCGGCGTTACTTTATGTTTTTCTTTGTAATGATTTTTTATTTTTTATACAAGTCAAACGTGTAATAAAAGTTTGTCATTCATAGTACCGTTATTTACTTTTACCCTTGAAGCAGAATATCAGCACATCCTCTGGTGGCGAGAGATAGCGTACAATGTATACTTCAATACACGTAATATAGGTACACGTAATGTAATGTAACATAACATTATAATAGAAGGAATAGTCGATGGAAGGAGAGGAAGAGGTAAACCAACTTAAAGTTATGTAGCGCAGATCGTGGCGTATACAGAGGGCAAAGAATTGGCTGTTGTTAGGGAGAGCTGGAAGCAGCTGCATCGACAAGAGCGTAACTCTTACATTGATGATGACTTAGTGATGTTATCAGTGGCTCCGTTGAAAACGTTAGATTAGAAGCCGACCCTAACAAAGTGTGGGAATAATAAGACTAAGAGGAGGATGATAGAGTAGGGTGTTGTAGTGTCAATCGACCCCACATTCACCTTTCTTTTTAGCTTTTTTTGTTTTTTCTGATTTGTTGATAACAAAGAATGAGATTTATAGGGAGACTAGCAATATGTTTGTTGTTTTCATAACTCAAGTAATGCTTTAATTTTAAAGGCGGATGGTGAATAGTCGTTGGTCCGAGCTTTCATTTTGTGTCCCTCTTGGGTTCTTCGAACCTTACTTGGTTACACTGAGAGGTGTTTATTCCTATCTAAATGGGAACTATTTCATCAGATTTCATTAATATCATATAATCTGTGTATCGATGGACCCAACTAACGGAATTGGCTAAATAGTAAATTTGCATACAGTTTTAGCGAAACCTTGCCAAGTTGGGTAACTGTAACCTACCTACTATAATTGGTATAATAGCACGACTCTGGCGCAACACTTCTAGATTCGTTTATGATGCGGGTTTGATCTCAACATTAAATATAATAACTTGGCTTGATGCGCTCGCGGCGCGTCATGAGTCGCTGTCGTTGTTGTTACGAGAAGCGCTTGAGGCGGTCGGTCCATGGTTAGCTGTCCATAAGTGGCCGTGCTCCGCGCTTTGAAAGGCACATTAAGCAATAGGCTCCGTTGAAATACAAATATTTACTAACTTCAAACGTAAGTTTGTATATAATTGACATTAATGTCAATAGTCTAGCGATCACTACCGTGACCGCTGAGTTGACATATTTTGCTTGTTTTATTTTTCCATTTGGAAATGTTATTTATAATAAGTATGTATCTGTAGCAATGATTTAAAATGTATGCATTTCATTAAACTGTTCATCTGTTTATTACATAAGAAAAAGCGTTTTTATTGAGACTCGTTAAGATACCACAACGCTGACCTGAAATTGTGTCAAATTATCTGCCAGATCAGATAACAAGTACGTAGGTATAGATATTGAAACTAGCAAAGATGCTTTGCAGGAAAAGAAAACATCACATTATCAAACAAATTCAACGAACACTACTAATATTGATACCAATTAATGACAAAATTCATAAATAATTTTTGTTTTTTTTGTTGATATAAAGTCTATTTTCTCCTTCTATGGGCTAAAACAAACCTAAGACCTGGCTGGAATAAACGTTTTGTATTATTAAAAGCGTTATTTTTTTCAAATAGTATTTCAACATTGTACATTAGGTACGCGTGCGCGCGTGTCGCATTGCGTACGCTAGTGGCCACTGAATACACCCTCGTTATAATAGAACGTCTGTAGGGACTCTATGAGATGGTACAATTAGTTTGTTTAGGATTGCGAGTGTAAATGTGAAGCACTTTTAATGTGTAACACTCCACGTGCGTACGCGGAGGTAAATATTACGCATGTGTTTGTGTGGGGATGTAAGCTCGACAATATGCTGATGGTGGGTTGTAGTGAAACTCTGTATAAAATTAATCACTAGGTTTTTGTGTGTTGCTGTAGCACAAACATTATTTTCATCTTATTTATAAAAAAAAAAGAATTGCTTGGGATATTTCCATGCATCGTGGGTGCAGTAACGGAGATGTAGCTCCAATGCAAATAATTGAGTATCTGTGAACAACACTAGGAAAACAATTAACTAACATTTATAATCAAAAAAAATATAGTTTAAAAACTAAAACCCGAATACTTAAAATCTAAAAACAAGCTTCTTAGATTTGTAATAAAATTCTGTAGTCGGAGGCCAAAATGTATTGTAGGTAAATACTATTCTTCCAAGGGTATACTTTGTAAATTTGTGGCCTCCGACTACAGAATTTTATTACAAATCTAAGAAGCTTGTTTTTAGATTTTAAGTATTCGGGTTTTAGTTTTTAAACTATATTTTTTTTCCATGATTTTTAGTGGTAAAGGAACCACTACAATTAATTTTAATCAAAATTCTTTAGAATGTGGATTTTTGAGTAGGTTACTTACTTCCCCACCAACGCCATCTAGTTACAATAAAGAAATCTCATTTAATTAACATTATTTTTAAATTTATACATAATTTAATAGGCAATAATAATTCTGATATTCTAAGAAGTGGTCCAGAATATATAGATAATGTATACATATTCTGAATGTGCTCATCAAGATCTTCCATTTGATATCAAACACGATAAATTTACCTTAACTTTATTTTTTTCGAGCTGACTAATTTATTTTTAAAATCCGCCATATTTAATTTTACGAGATTTCATACATCCTATAACCCGCTTACCATTAAAACGCATCGATAGACACCTTATTTTTTGAATTACAATAAATAGTTTAGGAGCTACGAGGGAACAGATGAACAAACTTACATACATACATACATACACTGCTAAAATCATAACCCTCCTTTTTTTGTAGTCGGGTAAAAAGTAAGGATGATTATGTCACAGTAGAATTTTTCTTTCAAGAAAAAAATATAACTTTAAAGTTCACTTATGCACGCGATACTTAGACGTTAATAAATTAAGACGTAATAACAATAGAAAAAATCTGTGCACTTCCCAAATATGTATATCATTTTACCCATACGTAGTTAAATATAAATATAAACCTTAGCTTTTGTTACGCGGCTTCCCTCTCGTGGTTCTAATAAATCCTCTAATAAATCCTTTGATAAAATCCTTTGTTTTGATGACTGAAATCGCATCGAAAAGATCGACTCAATTTCTTTACCTAGAAATGCGCCGCTGCGAGCTGCGTGATAAAAGATGAAACCAGTAAACACATTTTTGCATTTATAATATTTAGAACGATTAACTAGATTGGCAATTTTATAATTATTTAAATAAATAATTTTTGGGATGTTATAATAACGGTTCGATATTTAAATGACTTCCACCACATTCCGTAGTATTGAGGTTAAGAGTTGATGGTCCAATGCCAGCTGGACTGTTACTCGTGACACGCCGCGCCGCGACGGCAGCGTCTCGACTAGACGCCATAACTCAACTGTCTTATCACAGGCTTATTTCCTACACATTTCGTCTCTTCCTCCATTTTTGATATTTGTAAAGAAGTAGGTATTATAAATGTTATGATTATTGCCCAGTAGTGCCAAAAAATTATGTTAAAATATTGTTACTACTTCTTTTGATGTCTCAACCCTTTGAATAGTCAAACAAAACTAGTTCTACTTATTAAAATAAAATGAAAGAAATATTAGCTGCTACAGAGCATGGAATTCAGTTAAGTTCGCTAAGGTACTAGTACATTCTGTCTTTTTATGTTGTCTCAGAAAATTGAGATAATACACATTGAGGTTTGCACTAGTTAATTTAGATTATATCATTACGACCTTATGTGAGAATTTTCAAAAATAACCCATTCATTCTACTAAAATGAAAGGTTGCTTCGCATGAATGTTTATATGTCTGTGAGCTAAGAATTGTATTATAAAAATATCGGGGCCGGTGTTGTGTATGTTGTACATTTGTAGCCTTTTGATAGGCCAGGCTAACGATAAGTTATCACTGCTTAGCTACCACTGCTACCATGAATAATGTAGATTAGAAACATGAAATAATTTAAATTATTTATTAAATAAATATGAATCATATTAATACGACGTGTGCTCACTGTATAACTAACACGTTGCCATTAATAAACTAATTATATAAGTCTGTTTGAATGAGATAATCGTAGTGACATAATCGAGTTGAAGCAATCCTATACATTAGGATGTCTCTTGTATTTATATAAAACCAGTCAAAACATTTTTGAAACCGATTGAGTAGTTTTAAAATTTCCGCCGATTAACAAACAAATATTTTTTCTTTTGTATAATAATATTATGTTACGTTTAGTAAATATTCATAAACAAGGAATGCGTCGTACATTATAATTAGACCTCAGAGACAGAGCCATCAGAGCGTAAACTATAACACGAAACCTCACATATCTACTTGAGTCAAGAAATTATTTAATCTTTAACTTTTTTCGTAGTCTTACAAGAAATTTGTTTTTCTTAGTTTTTTAAAATTCGGTTAAAGTCTGTTTTTTTTTTAATAAGTATATTGGTCCTCAAAATAAATCAACCCATTTTATTTCGACCTGTGACGTAAATCAAAAGCAGTATAGATCAGATATATAGATATACCAGCATTTAATGAACCAAAAATTAGAGGCTGCATTTCAACGTGTCATTAAAATAGATTAAATTAGAACGTGAAAGGTCATCCTCTTTAAATCTCTTAATTAGAAGAGGATCTTGTCCCTACTTATATCATAAGGGTTGGTGTCGGTGCAGCCACCCGCGGCATTCGGTTACGCAAGTGACGCACCACAGTGCCGGCCCATTGTGACCCCGACCTAATGTCGACGGAGTGTGGGTGACCCGCCGAACGACACATAAGGGTTTCCACGACAGAACATTCCATATCACTGCTGGAAAGTGATCGGTTATCAGTTTCTCTAAAATTGTATTGTATTGTAACGGTTTACAACAATAGCACTGGTACGCTTAGAAAATCCGCCCCGTATATGGTGCTACCACAGACCAATGATGCGACTCGACTAGGTTATTCAGCCAACAATGAACATGACCTCTTTTTGTTCACTTTTCTGGTCGAGTGTTTTTCTCTATCTGCATTAATTCGTCGCCTGCCTGTTTGACCCACTTCTGAAGATATCACAGAATAATTACGTAAACAGAAAATCTCTATAACAGATACTTAATAACGACGTAATATAATCAGTAAACAGATCCTAAACGAGAGTAAAACAACGATATTTACACACAGGTTATTATAAACAAGTTTATCTTTGAGAAGTTCCTGATCGTCTGTAACTCCCTTCGTGTATACTATTCGAATTATTAAACGACGCAGCGACGAAACGAATGCATCTCATGACTACAGCAGCCCCCGAAGCTAGCCCGATTCAATTAAAATAACTTCAGCTGCTTAATGAAAGAATACCAGTTGGAAAGCATCCAAACGGTCAGTTGTAGAGGATTATAAACAGCAAGAGGATTTCATCCAAGTATGGATTAAATTAATCGTTGGAGCGACTTATGTGTTACTCACATAATACTAGGATACCAGTGTATAAATACCTACAATATGTAATTTAGGGTTATTATCCAGGTAAACATAATTGCCAAATCTATCTTTAAAATTATTTTATCTACACTATTGCGATATCTAAGAAAATAGAATGTTTCTCAGCAACAGTTGCTAGTACCGTGTAGTTGACAAGTTGGTTGCACGTTCAAACTTTTAACAAGAGTCCCCCCCTCTGATCTCAGCGATTGTATTCAAAATATGCAATACCGTCACCGAGGCGGAGTCGATCCTCAAACTTTAAGAACTGTAAAATAAGTTATCTGCTAGCTCGTTAACTGCAGCCATGTTGCTGCCACGTCACTTTAATGTTGAATGACTTGGTTGGGAATAGTTGGGATTACTTTCACAGGATGTTCATGGCAATAGGCTTACGTCTCCATGTGTCATGTCATGTGTTGAATGTCGGTCGGGAGTTGGAGAGAATTTTTATCTCTACTAATTACTTGTTACACCTATTTGATAATTACTTGCTTCGAAAATGAACCATGATACTTCAGTTAGTCCACCGACCACTACACTAGACGTCGAGGCTGTGGTTCATAGTTACCTGATGTTCGCCTGCATTGCGTAGTGGTTTTGTAGAACTCCTTGAGCAGGACTTGAGTAATGAGAACGGTATTTGTTTGCAGTCGAAGCTGAACTGCGAGGTGTTACAAGACGAGCTGGCGTTCGAGGTGCGCTGGGCGGTCGCGGGAGACAGCATCGTGGTGCAGCTCGTGGCGAAACTTGGTACGTTACCCGCGCGAGGAACAATGCTCACCTCCCACTGGGTGGGATGCAGTCATAACTTTTTGCAATTTATATAATATGTTTTTGCGTATTATAAATAAATCAACCTCTATCCCGTGCCTGGAAGAGCACATAAAGTCGATTTTGTGCCTAATCTTTCTCCGGTCGGGCCAAATGGCTATCCTATCGGTCATATGACTGAGGGAATAGGGTGTGCACCTGTGTTTGAGCACACACTTACGCATTAAGATCATATTTCCTGTATAGGAAGGTAGTTAATTTTCATTGAGATTGGCCGCTATGTCCGAAATTCGGTCTGGTGGACATCATTATTATTTGTATTTGTTCAGCAAACTCCGATCACTCGCTTTCCATAGAAGCACTTCTTTGAAGTTTATCGTAGCGAGTCCAATAAGAGTCCGCACGGAGCCAGCAAGGCGAACTGGTCCAGTGGGACCTTTACTTAGCTAGTATTAATTCTGATCACTGTTCTGATCACAGGTTAGTTGCAGATCTCGCTGGAATACGATATGCAATTTCAAGAACCGTAGCTAGAAATTTGAAACTAATTTCATTTATTGAGTTCAGCACCGTGAGACTTCGCACCGGAAATCCGACATAATTCTTCGTTTATATTTGACTTTTGTTCTTCAATTTGTGACTTAATTTGTACTGGCTATCACAATACAGTAGTTGCAACGTGTGAGACCTTAATATGTAGAGCACGAACTGTTTCGCAGAGGACGACGAGTACATGGCGTTCGGTATATCTGGCTCCGACAAGGAGACGCGCATGGTGGGCGGCGACCCGGCCGTGGCGTGGGTCGACAAGGACACGCTCAAGGGGCACGCCGAGGACTACTACCTGGACGCCAAGAGCCAGTGCGCAGGCGTCAGGGGATCCTGTCCCGACCAGAGGCTAGCGGTAACTCCTTATTATGTATTATATTATCAGACATTACTGACTCACTGCAGGGCAAACGAGGGACTACCTACTTCCTACCTATTATTACTTTTCAAATTATTCAATTAATTTATTATGTCAACTTAATAAGTATAGTATTAAATAGTTTACATCTATTCATGACAAATGATCAAATTTTATAATAGATTTAGTCGAAAACCAACTTCAGGAACTAGCCGTATGGCATTGGGCCTATTTGGCGCAGGCGCTGAGCATACAACATATAATTTTAATTTTAAACTCAATTTCTTTTTTGATGAAAACATTAATTAAAATGTGTCTGAATGTATCAGGAGGGCACGAACTCCATCCGGCCGCTGAACGCGGCGCTGGTGAACGGCTACTCCATCGTGACGTACCAGCGGCCGCTGCGCGCCGCCGACCACCTGGACCGGCCCGTGCTCACCAACGTGTCGCAGGCCATCATCTGGGCCATCGGGCCGCTCAACTCCAAGAGAGAAGTATCTTACCACCCGCATTATACTAAGGTTTGTTGGGACATTATTCTAATATTTTTTTGACATACAGTTCAATGGCAAAAAGTGTGTACTTCATAAGTAACGATGACTGCGCATGCGCAGGGCAATAAGTTCATAGAGTTCGGTCGTCCGCCGGTGTGGAATTGTCCGATGCCTGAAGATGACGACGCCGCGGTCACACCGGCGCCACCCAAGACCACAACCACGGCCGTTCCCAAGCCAAATGTAAGTACACAAGGAGCGAAGCAAAATTCAAAAACCTATATCTATCTTATGAATCTCCCCTTTAAAGTTGTTTGTGACTCAAAATTGAAGCGGAAAACTTTTTAACAAAAACCAAAATCAACTAAATGTTCGTTTTAAGATAAATAAATAAACCAGCCTGTAATTGTCCAACTGGTTTAACAAAATTTGGATTCTAATATAAAAAACCCAAAGATATACCTACAATTTGTATGATACAGCAGCACAGAAACGTAATCAAGCCGAACCCAGTGCCGACTCCGAGTCCTGTCGCTAAAGTGACGCCCTGGGACATCCCCGCGATCCAGTGCTACGAGCCACCAGACGGCGTTTTCTACGCGCAGATGGGGCCCACTGGCGGCAAGCAGGGGTACTCCGCCATCACTGGTCAGTTGGTTTTAGCTTACGCTCGATTTTAGATCTTTATGGCAGGACTTGGAGCTGCGGGGGCGGCTCAGTGAGGAAGCATCGTTTTGATCGCGCGACTGGCAAATCAGTCGACACGTCACACTCCGCACTGCGTCGCGTCAGTTTCATGATAAAGTGTTTCTGTAAGTTACGTAATCTATGAACGTAATGTAATTTCTGCAAGTTCATTACTTTCATAGATTTACTTTTTGACAACTGCATAACAAGAGCCCGACGAATTATGTGATTAATGTTAGTGCAACGAGCAGGTCAGGCCATGGTGTCCTAGCCTGTCGGCAGCCTCACCACAGCACAGTGGCGACGATGCGGATTTATACCTCCAATAAATTAATGCTATCTATGACTATGACAGTATTCAGAGGGCATCTATACCTTGGCATTGGCAGTTAGAGTATAATGCTATACACTATACAGATGTAACCTATTGCTTTTGAATGCATAAAAGTTTTTGTTTTGAAAATTGGTTATTTTTTAACTTAGAAGTACAAAAATTCATAATCAAAATGAAAATCACAAATAAAATAAATAAGCTAATAGATAAATTGTAACTGTCCCACTGCAGGGCTAAGATCTATGAGTA
Source organism: Protodeltote pygarga (assembly GCA_936450705.2). Classification (NCBI taxonomy): domain Eukaryota; kingdom Metazoa; phylum Arthropoda; class Insecta; order Lepidoptera; family Noctuidae; genus Protodeltote; species Protodeltote pygarga. The sequence goes on along the minus strand of OW388270.2, from coordinate 11,031,477 downwards.
CATACAGAGGAGGATTATCACAAATAAAAAACAATTATTTTTATGTTTTGGAAATAAACACGACACCGTAGCGAATCCGGGTAAAAGCAAGCATTTAGTTAAACCAAATATACGCTGATTTACAATCAAATCCTTTATATTATCTGATCGTAATTTTGTATATGTTCAGGTCATGTGGGCTGGGGCATATCGTGGTACATCAACGGGCTGCTGATCCCCGAGATCCACGTGGTGCGCGGGCGCAAGTACACGTTCGTGGTGGAGGGCGGCACCGACCCCGACGTGCCCGCGCGCTACCACCCCTTCTACATCACCAACGACCACGTGGGCGGCTACTTCCACAAGAGCGACCAGGAGAAGGAGGTGCGCTACTGTACTGCAGTCATAACGCAACCTAACTCAATGTTAGCCGAAATGTTCCGAAGCTCGACCACATTTAAAATAGACGCCACAAACTGGTGACCCGAGCCATTACCCCAACGACACACCATTTCCACAACAAAGATATTTTTAAAACAAACATCTATGCACTTACAATATTCCAGTTATAATCAAAACTTATCCATATTTATGAAACTTATTAACTCAAGAATCCTTTTAATCTGCAGCCGAAGTTTTGAACACAGTTTGCTGAGTAGTAGTTTGTGAACTCTAAAAACAAAGTATTCAATTCCCAAAGGCTTAAAAAGCTAAAGAAATTGCATTGCAAATAAAGAATATGAATATAAAATGTGCTCGACTCTCACAAAATACCATGACAAATAATATTTTGTGACATTACGTCACGCCCTAGTCGTGCATTGCCCTCAAAGCGCTTTTTATATTATATATATTATACTGCCTCGTTGGTCTAGTGGTAGCAAGCGCGACTGCTGAGCACGAGGTCCTGGGTTCGATCCCCGGGTCGGGCAAAAGTGTTATTGGGTTTTTCCAGTAGGAAATTCTCAGTAGCAGCACGGAGTCTGGAATTGTGCCCGGTTAATGGCAATAGGCTCGCCCCCTATTACATGGGACTTATAAAATAGCCGGCGAAACGTGGGTGTACTGCACACCTCTGCCTACCCCCTCTGGGGAATACAGGCGTGAGTCTATAAAAAAAAAAAATATATATTCAATTCAACGCGCTCTGAATAAATAATTTGCATGTGTATGATATTTATGCAACGAGTACCTATAATAGCGGTACCTGTAACGGCTCAAGCATGCAAGCAAACTGACAGCTCAAATAGCGTGCGATAGCTTGGTCAAAACGGACCTCAACCCATTGAATTTGAGACGCGCTACAATGTGAGAGTGAAATGAGGGAAAGCACGGGCTGGAGCGAGAATCAAGTCCCCGAGTGGTGATGTGTTCCCGCTGAGTTTATTGTCAGCGTAATAGTTTTCCTTTTTCAATTAATTCTTCCAGGGTGTCGAGATCTATGCTGGAGTACGTCGCACGCGCACTGGAGAGCTGATCCCTACAGGAGTGGGACGTCTCTGCAACTGGACTCCCGACAAGAGTGGACCCCCACCCGAGGAGTACCCCAGCTTCGGAGCCTACCAGCGGTCGCTAACCCTGGTTTGCGAGGAAGGAAACCCAGGAGTCGTTAGCTGGACTCCAGACAAGAATACTCCTGACACTGTTTACTACCAGGTTAGTTGTAGGGACGGTACTCGGTAGTGACCGCACGGACAGCTGCGGATATGTAAACTTTATGGTAGTTAGTTATTTATGAAAGTCACAGCACAGGCTGAGGGCTGAGTTTTGTAAGAAATACGCAATACTAAATGTATTTCTTTACGCATGACTGTCCGATGGTGAAGCAGTCGCAAGTGCGATTGCCGAGTGAGAAATCTTGGGTTCGATCCCCGGGTCAAGTAAAGTCTTATTGGGTTTATTGATTAAAGGCAATAGACGCGCCCTCTAACAAACGAAACTTACATCATACTTAAGCGAAAGGCCAAAAGTTGGGTAGATTATACGCCACTGCTTACCCCTCTGGGAAACAGGCGCGGGTGTATGTAATTATGTACTTGTTTAAACCATTATGAAACATAGCACACACAGCACTTCTCAAATCAGAATTAGAATGACGACCACCATCATTATAAAACCATTACTCTTTATCTATTCTGTACAATCATCTCACACTACATCTTTTATTTCATTCTTATGACGCGGGCGCATGAAAGTGCATGCGCATAAATTCAACTACATCACTTGACTATACTTACCACAGATTACATAAAATACAGATACTTGCTTCTTTTTGTTGGCTGGCACGCACACACTGTTTATGTCGGTTTTTGATCAGTAATTATTAATATTGTGTGTACATGCATGTTGAGCGACCAAAAATAAGTGAAGCATTTGTGTAGCCTCCTTAGACGACACGATATTTGATGCCTCTGTTATTTGTTCATCGGAGGTTGTATTGTCTAAGGAGTGTTATGTGATATGTGTTCCGACGACACTCTGTGTGTACATAATCTTTACTATCTGTTTTCTGTTTCAGCCTTCCAAGCCTTCTCTGTGCATGAGATAGCTCGATTCCTCTGAAATGTATATTATTGGACGGTGAAAGATTCATTAGCTAACAAATGTTGTTTAAATTCTCGTCGTTAACATTCCATTCTGTTACAGTGCTTCACTCATCGCCACCTCGGGTGGAAGATAATCGTGCGTGATTCGTGCGACGAGAGCGAGACCGATGCGGACGAGTCTCGCGTGGTGCAGCACGCGGTGCTGCCCGACCCCATGCACTTCCAGGAGTCTCAACAGGTACACACACGAATCACTCCAGAACCTAACTTTTTAAATGAACGCAAGAAATTACTGAAAGAAATCAAAACGAAAATGAATTATGACAATTTCAGTCTTAAGGGTGACTCAGTCCTTACGGGTGAAATATTCCCCAACTCAGACAGGACGCAGTACGAAAGTAAGGGACAGGAGTATAATGAATTGCAGCCAATACCCAAAATACAAATGAAAGATGTGATCGATGCCGTCGAGAGTCTGGAGAACGAGATGAAGGATGACATGAAGCGGAACGCGTCGCATTATCAAGTACATGAAGAATACAAGGAGATGTTTGTGCCTGAACAACCAATCAGAGCCGACGAAGAGTACTATGTCGACACGGGTAAATTACCTAATAGCTATTTCTTACCTGCAAACCTAAAGCCTTTAACATTACAAGCAGTGTTACGGCCAAACTCTCACAAACCTATGAATAATATACGACCATTCCATCGGCCGACGCCTCCTGAAATTAAATTACGTCGTCCTGGTTCAGTTTATCAGATAGGAGCTATAAATAACAAGGGCTACCCACTGACATTGCCAGGCTACCGAGGTCACAATGCACCCATGAAAAAAGCACCACAAAAACACGCCCCAAACCGTGTATTGCCAAACGTGGTTCGACCACCACCCCCCCCTATAACCCAAATGTATCCGAATAGGCCGCCAAGCTTCAATCAGCAGCTGCCTAAACAAATAGGGAAAATGCCAAGTATCCCAAGTAGTCAAGTACAGTCAATAATATTGGGTAAGCCTAGTTCGAACACTGTACAATCATCAGCTGGAAGTCAGACATTGAATCTAGGTCAAACGGACATTATTGTAAATCAAGTAGTCAAGAGTCAAATAACACTACCGGGCATTAACGATGCAATTGCTCAACATAGTACTGTACAAACGTATTTAAACAAACCTGGGCAAATAATACTCGGAAAACCCATGGATAACCCAATGCCTTTGGATCAACAAATGATTCCGACGAAACAGCTCATAATGACACATACACCATCCACTTCAACGCTTACTCCACCGTACACTCCACAAGAGTTCCATCAAGAAACATCAAATATTGATATTCAAATCGAAAGTGAGCAGACATCGCAAAACGAAATTAAGTCATCAGATTTTATTGGTGAGTCACCTCAAAAGGCAGTGATTCCAGCTGCTGTGAATACAGGGTTTAAACCCGATTCAATTGTTGTTGAAAGTGGTTTCAAACCTATTATTAGAGAACCATTGATGGCTAGTGTAGACAGAATAGCAGACTACGAAGCTAACGTTAATCGACGTGAAGATGCTGACATCGACGAAGAGTATGAAGAATCTCCGCAGTTTATTTCACAAAAAAGTACAACCGTCAGTCATCAATACTCAAGTGACAAAATTACAGAGACTTTTGAACCGATGTTTATACCATCACCACCAGATCATCTGATACCAACTAACGATAGAACTAAAGAAATATTTCCAAAAAATCACGCGAAAGAGGACAGACCACATCCCGTGTTTGTAAACAAAGATAACGGTTTGTTTAGTAAGAAAAATGAAAGAGACATCCCTACCGATTTATTAATGGAATCAGATAGAGTCAGTCCTCAATATCTTCCTCCTGATCCAAAAGTATCTACAAGAGTACCATCTGAACATTCACAGAAATTGTCACAATCCAGTGAGAAAACATTTACATCGTATGATGGAAAAATTGTATCAGCGGCCACATTAACCAGTGTCCCCGAAGAATCTGCAGAGCGCACTAATTTATTTTCATCTAAGCTTCCAGCGAATACGGAGTTACTGTTAAATACACCACAATTTGGTCCCTTCAAAGGAGAGATCCCGCCACTGGTAGCCGCTCATATACTTGATGAATCAGATGAGAGAGGAGAACTAAACATACCGATACATGAGTCTAAGACACACTTAAGACCTGTAAAATCACATAAATCTGAACGGCCCAATCATGGTGGCGATTTGAAAGCAGCTGGCAGCAAAAAAGTAGAGGTTAATAAAAAGGCTGAGTCTAACGACGACAAATACAAATATGAAAAGGAGAGAACTGATTATGAGGGCGCAGAGTATTATGAACTGGATATAGGAGATCTAGGTGAAGAAGACTTTAAACTGAGGATACGGAGGAACACAAAAACTGCACAATTTGAGAAGGGAGAAATAGAAGAGATGCAAACAAATGGGCACAGTATGCCCAAGAACCAAGTAGATTTTGAAATGGAGCACCACGCGACAGCAGCCGCTAACACATTGAGACTGTACTGGATGACGCACACGATATTACTATTGTTATCAATCAAACTGCTGTAATTTATATAAATTAGTATTAATTTAATTATTTATTGGATATTGTATAGGGCTTGCCATTAAATGCATTTCGTGTTTGGTAATGTGTTGTATCGGGGTTGGCTCTGGGACGCTACGCATCGTGTCGCATCGTGTCTTCGCTCTTGTCGGCTTGCGTCGACCGCTCATGTAAAATAATCTCAACCGCACCTGTTACCACTTTGTTACACGCATAATGCAATTCAATACTCCGTTATTATGTAAGGGTTTTGTAAATATTTTTATTGTCTAATAAAATTAGGTTACATTTTATTTTTCGTTTTATTTATGCATTATCCTAGAGTTTAGAGGAAACAGCAATCATCAATTTATATGTATAAATATAAATCATGTCAAATATCAATCAACATGGTCGACACCATGTAAATGAGCCATTAATGTGGAGAATGTGGAGATGGCAGTCGTGCCGTCTTGTGCTTGTCTGGCGATGGCGGCAGCCGACACAGTGTACACAGTCACTTGTTTGACTGTTTGCACTGGTGCGAGCAAACCATTAAGCTCCGTTTACATTTACAGACACCGCACGTGGCAGACACTATACAAAACAGATGTCAATTCCGATCATTACTTTACGGTTAACTTGTTATAATAAGTAATTTAGATTTTAAGATTCTTCTTATTGTGTAAACTAGGCAGCTTGAGTAATGAATGTACATTGTAAATCTTCTTGGTGAGTCTGGTGAAGTTGGCGAGGGCCTTCTCGTGTGGGTAGCTGGAGTCCACCAGGCGCAGCACAGAGTCGCGGTTGCGGCCTCTGAAATTGTGAACATGCTTGTTTTTTGTAGTTTCTCTAAGCAATCACTTTTATTCTATACTCTGTTCAAAATAACATTAGAAAAATAACGTTATTTGATGAAAGCGCAGAAAAAACTCTATCATTTTACTTTAAATACAAAGCTGTGTAAGTACTTTAATAACCATAACTAAAAAAAATATTCTAAAATGTAATTATCTCAAAAATATAACACGTTAACTATCGTTATTCGGTCGTTATTTATCTAATCTTATTTCAAACGGAATATAGATTAATTTAAAAAATATTCATATCACTTGTTTTAAATACAAAGCACTTAAAAATAATTGAAAATCATGGAGAATCGCAGCAAAATTGATTGATTTTTTAAGAATAAAAATAAAGTAAATGAATTAAAGATTTTTACAAGTTGCAAAACCAATCAGGTAAGCCTTAAATACGAAAGTTTAAATTGATCGGTTTCTTAAACCGTCACATTAATACTGATTCCTGTGTCAAGTCGACGGAAACTTGTAGATATCGGACGGTAAATCAATAGTCATCTATTGATTTACATTCCGATAACAAGAAGTCGTCGGCGGCGTCCAGAACGAGTACCCACTGTCTGTTTAATGAATATCTGAGCACATTCAATGTTTAGATGAAGGCGACACAATTACTGGCAAGAAGCTACTGAGAAGCCCTCTGCTCAGTTATATCAACCATTTTGTTTCTTTTGTTAGTCCAAAATGCTTTTAAGTAACTTTCTCTTTTTCCAAATATCAGTAACACACTGGTGATTGGCTACTGTGGCAGTGGAACAGCAGGTTGTTGAGCCACTACAGAGTACAGAGTTTAAGCCAAGCCTAGATTCAAGCAGCGGCCAGCCTATTACGCCACTATTTAATTGTTATTGGAACTCACTGTCTGTTGGCTAACAGTCTCGCAACGGAGGTGAGCGGCAGGCCGGCGCGGTCCACCATCTCCACCGCACTGCCGCGCACCACTAACTCTTCTATTATATCTGTCTTCGCACCCTGGCACACTGCACAAATTAATTAAATGATACTAGTCAGCACTAGTTATTCAATACCAATGAACTAACCGGTTAATGCCATGAATTATCGGAGTTGACTCCCTTGTTTGATGTGAACCTATAAATTATTAAATGCTGGCAACTTGACAAAAGATCTCCGTAATCTTTTAATATCTAATCTTAATTTTCTAGTAATTTGCGAAAGGGGTAACTTAAATTACAATTTGCTGATTAGGCCACGTAATAAGATAAATCTACGAGTATATTGGGAGTCGTAAAAGATTACTAAACAAACAAGTCGACGCTATGACATGATATGTATTAGTCAAATTTCAACTACTCCATGACCTCTTTACAAGGTACCGGTTTATAAGCAGGGGTCATGTATTCAGTCCAAAACCTTTAAAAGTATTTTATACGTACATGCTCTAAACAACATCGTCCACCCATTGTTATCTTCAGCTTCCACGTCTCCACCCTTGTCCAGGATATACCTCAGCATGTCAATGTCGCCAGATTCCACCGCGTAGTGCTCCACACGAAGACCGTTTATGTCTTGAGCCTGGAACAAGACAACACTTGATAGACAATGAACACTACCTCAGGTAATCGATTTCATAAATGATGGTAATGAATAAGATTTAATTCAGCGAAGATTATTAGTTAGTGTGTACTTACGTGGCTGCTAAATTAAGTTTTTATGAGCCATTCCCAAGGGGATGTTTTTTAAATGATTTTAAATTATCAGTTTTAATAGTTAGTTGGTGCGTAGTAGTACGGTACCTTAAAGTCAGCCCCCTGTTCCAATAGCAGCTGCGCGATAGGTATCCTTGCATTTAACACAGCGATGTGTAGCGCGGACAGGCCGTTGTACGAGCGCTGATCGATCTCTGCGCCCGCGCACAACAGGAACCGCACCGTGTTTATGTCACCTTAGATACCAATTCATATAATCGTGTAACTATAAAAACTTTTTAACAATACAAATTCAAGATAACTAAGCCTAGTTTTAAAATATAAAAATAAGGCCGAGATGTGCGATGTATCTAGGCGGTGTGAGGATGTGTAGCGGCGCTGTGCAACGGTGTTGTTGGTTTCCACCAAACCTGCGCGTTGCGCTGTGCTTGCGAGGAAGCATAGCGGACTCTATTCAGCTGAGTACGGGCGAGATGTTCCTCGTTGTGTCTCTCACACACATTCTTCGCTCGCGTCCCTCTCCCACGTTCTTTGCTTGCACACATCTTCATCGCATCGCACACTCTTGGTGGAAAAGCACCCTTACACATGGTATGTATTTAATAGAGTTTTCTTTAGGTTTGGGTAAAATCAGGGGTGTCGCCAATGCATTACCAACCTTTTATAGGAGGTAATTGGGCTTCATATGCGTGTCACTTACCACCGAAAAGTAGTAACAATTTTGCTACATGACGCTTGTACTCTGTGGCGGTACTGGTGTGGTACTATCTTGGTTATGCAAACCTATTTATGAACTGAAGATAATTGATGTCTGCAGCTACACTCTGGGTACTATGCTAAGCTATCGCTGTTAAACTAACAAATGTTTTAATACTGTCGTAACGTGCGCTGCACAGTCGGCCACCTACTTCCAGTGACCTGCTCAGCTCGGCGCATCGCTAATTAACGGCCGAGGCCGGAGCTGGCTATTCTTATCGGAACTGTTTTAGAAAGATCGATACGTTACTTTGAGTTGAGTTACCTGGTACGACACCTGTTAAGTTCTTCTTCTCGTCGAGTCATGATTCAATTTAAATTTTACTCAACCAATATGTGGCTACCTCGATAGCCTTACCCGTCACCTCAAACCGTCACTGTCAAATTTTACTTATCATGTTAGGAGTTAGATTGGTATAGTAGTCGCAAGTATAGCTGCTGACCATTAAGTGCCGGGTTCGATTCTCAGATTAGGTAGTGTTATTGGATTTAACCATCTAGAAATGGTCAGTAGCAGTACCTAGTGAATCCATAACTTCCTTATTTACTTCTATTCATCTACTTCCAGGTGCTAATAGTAACTGAAAATTATTGTAGATCTGATACCTTTCCTGACGGCAGTGGCGAGAGGTGTGAACCCGTTGTGTGAATTCACTGTGCCGATCAAGTCGGGCCGCTCGTCCAGCATGCACTGCACCTGGGAATACCTTCATACCTAAGGTTACTAATAACAATTACAAATTCTAATTCCGCAAAATTCTGCCACGATCTGTATACTATGTAGAAAGTACACAGGTATGAAAATCCCATCACCCACATCAGTAGTCAAGTGGTAATAAAATAAACCTGTTTGATGTAGCCACATCTCACGGCCATGCAGAAGCACACCACTGAAGTACCGTCAGTTTCGGTGCTGGTCCACGCCTCTTCAGACCATTGCGACTCCAGCCATTTGTGGTCACCGTTGTTTACTTGGATAACCCTGTGGAATGACAAATATTCCAACGTTTGAAAAAAATTGTCGATTGAACTGCTGTTATTCTACTTTTACAACGCTCAGTAAATGCTGATGTAATCATTAGAGCCTCCATCTTTGACAGAAAAAAGAAATACTAATGTCTGGATAAGATTAGGATAGGAATATTATACAATATCACGATCTTATCAAACTTAAAATATGGTTTTTATAAAAACATGGTGGTTAAAATTTAATTTGTTATTTCTAAATAATTCACGAAACATAAGTCACTCTTTTATTAGTCTGTTGTTCTTATATTATTGATTAGTACCTTGTTTCTTTAACTTCATGTTGACCTTGGTCTCCGCTTTCCTCAACTGCTACTTTTTCGTCTGATTTCACAATTGTTACGACATCTGTATCTCCATCACCTTTATTGTTTTCAGATGTTTCGCTCTTATCATCTGCTGCAGTTTCTTCGACAGTTGGTTTCAGTTTCTCATACACAGTTGCTTCATTGCCATAAAACTCTACTGCTCGTGCTCCAAGGGACGGTACTGCCGTTGCCTTCAATATAACCCTCAGACGAAACTTGTGAGGATGTCTCGGTGCTAAGTTGTCGATTTCTTTTGTAGTTTTAGCACCTCTGTGAATTGTGTTTAGTACTCATTTTATATTTTAATTACATTGAAGACTATGCCTTTACATTCCACCTGGCAATGCAGATCACTTAGGGAAGTAATTTGCCTAGTTGCGTTTTTTTAGATTTAGTTAAATAGTTGTACATTTTAAAGTATTTCAACAATTTTTATTATTACTTAATAAATGTAGTTATGTTTTATTAGCAGAACCTAAATAATTAACACATTGATTTGTTTGTTTTGTTGTATCTTTGAACTTACCGATACACTACGAACCAGGGCGGTATCTTGTCATTCTTCTCAACTCTGAACAGTAGCTGGTCTGCTATGAAGTGGAACGGCTCCACTTGGCTCCAGTCCAAGGTAATGCTGTATTTTGTTCGGTTCAGAACCTCAGGAGTTGGGGGAGACCAGCTTTTAAATCTTTCTATTAGGAACGATTGGAGATCCATCGCAGTGACAATTATCTGAAATCCTACGACAATTGGACTTTTTTAAATTACTCTAACAACAGGATAAAGTTGGCTAGCTTCAAGCCTTAGATAATTTAGAAAGCATGAAAACTGGAGCGTATGGCGCCATCAGATCTCGTATCCAATAGGCATTTTATGGTTTGTTAGCTTAACGGAATATCTTTGTAAATAAACAAAACAATGCTCAGGTAGAGAAATAATAGTATCATTAATATTATAGGGACTAAGTAATTACTGACTTCCTTACTGGTAAATGTAATTACATAGATATTGGGCAAAAAGAGCGTGTTACACAGTCAGAGTACCAGTTTTACTTACTCTCTTTAACTGACAGTTTAATAAATTCACACACACGCACATAAAGTCATATATTTTCGTTGGAAGTTTCCTGAACAAGCGTACGACACTCCACGTACATAACTGGCATCAATAAGGTTACAAGTGTTACCGAGTTGTTTCGCCTCGCTGAGACTGAAACAAGTTTGATCGATGCTCCGCCGTCGTTATGCACTCTTGGTACTTTTAGCTGCGGGTTACTTTTAGTATTAAAAAAAAACATTTGTTTCATAAACTGAGGTTGTCTAGCTTTAAATGTGATAGAAAAAAAAAAGCAGGAAATATATTTATTTCAGATTATACAGTAAATGTTATCGCAGTTCTGCATGATACGAGTAAAGAGAACGACTAGCTCCATCTCTCTCTTAACGGAGGGAAGAAAACTGCTATTTTGAACCATTTGAAAGAAGAATTTTCAATTTAAAAGTCCCTTTGATCCAAATAAAATAGACCAATGAGATGATGGTGATAATTAAGACAGTTGTTCCACTAGTTACTTTTGGTGAGTGAGTGTGGGTTTTTTTCCAGTTTTACTGATTGAGACTAGTGAAAATCAATTTAGACTTACATCGCTTATATTTAAAACATTGGGTGGATATGTCATGACTCTACATTCACTCAGACAAACCTACAAAACCAATGAGTCTGATTTTTAGAAGAGGCATACCCAACAAAAGCTGGTAATGAGTGAGTATAATTATTATTTTTCTTTAATCTTTTGGAATAAATATTTAAAGACATCAAACTATACACAATGGAAAGTTAAGAGGTATCATACGTAACAATAAAACCGAGTTTATTTGTGGCATGTACCCTGATATTATATAAAACATGAAGTGAATATGTCATTATAGCGATTAAGTGATTACTACTTAATGATAAATGTGTATGAATGAAGAAGTAATGAGCATGCTACGACTATCTCGTAGAAGTGCTACGAACACATAAGCGTCATAGAGGTGCTACGAAAAATCATAAATACCATAGTCGTAGCACTAGGTGATTGGTCATCGCTAAAAGGCCGAAAGGCAGTAACAACAACCCTTTTAGCTCTCAGTTGAGTGTGACATTTTACTTTTTTCAAATTCAGTGTAAACATCCAAAAAAATCCGATTTTTTTATTCCTATTTTCCCAGTATTTCTTATTTATAGACTTATTGAGTTGTGTTTAGATTTATACATATAAATTTTATCACAACAACTTCAGATTCAGACGAGATTGCTTCAATTTATTGTTTGTTATAATGTATGTCCCGGCGGTACTCTACATCCGGTGGACGTCATTTCCGACAAACCTTCCGCTGTTCATAAAATATGGGTACTAAAAGTGAATAAAAATTATAATTATGCAACTAGTATTTTAATTAACAAGTGTAATGGACGCTGATCTTTTATGATGTGAGGGATGGAGATATCTACAGTTACAACTCAGCGCACTGCTCAATCTATTATATTATATATAAATATATCAGACTTATTTGAGAGTAGTAACAGCTTAGTGGTAAGACCGTTGACGCGCAAGACAAAGGTCTCAGGTTACCCAGGGAACCTCTGCCTTTTCGTAAGTTGTGTCTGTATTATAAATTGCCTAAAATCCGTGCCTTGGCAAGCGTGTGAAACCGTTGGCCCCGGCTGCCATGAAAAGAGTCAATAGCCTCCTAAAATCCTGACAACTGATCTAACTTTTGAATATCGTAATATTTTGGGTTGCGGGGGTCTGATAGGCAGTCGCTCCATTGAAAATTAAATATTCAGCTGCATCTGTTTAGATTAGAAGCCGACCTCAACAATAAATCCCAATAAAGTTTGCTAATAATAAGGCTAGGAGGATGATGATCAAGTTCATTTGCTACAATAGTCCCAATATGAAGTGGCAAATCTACAGTACTTACGGTCCTCATGATATACGGTCACAGCGGCCAGGCTCCAGCAATAGGTATAGCACGTACTGATAATATGGTGCCTATAAATCTACAAGGTGGTACTTCAACCCAAGTTACTGATTAATAATACTGGCTTATCGGTTCTGTCTCTACAAATACTCGGCGCGGGCATTATCAAGACATGAATTAGGTACTACTGCATGTATTATATAGGTATATTATGTGTGGACTACTCACCCGGACATGCCCGGCATAATAATTGTGTTAAGTGCGTCGTCTTTCACAATATGTTTCGTATCATTCGTCAAGATAACTTCGTCCATAAAAAACAACGAGTAAGTCACAACGACGTTTACGCACTACAATGTTAGATGGCGCTGTTCTCAATACAACCTAATCACTGGAGCTAATGACCATAAATATATCATACGTATATTTTATTTTTATGTAAGTAATAGATTAGGATTGCAGCATTACGAACAGTTCAGTTGGCAAAGCAGCTGCTCGCCATCGAAGTTTTTCTTTCTCCAAAACTTTTAATGAACAGGAATTTTTCAAGATTTTCACTTAACATTGCGAGGGGTTAGTCGGGCATAACATACATACATTTACTTTGCCAGTTATAAGTCACAACCACAGATTTCAGACAACAGAGAGTCTGGTGTCACATACCTTTTTTTTGTTAACGGGAGGAAACCTTCAACTGGCCTCCGGGGAAGAGACGCTTACTCCCCGTAAGGGTTTCTTACCTCATTAAAACCACCTCGGTGATCACCATCAGGATATGGACTATATTTTCAGACTCCAGTGGATTTCTAAATAACTAAAATCCATGTACAACATTTTTAAGTATAGGTATGCTAGTACTCGGTCCAAAAGATATTTTTTCTAACTTTTTCTCTGGAATAAATGAACTAGCATTCTTTGAGTTCCTCAGCATGCTCGTATGTAAAAAAGGTTTTAATTAAACCAGCTTCCATGCTGTAACTAAAAAGTAGAAGTAAGTCTATGTATTGTACCTACGATAGATCATAGAATAAAATGTTGTTTATTTATGTATTGACTTGTTCGTTATTGTCTTAAGGTATATTAATAATTTATCGCAGATTCAATAGGTAACTGAATTTGAGAATTTTATTTAGTCTGTATCTAGGATATGACTGGGATAAACATACATAAGTATATTTCGTTCTATAAAAAAACATATGTGGGTACATAGGTGTATAAGTGTAAACTCATATTAAGTAATTATATTACGTCTATTGCAGAAGATTTATAGTGTAATGTCTGCGAGACAGCGTTTTTGCGGGATGCGAGCCTGTGGCAACCGGCTTGACAAGAGAAATAAATTAGTCGTGGTTGGTGCCTACCACAAAGACTAATTAATAAATTAAAAATTCATAAGATAATTTACTTTTTAAGAAGTTTTTGGGATCCCAAAATACTATTCTTACTTATTTTAATTTGTTTTACTTTTCTCTTATTTTTTTTAATAGCCTAAGTGATGTCCCACTGCTGAGCAAAGGCCTCCCCCTCCTGTTTCCAAACCTCCCTATCTTTTGCAATTTCATGCCACGCCCGTCCCGTTTCTCTTATTAAAAAAGATAATTTTCCATAAATTCTTTCCAAGTTTAGTTTAGTTTCAAGTTAAAATATATCTATTAATATATCCTCCTTACCGAATGTCGGTTTTAGCGGGCTAGTCAACAACACAGGAAATATTATGGTGCATTGGATTTAAATCTGTAATCTCTGACTTGCATGTCAACGGTCATACAATCATAGTGCTTATCTTTATACTGCAAGACATAGACTTTAATGAAACTTAGGTATACAGGTTTTTTTTTTGCGATTTCAGGGTTAGTCCCATAGTAAAAGTTGTTCATAATGATGAGTTTAATGACCCCTTTCAAGGATGCTGGTGTTTTACAAATAACCCTGTATATGAAGAAAAGCTGTACAAACAAAATCTCAAGATTGATAGCAGTAGCTACTATTACGAATGAAATAAGTAAATATCTAAAGCATATTGCTCCTTCTGTCTGTTGCATTTTCTGAATCCGCGTTCATTCGAGTGCCAAAAGCGAAGTGTTGTGGACGAAGATGAATGTGCACCCCCCCCCCGCATTGCCTCCCCCCGACCTTACGTAACTGAAGAGAATCTGAGAATTGTTTCATATAAAATATTAACTGGCATAACAGTTTTAAAATTTGTGCTCTATGGGTCAGTTGGATGCTGGGAGTCTGGATCAAATATTTGTAAAGTTGGCCATAATAATTGTATAATCTACGTTCGTAATGCTTGTTTTCAATATTTCGTTTTTTGCAGCGCAGAAAGGTGGCACAATAAGAGGAATAAAATATTTTTCTAAAAGTGCATAGAATATGTAGTCTGTGCTACGTTACTCTTTGTAGTTAAGAGGATTATTAGTAGGATTATTCATTTCATTATTAAAAGACAAAAGATTTAATTTAATAAATCGGAAGACTACCCGTGTAGTATATTATTCTAAATGGTTGTCTATTCTGAACATGTATTTTTACAGTTAGAAACCTAAAATTTTCAAATAGAACTCTTATGTCTGGCCTCGGTGTGTCTACCTGTCAGTTAGTGTATCAGCAGATTTTAATAAACATTATTGATAACATATAGATTTAGAAGACTTTTATTGATACCGTAGCTTTGTTTTATAATGTTAAGAGTTGATAAATAAGCTTGCGAGTTACTTGATGAGCAATAACTGCCACCCGCACACACGCATAAACACATCGCGGGACAGGAACTGACCACGCACGTGCAGTAACCATACGATGAAGCAGAAGACGACCACGCGCAGAACCCAGTGCTGTCAAGATACGTGGTCGACCTGTACTACGAAGACAAACACTATTTTTAAAAATACAAACACTCTTTTCTTTTTGTTCGTATAATGTCGTAAAACCATGCAAGCAAGATAGATTACACGAACGTACGGCAGAGCTTTAACAAATGCACGAACAGTTTATTTTTGTCGCACAAGATTGATGGAGTATGCAAATGTACCAAAGATTTACCTACTTTGAATGTAGGTACATGTATAGTATATAATAGTGTAGTATGTATGCTCGTGACGACACGATTGGATCAGTGGCTAATCGATTGGTGTTATACGTTAACTGTCGCGGGATCAATTACCGCAGGACAAATTATATTTGTGTAATCTAGAGATATTTGTTTTCACTATAGGTTATGGTGTTCGTCATGCGCTACATACCAACTTATTAGATATTTTGTATATATATAGAAGATAGATTCCAGTCAATCTTTCCACTTAAGCTATCACTGTTCTACTCTAGTTTAGATTAACGTAAAAGCTCCTATTAACGACCCCCTAAAATGTGTACTCTATTAACGATCTAATTTTTTAATCACTCATATTAGACATAATATAGGGTTCCAGAAAATAATACCTTAAAAATTAGTTACGTATTTTTGTTGGACAACAGATAGAGTAAAGTTTGTGTGTTTAAATAGCCAGTGAAAGAAATAATTTGACAATAAGTGGGACGCGCCCGAAGCGGACGCACATTTCATAGTGTCGCGTCTCCAGCCACGTAAGTACACCTAAATATTACTTAAGGAAAATAACACACTAAAAATGGATTTGTATTCTTGCTATCACATTACAACTGTAACTTATATATTCGTTTTTTAAACTAACTCTTAATATAATACTTTTTATTGGTTTTTGTGTTATAAAATCATGTTTTAATTTTAGGCGGTAATAGAATCCAAATTTCAAAACTTGATTCTAATAACGACCCATGGCGTTGTTAAATTTTGAGAACATTTTGTTATTTTAAAATAATATCTATTATAAACTAGCTCATTAAATTTTATTTTTTTCTTGTTCAATTCTTAAAATATGTTTACTTCGTTAGATCTATTAACGACAAAGCTATTTCTTAAAGTTTTTGTGTAAAACTCGATTCAACGTTAGACAATATCCCTATTATTATAATGATATTGTACTGTAAATAACCTTTATTATCTTAATTAAAGACTAACTGACATTAAAATAAATAATATAGCAATGAGATCGAATTTAACAGTATTCCATAAAGCAGATATTTTATCTGTTTGTTATAAATTTTATTGGTCGCTAATAGAATATTGTAACCTTTATACTTGATTCTATTACCGACTCACAGCTATGACGATATTTTTGGTAGGTAAAAAAAAACAAAATGTATATTTTTGAACAAATTGGTTTATTTCTTGCATACGTGACGTTTTGAGAGATTTTGTCATAATAATATATTAATGTAAAATAATATTTGCTATCCAGTTTCATTCATGGCTTCATGGAATTGGCTATATTTCTTAAGTTTTTAAATCAAATAAAAATGGCGGGACGGAATGGGGGACATGTAACTTTTTAAAGCTTCTTTCGAAGAATTAAATTCTATATCTCTTTAAAGATTGTGTTCTTTTATAGAATCATGGAACCGCAGAATCGCAAGCAGTATGCCTCTGCTCAACTAGAAGCTCATATACGAAGCTTCAAAAACCTAGGTATGGCATTCAGAGGACAACTCTGCGTGACAAGAGGAATAATAATTATTTGAAGACTGTTTTCTGAGACTGATTATACTTTTTATTAATTAAAATAACAAAAAATTAGTGCTCTAAGCGTTGCAATAAATAATTATGTTCATATTGTAATAGTGTTGATCTCTTAACTATTGTTAATAAATATAATAAATACCTTTAAAACTTTTTTTTTAAATTTAATATAGAAGTAGTGAGAACGTCGGAGCGGTCGGTAAAAGAAGTAGAAAAATCGGTAATAGAATCTTGCCGCATTCTATGGGTCGGTAATAGAATCAACTACTCTTTTGGATTAAATAATTATTTAGTAATTACTGTGTTATTGAATATTGAATTTAAGTACTGAATCGCAAAGAATACTTCGTGGAGATTAATTATAAATTATAACATCTTTCCTAACATAACAGCTTATATCTATTTTTTTAGAGTGAATCCTAAGACAGCTAAAACTGGCGGTAATAGGAGCTTTTACGTTAGTAAACTTTTTTAGTAAACTACAATTATAGTTAAAGTTAACTTGCAACAAAATCAAAGAAAACGAACTTCTAAAATCAATCTACTTCAACTCTAATCACAATTTTCGATTATCCTTATGAACGAATCCACTACTTAATCGGAAGCGTATCAGCTGGTGCACCACTTACTATAATTACTAGCCTAGGAAATAGTTGGAGACCGGCTGAAATAGAGCTAATCGAACTTGAACCTGTGACCCTGACCTTGCACGTCATAGAAAAATAATCGTGACTATCATTACATTAGTTGATAGATCTCTGAAACTGTCCGTATAAAGACATGTTGTCTGCGTTAAATAGCACTTTGTAAAGTCTAATCGTAAAATGTTAATGATAATGATACAACTGTCCAGTATCGTGTTATCAAACGCCGTATCCAAATAATGAGTCACTTGATTCAGTAAACAGAAACTTACTTGATTGTTTATGTTTCATGATGAAGTTAGCTATCAACGTTAAGTCACTTCCGACAGTACGGGAAATATTCACATAATTTCCATTCGCAATAATCGAACAGAAGCTAATGACGTTACCTCTTTACTTTATGAGACCTCCGAACGATTTCTATCTGAACACAACGCAATAATTTCCTTTGCCATGAAAAAAATATGTCATAAAAAAGTAACATTGGTTCAGAATGATTGGTGTAAACGAAACGTAACGCGGCGATGGCGGGCCGCGGGGCTATCGATCGACGCGGCCAGTCGGCGCCGGGCCTTCGCGCGGACCGCACGTACCGCTACCGCAGACGACCGACCGAATAACCTCACTGGCCGCTCGCTGTCGACCACACTCACAACCTTCACACCTCTCGGTAAGTACTAACAACCCTAATACTACAAAATTGTGTCGATCAAAATACGCGCATTAAAAACTAATACAAATATAGAAAGAGTGTATACGTAATACATATACAAACAAATATTAGGTTCCGCGGATAATCTGTCTGCTTTCATGCAGTATTATTGTGTGTATTGACCCGCGGGGCTTAAGTGCACTAATTACATTAGGCATGATAAAGGAACTGACTCATGCATCATGTTGTGTTGGAAGTACATAAATAATGAGGACGTCAGAAGTGTTCGCGCGCGAGTTTTTTTATAGTTTCGGTTTGAGAGCTAATAACATAGAACAACGAACATTTTATTTGTTGATACTAGTCGGAAAGGTCATTCTTATTATTTTTATTCATTATATCCACAGTTGCATAATGTGAATATATATTTTTTGTACAAAAGTTTAAATGTGTTAATAACCTAAAATATGTAGTGCATATCATGTATGTGAATTTGAATTTGAAAAAGGAGCGTCCCCTACTGATTCAATCAGAGCAATTGTACATACAATAGCAACAAAATATTTCATGTTGCTGTAACAGAAATAGGAGGCTTATTATAAGTATACTAACATAAAGTCCTTAGAGAGATCTTTTCAATTGGTATATTTTGTAGGCTTCTTTTAAAAGTTTATGTAAAATATATTCTTACAGGGTACTGTTCGTATTTTAATTAAAGGAACTTTAACATTGAATATAAATAAGTATAATAGAAGGTCTAGTATGGGCGGATAGCTTCGTTTTAGCGCAAGGCAATCGTCCTAATCGTTGGCTATAACATATTTTGATGGCGCGCCGAGCCTGCCCAGGGCTTGCTCCGGTTGACCCGAGTGTGCCCGATCACTGCCTCGGGAATTTGGTAGAAGATCGCGTTTATAAGGGAACCTTAGCGATTGAGTAGGTTCCGATTTCTAAATTAATTTATTCAAATATAACATACATAATTATCCATTGTTGCCAATTCATCTATCATCTGAATTATAAATTCATAATAGTTTGATGTCGTTGAGATCTTCTTTTGTTGGTGCCTGATATGTAAGCTACACATGCTCAGCCGTAAATGTCCAACTTGAATATTTTACTAATCATACAGAACAAAAAATTCTTTAAGTCAAACAAATCCAATCTCCGGGACATTGAAACGTCCTGATACGAAAACTCGATACTGCGGAACTCTCGAATCAAACCTATAGGAGTTTCTCTGTTAAGAACCGAGGTAACCACTAGATTATATTATATCAAAGAGGCTGCTTAATATCAGTTTCCCTATTTCTCTTGATAGAATCAGACATGGTAGTTTCCTTTGTAAGGTAAATGTTCTAAAACGAGTTAATTAATGTCATACATAATACGATTACATACATACATAATAAGTATAATGTGATTAATTTATCTTTTATCTTTGTCGTTTCCTTCTCGGGACAAAGGACGACAAATTCAGATACCGCAGTGGAGTGTCCTTGAGTCTCTACTTAAACGTATATGTGTACCTAAGTATTCTATAAGATATACGACTTCGGTGAATATAGGTAGCTGGGAACTGTAACATGTTGGTAGTAAGTCGGCAGTGATGGCAGTGGCTCCGTGAGCTGCCGAAGGTCGCAGGTACCCGTGGCCATACCATTCACATTAAATAATTTATATCACTTCCTTAAATCGTTGAAGGAATACTCCAGGAAAAAAATGTGCACCTGAGAGAACTTTTCGATGGTGTGTAAAGCTATGTCCAAAGCCTACGGGTGGTACAAACTGACTATTTATTGACAAAATCATAATTACTATAAAAAGAAGCCTTGAATATTGGTCTTTAAGAAGGTATCTAAGAGATAAAGTACCCAAGTCGATTTTTGTAGTAGTAATGTAGGTACCTGAACATACCTACAACAAATGTGTTGTATAAGAATCACATATTGTTATTGACTCGCGCGGGAACTGAACACCTGATACTATGACTGTACGTATATTATATCATGCGCTACAACTGCGTCTAACAATGGTGCTGATCTGTTGCAGATCTCACGATCGATTGAAACTAAGTTTGCTCCATATAATAACTATGTTATCATACCTGTATTCTTAAAAGGGTTTGTCATTAGGCAGAGGTCATTCAGTCAGGTCATTACTCATCAAAACGTTTTAGGAAAACACACCACAGCTTGCTTTTCTATTAAAACATCTCTTTATAGTTTGAGCAAATGTAACAAGAGTGGACTATGATAGGTTCACTTAAAAAATTGATTGACCTATGATCTTTAATTCGGCAGTTCAACCGTCGTAATAGTCATTTAATTACTATTACATTATGTTAGTGCCGGGTACTAAAACCCAATTTTTCAATAAATAGTAAAAATAATTTTGTTTGTAATAAAAAAAATCTAAATGTCCTTTAACTTTCTCACTCTCTATCTCTTCTGTGCATTTATTATTCTCATATGTTAGTGGGATCTGAATGTATATTGATATCAAAATTGTATAAATCTTGAATTGTCGTTTGTAGTCACGTAAAATCTATTGTATCTACATATGGCCGTTTGGACCTCATGAGAGCCAGCAAGCGGTTTCACTGTTACACTGGCAAAGTATATATTATCTAACTTATACCTTATGATTTTAGTGATAGATTTCAGGCCAGTCTAGACATCTGGCTGGCATGTTTCCATACTAAGTATAATCTAGGCTGATATTCAGTCTGCTTCAATGTACGTTATTAAGTCTCGCTCAGACGCTCTAATGAAAGGCTTTCACTTCAAACTCTGCAATTACGCGAAATTATAATAATCATCAACCGTGATATGCAAAGTAAAATATACCTTATACAGATTTATTACGACGCAGTTTTGCGTGTGATGCTTTTGTTAATTAAGCCTAGTTCGAGGGCTGACCCAGCACCTTACGGTTCGAATAACAAGTTGGGTTCAAACGATGAGTGATACAGTTTACTTTACACGCGTCATTGATGGTCCCAGGTTTGATATTAACATTGTTCGTTAAAATCATGGTAAAATATTCTGAGATAAAATATATCCTCTATTACTCTCCGGCAAAATCCCATGTTCCTTGATCCCGATTTAAAATACAATTGAAACAAAGTGTTTTATTAATTCCAAAGATTATCAAAACTGGTTATGATGTACTATAATTAGTATGAATATTATTATGACCTCCTGATTTTCGGTCATTTCAACGGAGATTAACCAAATACCCAGAATTATGATTATGAGAATTATGATGTGAACTCAATTCCCTCACTGTCATAATTCGATGGGACAGCAATCCGACACGACCAGAGAGAGATCAGGCGCAGGACCTACGGATTTACTTGCTTTCTGAGGCACGACAAAGACAATGTTACTCTTTCCCTCACACACACACACCCTCACATACACTGTATCAATGTATACCATACTTGCCCAGGCCCCAAGCGCTAAGCCTAACGTATGTATGTACAGGGTGTATTCGAACATACCCTGTGTCATATACCTCCGCCATGATCTACAAGGAAAGCCGTCAGACATGTAAAAGATGACGGATGTGTGCGAGGGGGGCGCCAAGTTATTCCTCACTGTCGAACTTGGGACGTATCGAGGTCGGCCATTGTTCGGAACAGTAGCGCCTCAAAGAGACTCGGCTCTCGCTGGGAATTTATTGAAATGTCAAAATTTCTTGTATAAAAGATGTGGCCGTCTGAGTTCGTGAAATGTTGGTTAAAAATTATAGTATAATGTAACAGTAGTTCTTAGTTTTAGATTTAATTGTGAAATTGTTTGTATCTAGGTAACATAATTTCACGCTTGTTTCCCAGACAAGTAGGCAGAGGTGGTGGAGCTGGTACACCCACATATCCCTAGTTATGTTATAAATCCCATGCAACAGGGGGGAGTCTATAACAGCCCAGCCAACAGGACAACAACAACTTTGCTTGACATTACGTTACTATAGGTACTATAATTCGCAGTTTCAGACTCCTTGCTGCTGCTTACAATACATAAAAACCCGCGACACAATTGAGTAAACCTCAATATTTTTATCTAAGAACATTCTCGATTAAGTCACCTTTCAAATAAAAAAATCAGACTCGGTCCATTTGTTTAGGAGCTACGAGACCATAGACAGACACACAGACAAAGAGATACACAGATACGTCAAAGTTATAATACCCTTCTTTTTGTATCGGGGGTCAAAATGAACCCATAAACCCTTAGCCATGAGCCGCTTGAGAGTCTGGGCTTCGAACCCAGGCTCTAAAGCGTAGCAGGTGTAAGGTTTGCTTTGAACTACAACTAATTTAATTAAATTACTCCATGACATTTTTTTTAAATTGAGTTTTATGTATTACCAATTTATTATACGCAACTGTATTTGTTAAACTTTACGACAAATCGCAAGTATTTTACCTCCACTGGCGAGTCTGTTCTTAAGAGTTAAAAGATTTAGGAATTAAGCCGTCAATGCATTCAGTGTTCCGGCTCGGATCTCATTGTTCCTCAAAGGAGGAGCCGGGTACAGTTGAGAAACTTTTGTAATTGTATACTGATTAATACTGCTCTTGGAAGAATGAAGAAGAAAACTAAATATATCACAACATAATCATACTAACAAAATACTCTGGGTCGGCATGGAGTAGGTACCAGTGGTGAAGCTTCCCTATAACACGATTCCTACCGTCTTCCCTTTGGCACTCGAACATTCATTAGGTAACTAACTAAGTAACCTAGTGTCTACTATTGCAAAATAATATAATCATACTTAATACTGTGAATATTAAACATAAACCATAAGATAAAAACATTTTTAAAATCTCATTGCAAAAACGCCAATATTTTTTGTCTTTGCTTTGAATTCAGACTAAAATAAAATTATATTCAACAATAACACTGTAATAAAACTGCGCCACTGTGTCAGAATCGGGTACTAAAAACGTGAACTTAAAGACTAAACGAAGGTAAACCGAATATGTAAAAATGTCGATTTCTTTAGGCCGCCAACACCGCTAAATTGGAAGGAAATAAAACGTAATTTACCGCGTTATGACTGAAACAATACGTATAGGTAAGAACGAGATGGCGAATTGTTCGGTTCGCTTGAATAATATTCTCAGTCTCATTGTGTTGAGACATTGAGCATTTCAAAGTTGTGGGAGAGAGATAGCAAAATACAAACAATGCGTAGACAAGAACGACATAGAGGATTGTTGTATCATTGGAACGTTTGATCCTAGTAAGTCTGTGGTTTTGATGATGTAATGAATGACAGTTTTCAAAGTTTGTTTATTTTCTCTGTTCACTCAACTACATTTGCATTTTATTTTTTGTGCTTCTTACTTTAGAATCTATTAGTATTACAGTTGGAATTAGATATTTTGTCTAATTATGTGATTAGTATTGTAGTTGGAATTTGTGTTTGTTGTTGTTGGTATTTGTAACTTGTGAAAGTTTTGTTTACGTAGACTAGTGATAGCGCCGTTAATACGTGCGTAGGATATTCGTGTTTGGGGTAAGTTTTAAAAAGTAATTGTTACTAATACTAAATACAATTATGAGAGTTGCGTAGAAAAGCAATTAGTATAGTATAGTAGCATAGGATGGCGGCATTAATAGCCTTAGATTGCTGTCTGACAGATTATTTGCTGACTGAGGAAACATCATTTTCAAAGCTAAGTTTTGAAAATAAAAACATGTTATTCAGTTAGGCCGTGCTCGCCCAGATATTATGACCATAGATTACAAACGACGCGATGGGTTTTTCACACATTTTAATATTTCTTTATACGAAAAATATCAATGGCTCACGGGCAGTTGTAAATTAAATAAAATGTAGGTACTGCTTTCCTTGTTTATTGTTCTCAGATTCTAGTAGCGTATGGAGCTACTTGGGATTTACAGATATTAATAATCTAGCGAATTCATCAAAAAAACATGTTCAAACCGAGAAACATATTCGTAGTTGTTTAGCTTTACATGAGTTCGGTCGGGACTCGTAGGATAGAAACATTTTTTGCTAATACGCATGATGTTCATAATAGAAAAGTAGATTGCAATAGAAATTTATTGAAACAGTTTATAGATACTGTTATTTTGTTAGGTAAACAAGAATTAGCTTTTTGCAGTCACGACGAAAGTCCGAGTTCCGATAACCGCGGTAATTATATCGAAACTTTGTTATAATTAAGCAAGTATGATACAGTACCTAATGGATTCGCATTTGGAACAATGTTCTTCAATGCAAAATCCTGCGTTTTCTGGTCTTTCTAGTGATATTCAAAATGATTTAATTCATAGTATTGCATCCGTTTTACGAGACCACATTAGATTAGAAATAAATAATGAATTTGTATCTGTAATGATTGACGAAACTCCCGATGTCAGTCATAGGGAGCAACTGGTATATCTGAATCTAGAATCGAGGAACGATTTTTAGGTTTTTACGATGTTAGCGGAAGTCGAACTGCTGAAGTTTTGTCAAATCAATTGTTAGAAATAATTGACCAGTATCCATGTGTCACGCTTGTTCAGTGAATGCGCAAGCGAAAGCCGTATTTCCGCCTAGAAGTTCATGGAGGAACACCGTGTGGTTTTAAGTCCGTGCGAGTCGGACATAACCCCATCGCCAGCCCTTAGCGGTGGGGTACTCATAAAGAGTTTTCCACACGACAAAAAAAAAAAAAAATGGGGGGGGGGGGGGCATTTTTTGCTCCGTGTTACCCCTTACAAAAATTTACCCTTCGCCACTAGGTACAAATTAAAAAACGTCAAATATTTTCATGTATAAGTACGAGTATTAATTTTTTTGCAAACCATGACGGATCGGACGGCCAAAACAATATTGTGTCTTCATTATCTCGACCATGCGTAAGGTCCACTGGAGAAAACACGATGTATAAATATGAAAAATGCATTGACAATCTCATTCTTTTGGAAATCTTGTCGGCTACATGTAATCTAATTTAAAGACGATACGAATACGACAGCGAAGCTCACGAAGCAAGCTTACGTGTCACAACCGCAGTTTCTTACTTCACGACTAATTAAATGCACGGCATGTGCGAACTTGTCACTAACTATTACGTAGTTGTAATTAAAGCTTGTTTCTGTGGTAGTTTCTTGTAGCTATGCTTTTTTCACGTAAGCACGCTGATTGAAGGAAAACTTCCAAAACTTGCGTAGAGAAGTTATTGCACTGAAATAAAAAGGAATTTGGCTCTACTAAACATTTGATTTTAATAAGACCTTGGAGACAGGTGTGCTCTACCGAAGACCATAACACCGTTTACCGTCAGGTAGAATTGTGTCTGAGAATTTCCTAATGGAAAATCCCATAATACTTTTCCTGACCCGGTGATCGAACCCAAGACCTCGTGCTTAGCAATTGCGCTTGGTACCACTTGACCAACGAAGCAGAAATTACTTGATCTCTTTTTCAAATTAAATGAAAACTACCATCATCTGGCAACAGAGAAAGTTTTAATGATACAGCAATAGATGTCTCCGTCTCATTTAATATTAAAATAAAAATGGACTAATTATGAATGCAGAAGTGAATTAAAACAAAGTTATAGGTCTCATTATCACAGTCTGAGCTTGCACCTGGGGTATTAATAAGACAATACTGTAGAGCGCGCCTTTGTAAAAGTGATAACAAGAGCTCGCTAACATGAAACTTTGTTGGGGTCGGCTTCTAATCCAACCAGATGTAGCTGATTCACGACATTCTACGGAGCGACTTCCAATCCCTGCATCCCAAAGGGATACGAATCGATATTCTAAATTTTGATTAGTTGTCAGCACTTTGAGGGTACAAAGTCCGTATCTTCATAACAGCGTGCATTTCGAGGCACGACACAGGTGATAATTAATTTATATTATGCACATAACTTCCGAAAAGTTAGAGAACCTGAGATCTCTGACTTGCTAGTAGCAATAGTTATACCACTAGACTAGCACTGCTCAACAGCATTCTTAAATTTGAAGCAAATTAAAAAAATAAATTAAAATATATATGAATTTTATAATGCATCACAGATTATATTATATTAACTTTAATGTAAACATTACTCGTACTAATCTCGTTTTAATTCAAATACACCCTTAGTGAATGTAGCTTGTACTATTAATACGCTATCGTGTCCAGTCTCCAGACGGCAAACGCTGCATATTTCTGAAGCGATGTTATCTCATCAGTAAGAAAGAACATTATGATGCTTGCTTCTTCTCATTGTTATTAAATTAAGCTTAATTCTTACCTAGACTTAGTTGTTAGTGCTGAACTCCAGACTAAGATTATTATTTTTTATTTGTCTGAGTCCAGAGTTTCTTAATGAATTAAATTCATTTGTGCATTTCTAGTGGGAGTGGACGTTTTTCTTTTTTCTATAGTACATTACCGACTCGGTACCGAATCGAGGTCGGTTAAAACCCAAATCATTTTTATGGTTGTGACAACATTTTTTAATATCATGTATTTAATATCATAATATAGGTACCTATTTGTTTAGTTTTTAAAATTGTATTAATTCCATGCTTTGAATAATTACTTATTTCGAGTGGTTCAAAGTAAGTTAGCCATTGGTGCTAGTTTTTGCCATGTTTCGTTTTTAAATGTTATTCGTGATGTTTCTTTTGCCATCTTGAAGCTCACAAGGGTCCCCCTAGCCCAACATCGCCCCAACGGTCAACTCGTTATCTTCCAGCTGCTCCCCGAGATGCTCTCCTCTCTCCGCGAACTTCTCTTAATCTTACAACCGAGCCGACGACGGTCATTTAACAATTCTTGCAAAAACAAACTCTTTTAATTTAGAGAAAAAGTGACATTTACAGGCACAGTGATAGGTCACATTATTATTTTTGGGTCTAAAAAGTCGTTATCTTATATCTTGGCATTAATTGACACAGTATAATTACTATTGTGAAACAAAATAGTACGTCTGTCTCTAACCTGAGGCTGGCAGCTGAGTTACGTAATTTATTACACTACGACAATATATCCAACAATTATGTAAGTAGGTAGAACTTTGTCGGTTCCGGCGCGAATAGTCGCGACCAGGGTAGGTCTACCCCTTCACAGAATATCGGCGTGATATAACTGTAGGTACTCGTACTGCCATGCCAGTGAGATTACCGATAAATAGAGGGGTGTCTTCTCGAAGACTGGCAACACGCCTGCATTTCCACTAGTCTTGTCTATAATATGGTCACTTACCATTAGATGATCCACCTGTTTGCTCGCCTCATTTTCTATAAAATATAGGTAAATAATAATTATGAAAAAATGTATATTGTATTTGTGGCGGAGAGGCGTGATATTGGCCAACACCGCATCGAGTTGGTAAACAAAACAATATTTGGTCAAACGTTGTCGTACATTTAGTGGATATTTTCATATAATTTATTGTAGTAAACGCAAAATAATTAAATTATTTTGTGAACAGATTGTAATTAAGTTTTGTGTTATAATTTAATTAACGCAGTGTCACCAATATTATATTTGTAGTTTAAATTAAAATATTAATTAATACTATTAAAACGTTATTAAATCAATATTTATTAGTTCATTGTAATAATCATATTGTGTAAATAGTTCATGAAATTGAAGTGAAATGATATAAAGCACTAGAGTTATTATTTATTAGTTTTATGTATACAGTCATAATGCAAACGATATTATTTGCCAAAACTTTGAACTGACTGAGAAACTTAGATTCTATCCGCATTGATCTATATTTTTCTTATTTTTGTAAAAGAAGAGTGTTCTGTAAACCCAAGCTGATGCTGATAATCCGACTTATTGCGTCATCGCGATTACTTTATAGTGAGAAAGTCACGGAGCGCCAAAACGTCGGTATTATCAAATTATTGAACTTAATCCCGCTTTATATTAGTAACAGTAACCCTCTGTCACTTGTACGTTAGCTAATCACTTCCTCTCTCGTCGCGTCGGCGCCATGGGCACGGGCGCGGGCGCGGTCGCGGGTGGCGCGGGCGCTCTCTCCGGTTATTGTGCTGTCATTCGCAGACCACTAACTACTACAGTTCCCTATTCACTGCTAATATTGAGTGGATTATCCCTACTTAATTTGCGCCTGTATTCTGCAAAGGGTTAGGTAGAGACGTGTCGACTCTGTTGTATCTGCACAATTGTTAGTGTAGGTTTCCGTTTGATTTTACACTTAAGAGCAAAAGTCACTACGGTTTTCTATAGAAAACATTGTAAAAGATAAACTTAATTCCTTCTTCTTCTTCTTTTCGTTTCGATGGTACCTTACGTCTATCCTAAATAGTTTGCGCCCAGTAGGTGGCCACTTTGATCGCGGCTTCAGTGGCACTCATCTTAATACCTAATACTTTTCTTAATATGGCTATCAAATATTCAGATGTGGTTAAATATGAAGGTTCTATTTATTTTGACCTTAACAGGAACTACGAAAGTAGAGCAGCAGTTTTTACTTTTTCAGCCCTCCGTGACCCCACTGCTGAGCAAAGGCCTCCTCTAAATCCTTACAGGTACTCTTTTTCGCGCTACCTCGACACGGCGTCGGTAGACGTCTAGATAATCTCGCCACCTATGTAGCCCGCGGGCTCGGTGCGGGCGTCCGTTCCCAGGCATCAATTGAATGACTGTTAGTAGTAGTAATAGTTTAAAAGCACAACACTTACACTAACGATAATATTAAGGCTGTCTTTATATATATCTCTCTCTCTCTTTACTATTGTAAATGCTTGTTTTAATCCACTCAATTACATAGTCGGTCAAAGAGTTAGTGTTTAGGAGGGCCTACTGTAAGGTTTCATGAGCTGTATACCGCTATAGCGTTAACCAATTTCCTGAATATTACCTCTGTTTACCTTGTAATGCCCTCTCCCCTAATATCCAACCTTATTCGGTAATTGTGTTAGTTTTATTGCGCAGTCAGTGCTCCGTTAGATTAGCGCTGTTTGTTTCTAACTAAGGGTAAACGTTAACGCGCGTTAAGCGTTTTATTGTAAAGCTGCCGGCGGTTCTGGGGAGTGCTCGAGTGCTGACTGTCATATAGGCTTCAATAATGTGGAACTCGCCTCCGACTAGCATGAGTAATTCCAGAAATTAAAATGTTTTAATCCCCGACAAATACAGCGGTCTGTGGCATCGTAGCTCCTAAACGGATAAACCGATTTTAATTATGTTTTTTTTTATGTAAAGTTGACTTCATTATGTGTGTTTTAAGCTATAAAGAACATTAAACATTTAGAGGTTTTTTTAAGGGTAAAAATACCTCTTCGACGTCTTCAACGGTGAACTGCCAAATCAAACATCGTAGGAATATTATCAAATTATTAGCAATATACCTTATACTATATTTTTATTAACAATTAATTATTTATAACAAAATAAATAAACATTATATCTTTATCTCAAGCAGCCATATTCTCATAAAATCTTTTTAATTTGATTGTCTTTTGTTGTTAGAGAAACCTCTGCATTTTATCCTGGCCACAGTACCTACTTAATAAGGAAAATCTCATAAAAACTATACCGACAGTCATCCGCCGCTGCTTACTGGAGCACTAATTGTAATTAATAACTAGAAGTAATTAATTGCTCATCGGTCATTAAACCAAATTTTTTATTTCCGATTTTTTTTAATTGATGACGCTAAAGCTCTTTATCTTCTTCTCTTAAAAGCGACAATAGTTACTAAACAAAAAAAAGATTCACATTCACAAGAGAAAATTGTATTGAACTATTTTATGTTTTCCTTTGTAGATGATAATATCACAGATAATATAATGTTTTTTTAAAACTACGTATGGTTCAAGAAATTCTATTACTTTATTAATAGTTTCCCATACAAAACTAAACAATAGTGAAATATAACAACTATATAAATATAATAAACTATGTGGTTGTAGCGCGCACACCTCGATGTTGTTAACGGTCACGATTTGGTCGCGTCGCGTCGCGTCGTTTGGTGCAATTCCATCTCCATTCGGAGCATGTCACGGTGCACCGCTCGCGTGGAGTAAGACCTATTTTCTCACAGTAAGCGTGACAAAGACATGCAGTCATTGTTTACAAACCTCGTGGTTTTAAAAATAAAAGTGATAAGTAATATTTATTCCTTATCCGTAGCTTACCATGCTTAGTAATAAAAATATATGATCTCGTTTGCGTGTTTGATATTGCTTCTTTATTTAATGTTAATATGTACCTATATTGAAGGAGTTTATTTTTATTTTTGTACGTGACTAACCGACGAGGCCGTACTTCTGTTTCACGGCAAGTTTCTTAAACTACTTAACTCTGAATGTATAAGGATCCGATTTACCCGTAACAACGCACGGCTGGACTCTATCCACCAAAGATTGTATAAACCCTCCCCTATATTTAACAATGAAAACCTTCAGACAGTGAATCCTCACAAAATAAAATACAAAGCTCTTTCAACCCTTCTTATATCAGAGCCGTCAGAACAGTCGAACTCGTCATTGTCACTTACAAACCCAGCCTTCAAAGACTTTGCACCAAACATTACAAACTTGTGATTCACATCAAAATTGTGCAAACTAAGTAACAATAGAGAGTGGTACGATTGCCTCGGGGCGGTACTGGCACACCGTTCGCGTTGGACAGGTGAACACGACGCTGACATTAATCTTGAAGTTATTTTATAATTGTGTATTTCAAAAGATTTGATTATTTTTTGCCTGTCTTTAGCAGCCTGCAGTGTAATAGAGCATTACTAGTTCCCGACAGTGGACTTTGTACACGAGATTCAACTTTCTTAATATTAATACTCGTAGCTATCGGAAATCGTAGTTATTTTTAAATAAAAGTATCAAAATAATAATCCTTTTCGTGTTGTGTTTAAGCTCTGTACCGTTCATTGGAATCTATTTACAAGCAAGCTCGATTTTCGTATGGAAATAATTTCCTGCTACATGTATAAAAACATCAACATCTAAAAAGACGCACTCAAATAAAAAAAAAATGGCAGTACAGTATACGAAACTTGTTTAGTACTAAATAAACTAACATACATATAATAATATGTATCAAGTCGCGCTCATTACGGTTTCCTCTAAAATAATATTTTCTTTATTTAGATAAGCCGCGGGCAGTAAAATGTATTTCATATATTTGTTTGTGAGGTTTTTCCTGTCTGAAGCATACTATAAGGTCGCCTCGAGTTATTGCACGTACAAATAATAATTATATTTATAAATTAATGACAAAGCTATTTTTAAGATAAACAAATGCGTTGCTTGTAATGAGCTTTATGTGTTTGACATAATATTATGTGGAGTTGA
Organism: Protodeltote pygarga; assembly: GCA_936450705.2. Classification (NCBI taxonomy): domain Eukaryota; kingdom Metazoa; phylum Arthropoda; class Insecta; order Lepidoptera; family Noctuidae; genus Protodeltote; species Protodeltote pygarga. Next base: position 10,999,602 of record OW388270.2, on the reverse strand, counting down.
ATGGTTTTACGTATTTAATTAATAGAGTTTAAGTAAGTATAGGTTAAGCTAGGTAGGTATCGTACTGTTGAGGATTTTGCTTTTAAATATCAACAACATATTTTCTCCAAAGTTGTAATAAGTCGTGATAAAATGGTACTTTATTCTATCAACGCTTTCATTTTTGTTTCAGAACGAAACATTTAAGAATAAAAAAATTAAGTTGTAAATTATTTTTGTACATTTAAATTGAATGTGGTTTGTGCACCCATTCATGATTTTGATGCAAATATTTTATACTTTTAATTTCCTTCTTTTTTTACTCGTTAACCTTGCATAAACTTTAAGTACCTACCTACTTCGTGAACTCGATGGAAAATTTATTGATAACGAAAGACATTTGTCTTCGTTCGAGTCACAGTTAAACGCTTCTTCACGCACGTTCCAATTTCGAAACCTTAAAAGGCTTAAAGATTTCCCTCCAACCTCTTGAATGCATAAAGCCAGGATATAAGCTCGCGAAATGTTTTCATAAAGTTCCCGAACACTTGCGAGTAGGTGGCGACGAGCGGGAGCAACCCGATCGATTTCGGAAGTCAGGGCTTATCTGATGCGGGGAAGTAAATACTACCTTCCCATATCCGCTGGGTGCTCAATATGCAAGATACAAACGGCTAAGAAGCCTTTGTTCAGTATTTCTACATTCTACTTGTTCAACTTGGTTTTTTTTCGAAAATTCAGTCTTACGATCTTCATTATGATTTAAAAAAATGAATTTCCCTGCCCGTATGTATTTTGAACTCAGGATCAAAGTGTTCAATTGATATATATTACGATCACATTTATGTTGAAAGTGTATTGTCGCTAATCGACACAAGTGACACTTTTGTATTTGTTCATCAAATTATTTTACATGAATGGATTTTCAGGGGACGTCAGATTTTTTACGCAACAGTAATTGGGTGTTCGTGTTCATTGGACTTGTTTAGAGTTTAATCAAAATTAAGTTAATTTGTTGAGTAAACGAGCGCGAGGTACTAATCGTTGCCTACTCGTAGTTTGAAATGTTTCTAAATTTGGAATAAAACCCGGGACAATTTTATGTAGATTTATTTAGTAAGGACAAAAACAGTTACTTACAGTTAACTATATGTTAGAAGCACAATAAAATTCTTAAAGTAAATAAGTTTTCCATCAATGAGTGAAAAAGAAAATTTAATTTGATAGTTGAGATTATTAATTTGTATTGAATTATGTTTCTGAAGTTAGTAATTTAATGACTACACCAAGAGAAAAGAGGTCCATGAAGTGTACGTAAGTGGTTTCAACAAAATAGCGAAACTGCGCTGGTTACTCGCTCTATTATATAAAAAAATATTTATTATTATAATATTTAAACAAACTAATATTTAATACACCTTAGAAACAAATCATTTTGTTTGAAAATATGTATTTTTGTGTTAATAAAACATTTATATTGTCTTGCCCTTGTCCTTATTTTATTTAAGGTCGGCGCAATAGGTTTTCATGATCCATTAGTGTGCAATATATTATGAATAAGAATATGAATGAGCGTAATGTAATTTCCTCCTATATATTATGCATGATAATATGATTCGTTCCAACTCGGGCGCCTGCAATCTCGGCGCGTAAACGATGCACAACACGAGCTGGAGGTAAAATATGCTGTTTTACTGTTATTATACCTTTAAATTTACGAGTTGTGACATTGCCGCGGGTTGCTGCATCACACTTGGTATTCTTGAAAATATTGCCAGAAAATGGGCGTTGTCATATTTTTAGAAGGAGGAAATGCTTGAAGGAAAATGAGGAGTTGTTATTTTATTTAAACTTATTTATTTTTATGGCGGGTACAAAAAAAGTTGGATAGGTACATTTTTGTGATAACTACGTTTCTGTCAAACAGGTAAACAAAAAATAACGAATACAATCTTACTCTATTCTATAAAATATATTTTTTTCTTGCAAATTAATTTGCGCTTTTTGGATATTAGTACTTGAGCTATCATACAGTTTCAATATCTAAGATCATGCTAGAGATGAAAGTACGAAATATTAATAAAAAAGTGTTTCAATTCTAGCATTACAGCCAAAAAGAGTTTAGTACAAGTAACACGAGTGTTGTAATATAATACTCCGATAACAACTGAAACAAATATACTTAAACACACAACGACATGTTTTTCCGAACGAAATAATAAGAAATGACGGTACAATGCCAACAATATACAAGTTAGGTTTTTTATGTCAACGCGATCGCTATGAAAACCCATAAAGTCTCTCTCGCAGGGGAGGGGAGCGCGCCGGCCGTGCCAACACAAAAAACCTTTTAGCCGATACATAAGCACGCCCAAGTCTGCGCTAAAATACACCGGATCCCTAGGTTTTTTGTGCGAAAGCTGCTGGGGTACGCGTATGAAGTTGGTATTGTTTTTGATGGCATATCCGAAGTATTATGAAGTCGACAAATGAATTTATTTGAGTTTATGAATCTTCATTGGCATGTCGTCAATTATAAGAAGTTTACATGGGTTATCTCTAAATGTTTAACTAGTTATTTTTTTAAAGTAGTGATAGCTTAGTAGTATGACCGTTGAACTGCCATGTCAAAGGTCGTAAGTTCGAAACCCAGGCACGCACCTCTGACTTTTACAATTCATGTGCGTTTTTGAAAACAACACACTTGAGATATTTTTCAACGGTGTATAAACTCTGACACCCGGTTGGTCATCAGGTTGGCTTTGCATCTTTTAAAATATTTTTCATGTTTAATTAAATTAAATTATATACTTTTATTTTATTTACTACACCCATAAACAGTTAGACATAAATATAGAGCAGTAAATAAAAGTATCTGTAGCCTGCAGTTGTTCGTAGGGTGGGAGTCACGCTGCTTTCAAGCGCTCCCGTAATTGAGTTAACTCGGTTGGACATCGGTCAAAGGCGCGCACGCAACGCCAGCACTATAACTTACTGCGGGAATACTCAATTATTGACTATATAGTGCACGCGACTTTAGCATCTCACAGGCACGATGCTATTGTAGTAGCTACAGTTGATGAACTACTTGGTATCAGAGTTGAAACCGTCCACAGGTTTCTGACTTGCTTTACAATAACTAACGAACATAATTTGGGTTCACACTTTTTGAAAACGCAGTGACGTATTATGGAACGATAATTTCAACCACTGGACGATTGGCAGTGGATGAGCGCTTGGTGTCGCGGCCGGGGGATTGCGATGGTCGACGATACCTTTTTAAACGGGTCAAAAAATTCTGTGATCGACACTTATTTGATCCAGCCTGGATTATGGGAGCGTGACATGTACAGTTTTCGTAAAAATAACCTAATTTTACTGACAACGAAATCCTTTACTTCGCGGCTACGCGCGGTATGGTAGGTACCTATCTACGTCTATTTCCAATACATGTCTGCCTAACCATTGGACAGAGCTACAGGCGTGATATTGTGTTATGAGTGTTGTTCAGAACTTATTATTCCTTTAATCCGGGTCGTATAAAGTCTCCGCCTAGGTCATGCGGAAAATAGTATTTTTTCTGGTTATTTCAGGCGGATGTTATTGTCCAGGAGTTATTGTCTCATCTACTAGGTACATAAGCTGAGATGACAATCAAGTTTGTTTCAATTATGGCTTTTGTTTTTTTTCCGATGGGTAAAACATTCTAAAATGCTTAAAGAAAAAATCTTGTATACAACTTCAAGTATTCTTCAAGTTCAGCTTCACGAAAAATCCACATGTTAAATGTGATGTTGAGTAAAATTTACAAGCGTTTTTCGATCGAATTTAAAATTGATGATAAGCTAATTCCAAGTAAGTTGTAAAAAAAAGGTACCTACTAAAGGATTTTTTATATTAATAAATTAATTAATTAATTGTCCATGACGTAAGCGTACTTAATAGTAAGGGGTTCCGTAGTCTATTACGCACAGGTGCCTTTGAAATGTCTATTCACTTTCGATTTAATCATGGATGGAAGGAATACACTCATTAGTTGTGCACATGAAGATGAGATCAGTTTGGTTAGAGCAGAGGGAATATCTGCCAGGTAAGGATGGTAGCTAGCTAGACGTAGGTACATGATGCGATAACCTGTAAAAGTATGGGGTTGTAGATTCTGAAATTTTGCTAAACATTCTCCAAAGTGTAATCTGAAGAAAACGAATAGACGTGCAATGACAGAACCAGATATATTAGGCACGGTAACAGTATTCAATATTTGAATAGCACAATTGAAATACTAAATGTAGCATTATATTCGTCCGAGCACATTCGCCCGGCGGTCTGGCCGCGGCGGCTGCCGAGGGCGGCGCGCATTGGAGACAGTTATTTGATAACATTTGACAAAGGTGCAGTACTGGCCGCGCAATGTATCGTGAAATATTCCTTTCTGTTCATACTTGAATTTTCAAAGAGGACATAACGTTTTGTAAAAGCAGTTTTATTTTGATACTTATGTAGATATCTTGTATGTTAGATTAGGTTAGGTTAATATAAACTAAACAGTGATAGCCTGGGTGGTATAAAGTATAATTGACTTTTCAACACAAGCGAGTTTAAAATTACGAAAAAGATTTTTATATTATAATCTTACTGCAATCTAACACAGTGTTACTTTCCACAAGTATAGTTGTGATGTTATAAACATAACATCACAAGTTTATTTTAAAACAAAGGCGAGTTACCGTCGCGTCGCTCGCGTCGCATTAACTTTATAGATCGTTGTGGGTGGCACCGGCACGGTACTTATTGGCACTTCCACAGTTACTGCGACTATCTAGCACATAACTCGCGCTAACACTTTATCTGCAACATTCTTCTCTGATTTAATCTTATTTTCATTGCAAAATAACATTTATTACTTTCTAATAGGAACAATAATTAATAATTGCTTGCAAATTTTATTTGGGGTTGTTATTATTACAAGTTTAATGTTTGTAAAAAAAAATCTATGCGAGTATTTAGAAGAATCTAATGTGTTTAAGCCACCCGTAATATAACCACCAGCTAATAATAAAATATCATATCCTTTCGGTTGCAAAGGCACATCGCAGCCAAAGTCCACTACACTACACTTTACCAAACATATTAATTTTTATTTGCTAACGTTTCAAACGCTTTGCAGCATTCGTATTCACAGGAGTCGTTAAAGTAGTTCTATTGTAAGCAATCGAAGAAGACAGAATTATATCTAATTTAGCGCAAACAACTCAAGCTATCAATACTAATCGACGAATTGTCCTTCATGAGGAAAAATAAAGCCAATAAGTCCTGCTTGTTTCCTTCTTAGATTTGACCAGTTGTATAGATCTCTTAAGGTGATGTAGTTGTATGTGGCGCGGGGTCAACTTTTGTTGGTAGTGTGTCGTACACAATTAAGTTTGTCAAGCAACTGTATTGCTTCCATTATTTACAGTAGCGGGAAATTATTAATAGTTCCATGATATATTTATGTAAAGCGATATAATATTATACATGTAGACAGACATTGTTGACATATCAAAAATGCATAGTCTCATTACGGTGGCTCCTGGTCTATTATCAAAGGTTTTTATGGACGTTTGTTCATCATCGAATCTTCAGCTTAGGATGAATATTAACACGGGATATGTTGTTGTAATATTTGCTTGTTTCTCCTCTCTCTCTCCTTATTAGGTATTACATGCAAAGCCTGTTCCTGTAACTGTAAGCTAGATTTGAAATGATGATGATACCAATAAAACGTAATATTTTGAAGCCATTAAAATTAACTTGGTGCTTTCAGCGTTAAGAGAGACATTAAATATTCGAAAACTTTGGAGCCCTTCCAAGCTAGGCAATCTGAGACAGTGTCGTCAGAAACATGTACACTTGGCGATTCTACCCGTTACGCTCACATAAAGTAGCAGGGGTACATAAATTGGGGACAGTATGCGACCCACGTTCCGCTAACGTGGATATGGTCCCGTTCAAATCACTACCACACTCCTTATTTGCTATGGGCTCCTGGTACTGAGTAATATGAAATAAGCATTTTGCTAACAACGACTTCGAATTGTCTTCAGAATATGGATTGTGAATGACTAGCCTCCAACTTAGCTTAGGGCAGTATGTCGCTTCATATACTCGTAATTATGTGGTTCTCAAAAAAAATCAAAAAAAGAACGCTGTCATCTTCTATACTTATAAAATGGTAACGTGACTGACTGACAGACAACGCACAGCCTAAACCGGTGGACCTAGGGACTTGAAATTTTGAGACAATATTCTTTAAGTACCGTAGGGGTGCACTAAGGAAGGATTTTCTGAAATTCCCCCCCTAAGTAGGCAAAAAAGGGGGAAACAGTTTGTATGTAAATCCGTCATTCTTAACGTTAAATGTACGAAACTTGGTATTCAGATTTTCGGCTGATAAATGAAAGGACGAGCAATTTACCTTGAGTGGATAAAAAAGGGGGTGAAAGTTTGTATGGAAGATTCGTTATTTTTTAAGTTACAGATGTAAAAATGAGTATTAAGCTTATTCGCTAAAAATAAGAAAGACGTGCATCAAAAAAATTGGATTTTTTTCCCCCTAGGGAAATATAAAAGGGGACTAAAGTTTGTAGTTATGAAAATCCGTCATTAAACTTGATAATTAGCTTTTCGGTTGACAAATAAGACGTGTTTCAGCTTTTTGAAAACTTTACCCATTAGGGGGAAAGGGTATGATAGTGTAGAAAATTCGGTATTAGTAAGAGATATCTAAGTGGCATAACTAGGGGTAGGGTAGGGGTAGAGTAGAGTAGGGTAGAGGTAGAGTAGGGTAGGGTAGGAATAGAGGGGTAGGGTAGGGGTAGAGTAGAGTAGGGTAGAGGTAGAGTAGGGTAGGGGTAGCGTAAGGTAGGGGTAGGGGTAGGGTAGGGTAGGGGTAGAGAATGGTAGGGTAGGGTAGAATAGCGTAGGGTAGTGTAGGGTAGGGTAAAAAAGCGTAGAGGTAAAATAATTACGCGTACAAAGTCGCGCGGGGCAGCTAGTAAATAAATATAGGTATATTCGCCAAATTCTAACTTTCTAATTTACGAATAAATGACGAAACTATAAGGGTTGTTTTTGCCTTTGGCTCTGGAACTCTAAAAATAACAAAATCCTGCGCAAGTCAGTTTCAAAACTATTTTGTTCCCGACACATATAACAACTACAAACTAGAGAACAATGCAAATTGTTTCCAAGTCTGCCTCCAATTTACAGACTTTAGGAACTGTAGCCGCCATCTTTGTGATACCTCGTGAATATCTCTGTACCTCGATAACAATCATTAGGGTTGTGTTGTGGTATGGTCCTGTTACGTGAGTACCTATGTGTCTAATAGGGTTGTTGTCTACTAGTAAAAAGTATACATACTTGATATCATATAACTTAAGACTTAAAATAAAATAATAATAAATAAACTTATTTACAAAAAGCTAAAACGGCCTTCCAAACACAAAAAGCTATAAAACGTTCGTTTTAAAGTCGGTGCCCAGCTAAGCGGGTTCCAGATTAAACTACCTCATCCTTAGCCTTTATTCAGCGTATCGCAATCCACTGGCCGACCCTACCCAGCCCTAGGTATATCAGTCGGTAAAAACAACAGACTGTCCGTTACATTCGTCCACTACAACTACCCGGCTAGACTGACTGATCACTTCAGCCTCACGTGCGAGTAATTTCATTTAGAACTATTTTTTGTTCATACTTCATTTACAATAGATCTCTTAGTGTTTTTCTATCTCTCGCCGCTATCTAGCGTTGATGGAGGCTCATTTGTCCTCACATTAGGGCCAGACGTCTTAATCGCCTGCGTCACGCTCCCGACCTCACATCTAGGCCGCTCTGAACATAGGTCATGGAACACTTGACAGTGGCGAATTCTTTTGTAAAGGTTGAATGTGGAAGGATTATTAGATAACTGTACAACTCAGACAAAAATCAGATGTTTAAACAAGCAATTAATCAAAAATTAATTCGAGTTGGACCTCAATAATTAAGGAAAAGATTTTTTTTTCAAATTGGCACAGAACTTAAACAATTACCGACCGCTGAAAGATCTAAGTATAATAGCCGAATTTCCCAGAGATATTAAGGTCAAATAAAGACACCCACGCGGATGAAACTGCGGGTGAGAAGTAGTCTTATTTAAAATTATGTAAAATAAATGAATTAATCACTTCACTTCACTAATATTGGCTGTTAGGACAATTAACAACTGATTTACGATTACAAACATTATTTGAATTATCATATATGCATTAAGTATTCTACCAAGTACCTAACGAATTTAATAAAATTATTTTCATTTTTATTTACTTAGCTTCCGGACTATGTAAAACAAATACTCATACAAATAAGTTTATCTGAATAATTATCAGCACAGTTTCTTTATGCGGTAAACTTACGTTTTGACTCGCACTTGGCCGGCTTTAGTTACCTTGCTAGTAATATTAATTATTCTATAACAACACTTTATTTTTAGAAACCTGCATATATAGGCGCACGTATGTATTCAGTGGCCGTGAGTGTACCGTGCGCGGGCGGGCTCAGCTTTTGTTAAATAAATGATCAGATCAGATACGTCACATCCGGGCTGTACCGCCGCCGTGTACGGTGTAATATGCCCTTTATTTTATTCAGGGCAAGCGGTGGAAACAGTTTACCATATTGTTCAAGGTTGTTGATGATCAATGTATAGTTAATACCATGGGGTTTGTCGGTATCGTCAGGATTAAAACATGACTTGGGCACACTTCAAAATCATTGCATTATTGACATTGACGATGGCATGGCTTTTTATTGGCTTATTGTTTCAATAACTTTATAATTTTATGTATGGACTTGTGTTTTAGTGTTGGTCAGAAAAATGAGAAATAAAAATGAGTAACTATTGTACTTTTCTTATATATTTTAATATAATTATACTTTTCTTATACATATAATCGTCACTTGAACATTTCTTTTTCGGTTGAACTATGTTGCGTAAAATGAGTAAAGTATTTTTTTTTCATAAACGAGGGGCAAAAGAGTTTATATTCCTATTGTTATCATTAAAAAAAAATTGTAAAGTTAGGAGATGTGTCACGTGGCACGCACGACATCTGAAAGCCTATCTTTTATATTAAATGTATGAATGGCTCGGGTAATTAGGCCACGGCCTCTCTGGCTTCAACTGGCTATATTTAGTGGGCTGGCTGCGGGTCGCGGGCTTAATGCCAAGGTTCAAGTCTTGTTCTAGGCATTGTCAAAGTTCGCCGGGGTACCTAAGGGTGACGCAGCAGTTTGGAGGGCACTCGTTACTACGATGACACTTTATGGAAGTAAAATTTTAATTTGGTTTAGAGTATCCGTACAATTACCATAGACCTTTTGGTATCGGAAGGTATCATACATTGAGCCTTTGGTATTCTTTATATGTATATTCACAGTAGTAAACACAACAGTATGAATACTGTTATTTATACTACCCCGGTCTAGCCGTGAATTTTGCACTAAAACCAGCATGACTCTACATCATACAAAAGTACAAAAGAAAATTCAAGTGTTGGGCAACGTAAAAAATAAATATTGTCTGTGTAGACAGTTCAGTAGACAACCCTTCTATACATTATCATTGTGTCGCCGAGCACTTAAATTATTACAATACATACCCTTTTACTTGACATGCATTATGTATGTAAATGAATATGTATACATACAACATCTCGTCATAAATGTACAGACAATAACATTTGTAGAAGTCTCGCTACAATTGTTGTTACCAATGACAACGTACTTGTGTGCCCTGAAAGCTTTGTGTCTGCATATTATATTCAGCGTAGTATATGTTTGCTACTTTATTATCAAAGTTTAATAAAAGTCTGGAGTTCAGCGTTAGCTTCTAAACTTAGTTAAGGATTTTATGGATTTTTATAACATCTTCCATAAACATAGGTATTACACGCGCGGTCCGTGCGGCCGCGGCCGCGCTCCCGGGGGAATACACACTACCTAATGGAAAAGTTTGATGTTTTAAATGTAGCTTATCCGTGGAGCACACAAACATTTGTCCTGAACGGGAATTGAACCATTGACGGATTGAGACGTGAAAAAGCTTTTCTCAAGGCCGTCAAGGTGAGGGCCGGAGTCAATTTGTGCGGCAATAATAAAAAAAAGAAAAAAAAAGAACCTTACACGTGTTGTCATAATTAGTAAGCTTTGTTTTCAATATAAGAATCTACCTCAAAAGACGGTAGATAGATTTACAACTGGAGTAAATAAAACCGACTCTAAGAAATAATAATTTTTTGAAAACTAAAAATACACAACTTAGTATTATTTGAAGTATAATTCTCACAAATACAAGTATAATATATAAATATAAATGACGTAAGAATACTTCTATCATAATTAATCCTAATCATACATTCTCAAACAAAAATCTGTAGTCGACACAGCGTGTCTACACATTGTTGACAGTTAAAAAACGTGATGACAAATGTTAGTACAGGGACAGATCTCATGAGTTATTGGCGTTGTTAGCCGCCAGAGATAAAAGACGGCTGAGTCGCCGGGACACTGTGTCATTGCAGCTTTTTGTTACGGACGTTCCATCATCTCGGGTAAGGATGTCGTTATGTCGGGAGACATTTGAGCCTGATTTGTTAACTTACTTGATTGGGATCATTTGAGTGCCATAGATAATAGGCTAATCAACACTAACAGATTGTCTCAGATAACGCTCTAGTTACAATATACTTTAAGAGAGCTATTTAAAGATAACTATTAAAGTGCTAGAGGCTTTATGCACAGCAGTCCCAATGTCGTCTAGTACTGGAATTTTCGTCGATTGCTTGATTGATTGATTGATTCGATTACCCCATATTAATCAGGGAGACTGGTATTTAATATCTAGCACTTAAATTAATTTTAGAATTAGTTAAATAATTGAATTAACCTCGCATTAGTTAAATAATTATGAATGAATGATTTATTATTCATGTGTACTGTAAATTGTCTAAAATGAATTTATTATTGAATTTAAATTATCAATAATATCATTAAAAAAAATACTGCCTCAATAACTTGGTACCGGAAGATTATCATATTTTTTTTAAAAAAAGCGAATGGTCCATTGTAGAGGTGTAGTGTAGGTATCTTCCGTTTACAAAAATATTCCTTAATCTTCACCCGAAGCACGTTTTCATTTAACTTGGTACCATTTATAGTTATTTGTTACACAGATATTACCGACATCGATTCCGATCACAATATCGGAACGAGTCCAAGTAAAGATACTCCGATAAAGTTCTGATTAAACTCAGTCATGCTTACCATCGACCACGTCATCAGAACGTACAATCTTTAAGTCTCACTTTCATAAAAGATAATGTAATTTTTCGTTTAGAGTCCACTTGACAGTTTCGATTTAAATTTGAATCTGGCAACATTGTTTTTCTGAACTTTGCGAGTCGGATGAATTATTTTCCAAATGGAGTTTAACCTAGTTTAACTCAAATTTTATACCGTAGTAATGAGACAAATTAGGGAATACCTCGTGTTAATTCAAACTACTTTATTTTATTCGCAACACAGTATTTTTTAACACTAAAATAGATGTAAATTGTATTCACACAAGGTTTAACGATAATATGATGTGAAAAAATAATAAAATTGGTCACTATTAAGCTTCGTTTATAATTGAAAAAGTAACTTTGACATTACAAGCTTGTTTGACATTGCAAACTTTATGATTTTTTTCAATCAATCAATTTATTACATTCTTACAAGGTCCGCCGCTGTCCTAACTTTACAAAATGTCTCATCACTAACTAAGTTCGTCCACAAACTCCATTAACGTCAAACTCGTCGCCGCACACCACCCATCTGTTTAGCCTCGTCACAACCCAGTTAAGCTTTATCGAACATAAATTGTATGTTGCCAAATAATTTGCCTTTCATTTTCGTCAAAACGTCTACTTATCTCCGAAAATTCGGGGAAAATTTGAAAAACAAATACATTTTGTCATGACTTTGATTATAAGCAGTAAAGTGAAAAACAGAATAATGTGTGAGGACAACGTGTTTCATACATACGTCGCCGCGTCGGTCGGTATATTAACTGTGTGTGACAAAATATTCCGCTTTACTCCTTACCCGCGAATTTGTCGGAATATTGAAAACTATATGTAGGCGATTAGTAACCTTAAACTTGTAGTAGTAGTAGCACTAGTAGTAGTAGTAGGCTTAAAAGTTACGGACATTTGTTCGAGTTATCCTTTTACTTGAGCTTTATTTTTTTGGTTTTGTCTAAAGTGGTCACTTCAGTCTAAAGATTCACTTCAGCGCACACTATTACGCTTGATTTCATTAAGGAGAAAGTATCTTTAGATTTTCCGAATTTTGGTAAACTGTCAAAGTACCTAACTCAATTTTGTTATAGAAAGTCTTTTTAAGTTTTCTTTTAGTTATTTATTTAAAGATAAATTAAAATTTATTATAATAGTTGTATATAATCCGATCGGCCAGGTAAATTATATTTTTTAAATTGTTCAAAATAATTTCAAACAACATTTTGTTGTGCTAGTCGCCGTGTGTTACTATTGGCCCTGTTTTGCTGCGTTCATTATCACAGTCACTAAGTTAAGTTTAAGTACCTAATAACGTATCTAAGCTTTAAAAAGCATGAGTTAAACTGTGAATCCTGGTTAATTCATCAAGTGGCAATTGTTAAGCTCAGTTAGAGGTCTAAAATTCTTAATAGATTATAACAACGGGTGGCTACGTCCTGACTTCACGCTCGTCTAACACGTCTGTCAGCCTGAGCCAGCATGGTGGAGTGTGACCTATTCTCACCTTGATTTGTAAGGTTAAACTATTGCCCAGCATCAGCAGTTTATGCTAATTTATTAACATTTTGAAGTTAAAAAACCTTTTGCGAAATAAATATTTATTTCATCAATTGAAGCCATATCCTATAATTTAATTAATTCTATCCATTACAAGTAGTACGTTGAACTCCCTTCTTAATAGGTTTCTCGTATTACGTTGTTATATTAGCATTACATCATAATTTAGCCCCATAGATAGTGTACACACCATAATTCAGGCCTTTATATAACGCTCATGAATTAATAGGCTGTTATAATGATAAGCTTTATGTGAACATTCATTAATTATGAGTATAGCGGTGTGTGTGTGTGTACCTACTGTTACGACGGGTATTGTGTCAATACTTGGAGTGCGAGCTCGTTAAGCTTTTGATGCAGGCTTCTGCTTCTCAGGGTAAGGTCGATTAATAACCAGATAGTGCCAGATAGTTTAAGCCTAGGCATCACCGAGTTCATCTCGCACGTGTGTGTACTAGTTTCCTCATGATAATATATTATCCTTCATGAAGTGATAATTAATTTTAAATAGGTACATTAAGTGAATTATGGTCTATTACTAGTAGATCTTCTTCCTAGCATTTATTATTATTTATTTATTTAATGATAAAAGGTACATTGTAGGTAATCTAATCTAATAAAATGTCCAACAAAACTATATACATAGTTTGTCTGTTGGATCACAGAATTATCTTAATAATATATTTAAATATAACTTATTTAAGACTTATTAACTATATTTTATTAGTATAGGTAATATATGGTATTTATAGTAGTTAATATAGTTTGTAGTTTTATTATAATATGTATCATACTTATATTAATATATATATATTATTTATGTAGACTTACATTTTGTGACCTATATTTATATATTATATAATATGTAAGTATTTCGTAGTTTAAATATCAATATTATAATATATTTTATAGCTATATTTAGTTATAGTTATATGATAGTCATATAACAATATATTAATAATTATTATATAATAGTTAGGTATGTGTTTAATCATAATTATTTAGATATGTTAAGGAAGTGTACTAAATAGATATTTTTTTAGTTTGTTCTTAAATTTATTTTTCTTTTTTTCGCCCCTGATTTCGTCTGGTAAATTATTGAGTATATAAGGGATACGCTTTTTTAATGTTCGGTCTCCATAGACATTATTAACTCTCGGTACTACATATTTACCAGATGACATCGCTCGGGTGCTGTAGTTGTTACTTACATTTAGTAATAATGAATTATGCTCCTGTTTGCCATGGTTATTGGTTGCTAAAATGTATTTATGTTTAAGGCTGACCGGTAAGACTTTACAAATTTTAAATAGTTTATAATAATCTTTTTTGTATTTATTTTTAATTTTTTTATCTACTATTAGCTTTAGGAACCTAATTTGTATATTTTCTAATTTTTCAATGTAAGATTTGAATGTAAGCCCATAGCAATCAAGCGCATAATCCAGTACAGATTCTACCATACATGTATATAGTATTTTAAGGGTACTACTTGGAACACGATAACTTAGGTAGTAAAATTTACTTAGTATAATTCTTAGTTTATTGCTTAGAAAATTTATATGTTCTGTCCATGAGAAATGCTCGTCAACTTTAATCCCTAGATAAGTTACGCACTTTACTCTCTGAATAGGTTTGCAGCTACAGTCGACACGGTTACCATGAATGCAATTAAAAGTGTGAGTGTATAATGGTAACGGATTTTCCTTTAATGGTAAGTATGGTGAATGTATAATTATATATTGTGTTTTTTCCGAATTTATTACTATCCCATTATCGTGAGACCATTTAACTACTGCGTCTACGTCTTGCTGGACTAGTCGGCACGTTTCGGCGAGGTCTGTACCTGCTCGCAAAGTGCATAGGTCGTCCGCGAACATATGCGCCGAGCAATGTTGTAGTACATTACACAGGCTGTTCACATGCATTAAATAGCATACGGGACCACTTCCTGACCCTTGCGGTACCCCGCATCTGACCATTTTTTCATCGCTAAACGTGTCGCCTATTTTGACCCGGTACGAGCGTGATGTGAGGTAGTCTCTGAACCATTCTTTCAGAGGCTTCTCCACACCACATTCTTCTAAAGATGTTATTAGCGTGTTTGTTTCTAATGTATCAAACGCTTTTTTATAATCAAAGAATAATGCGACTACAAACTTCTTCTCATTTAAATAGTTATTAATTTCGTTAGTAAAATTAGACAGTAATGTATTAGTGCTCTTTCCTTTTTGAAACCCGTGCTGTGATTTATTTATTATATTATTTGTACGTAAATAGTTCCCTAGTTGATTTATTATGCATTTTTCTATAACTTTGTCTATACTGGATAAAATCGCTATCGGTCTATAATTAGAGAATATCTTGTGGTCGCCTTTTTTATATATAGGACGTATTATTATTCTCATTCATTATTATTCTCGTTAATGGAGTCTGTTTCTAATCTAATTAAATCGGTTGAATATCAGTTTTTTGCCAAGCGACTGCCTTTTTGACCCCCACAATACAAAGAGATATTCTAAAGGTAAATCAGTTGTCAGAATTTTATGAAGGTATTGGCTTCCTTAATCGACTGTCAAAGATCTTTATGACAGCCGGGGCCACATAGTTTCCGAGGCACGGAGCAGGTGATAATATACTTATATATTTTTTTAAATCTAATAAGGATTACTTACGGGATTTAAAAACGCCTTTGCGACTATGTCAACTTAATAACTTGTCGATTTTTGTAATTAATTTATAGCAGCATATAGCTTCCGAAAAGTCAGAGGTGTGCACTTTGGGTTTGAGCCTGAGATTGATTTGCCAATCAGCGGTCATACCACTAGGCTATCAGTGCTAATTACTGCAGCTGCTAAAAATTATAACGATGAAAGCTAAACTGCGGAAAAAGAATATCAATGACGAAACGAATACAATACGTATGTCGATAGACTTCAGCCCTTTTTGTGGGATCAACATTTAACAAGTATTATTAGTTCACCCGGGTAGGTCATTAACGAACAGTTAACATGCAATTTATTCACTAACTTGCAGAATTTCCGTTCGTTCGTTAAGTTTAGCAGGAATTCCCGCGCGCATATTGTTAATCTTTCGGAAATAAAACGTTGCGATTTTTTAATTTATTTGCAAATGGAGAATCCATTTTGGTTTATAAACTAATGGTTATTTACATTATTATAAATTCGCTATTGATCTAAAGGTTATGGCATTCGTCTCCCTGATAGTGATGAGTAGCGAGAGTTCAGA
Source organism: Protodeltote pygarga (assembly GCA_936450705.2). Classification (NCBI taxonomy): domain Eukaryota; kingdom Metazoa; phylum Arthropoda; class Insecta; order Lepidoptera; family Noctuidae; genus Protodeltote; species Protodeltote pygarga. Next base: position 10,983,454 of record OW388270.2, on the reverse strand, counting down.
CTGCTTTGTGTTATGGCTCTTGTCACTTAGACAAACGAGTTCTGGGCGACAGCAATCAAGTACCTAGTGTTATTAGATGTCTCTGTTTTAGCTACCCGCTATTTATTCGACATCTGTACATTGTTTTTAACGAGAAAATCGTCGATAACCAGTCGCTTACTCGTTAATGGTGGACTTACTGGGCTTAATTCAATGCACTTGGTACAAAGAAAGTTACTTTGTTCTGAATTTATTGTCAAAATTTAACGATTATATAAAGCGTTCTCCGAGTAGGAAGCTTCAGATACATATATCAAAGAAAGAAAATAATATAGTTTATTATGAATTATGAATGTGGAGCGGGACACGCGAGTTATATCAACTAATTGTTTTGTATCACGCAACTGTAGTGGGAAGAGAACAGACGTATCTATTGGACATAGTATTCGTGTATTCAATCAGTAATATTGTGTTGCTGATTACGTAATGATATATCATTGTGGAATTATATAATTAGTAACACACTATAACATTATCCTGCTAAAGTAATAAATGTAAAAGTTTGTAAAGATGTTTGTAACTCAAATTAGCACACGATTAGACCAAGTTCTAGACAAACAATCCGACATCCACGCGGGCAAAGCTGCGAGTATAAGCTAGTCGACTATATATATGAATGACCTTCCCATTATACTTTCAGAAATGAATTGCCATGTAAACTAAAAAAACAAAAAATAACTTAGAGCTACTAACTTCCGGATGTTCTGATGAAATAGAAGGAAGACTTGCCTTAAAATTATATATTTTTGTTATCTGTTTTACTTTTTGAGATCAAACGTTTCACTAACCTTTCTTTTGGACAATCCTCATGGTTTTCCTCGGGCATATTAAACTTTGAACACTTTCCTCAACACCTCTCCGTTCATCAACACGCGCTGGGCAGCGTCGGTCGTAGAGTATGACCTACGTTCTCTCATCTTGATTACTCCTTGCCTCTCAGTAGGACAGAATAGCCCGATGTTTAATTATCTGCAGATCACAATATTATTATAAAAGTGTAGTGTACGCCTTACAGAGACCCCTATGACCTATTAAGTTACCGTCCTCAGTAGTAATTCGTATATTGACTTAGCTCCGCTCAGTTTAATTAGACAACGGTTTGGTTCAGTTGTGGACATTAGCTCTATAATGACTCAAGTTAGCTGCGCCCCGTGGGACCGCTCAGTGCTGGCTTACTTGGTTAACTTAAATGTCTAAAGTGCTCGGGTCTTCATCGTACTTACACTAATTTGGGCAACTATTCAAAGTATAAGATTTAGCTACAGCGGTTTCGCAAATTATTCAATACTTACAAATATAGTTAACCATACCATTCTTATTGTTACACCCAAGAATGTGTTTATCATGACTCTTAAGAGCGCGACAGTAAAGTATAAACAAATTACATAAATACAGATCTTGTGAGGCTTTTTCACCAAGCGTTCAATAATTATAATAAATAAAACTTAACGAAAAATGAAATTTTCATTACGAAAAACCCGTAATTCAAGTCGACTAAGTAATTCCTTAGAGAGATGACTTAAAAATCAAGCATAATAAATGCTTATAGGAGGAGGGGGGAGGAGGTCATTGCTCTGTCTGGAGGTATGATTCTGACTTTTTACCTGATTATATCTGATTTTATACCACTACCTTAGGCAATCAAGTATACGGCCCGCTAGATGGTAAAAGGCAGCCTATGGACGCTGGCACTAACAGTAATCATGCTTAATAACTGCTAGAAGCTCTCAACTCTCAGGCGACATAGCAACTAATAACTTCAATAATTAGATTAAGAAGTCAAATAACAGCACCTTACTTTATTTTTATTTATTATCGAAATATCTTATCAGTTGCCTAAACATCTCTGTTTACACTTACACTAGTAATAGATACTAACAATAATATAAATCTGTATCATATCGGTGTAGTTATCTCGTATCAGCCGATATCTCTCAGCTAATCTTTGTGTTTAGCCAGATAACGGTTGAATGGGTATAGAAAACGTAGCTCTTTATTTATTTTAAGTATTTAGAAGACTTTTTGTTTTGTTTAAAGATTGTGGGTTACAGAGCATTCACTATTTATTTTAGTGGAAAGTTTTTTTTATTCTGAGCGGGATTTGAACTGCTACCTATTGGTTAAACAATAAGCTCAGTTGGCAAAATGGCTAGTGGTGGTTTTCACCCAGTAGCAGTTCAAATCCTGTTCATTATCAGATTACTAAATCTGATAATGAACAGGATTTGAACTGCTAACTTTTAACTACTATTAACTATTGCTAACTAAGAAAACTATTTCTACAATATCGTATATTTACAATGTAGTATATTTCGCATGCGTCGATGTTTTTTAAAAATGTATATTTATCATATCGCATTGATTGCACTGACAATTTGCCAATAACGAAGTATACGCGCAATCTCAATGCACGTCACATTCACAATTTTTTTGTAAAAAAACGACGTAATTTAATTTCGACGCGCTCGAAACTTGCGCGTAAAAAAGTGAATGTTATTCGATAAAAATGTGAAATTGAAAGGTTTAAGATATATGACGCGAGAAAAATACAGAAAACTGTATAAATTGGTTTATTGAATCTTGTTGTGATATGAACTCGTCTTATAAATTGTATACCGACGCGCATATTTTAAAAAATGATATCTCTTTGTCATTTGTTCATGTGTTATTCAAAATAAGAAGTTTAGTAACTAAATGTGAAAATTTATATCTTTGAACATTTGAAAATAAAAATTACTAAAAATTATACACAAATTAATCAATACGACGCGGCGGTCGTGGTTTGATATTGTTTTTATCTTTGACGTAGGAGTTTTACTCATAGTTGTACTTAACAGGCTAGAAAATAAATAAATACAAATCCCTCTCAAATAAAACAGAACTTTCATAATACACTACAGTGACGTCACCTGCATGTCAAATCCGTATCCTCATCCGGACTCCGGCCGCACGACGTATATTCCGCTTCTCGCGACACCATCCTCTTGTCATTACAGCAAGACGCCTTCCTTCTTATGTTAATTAATTTTATAATATTATAAATGAATGAAGATAATTTTGTATGAACGAGTTGAGTTGCGTATTTTCAAACTCAGTTGTAGAAGCGAAATTAATGTAGCGAACTTTTATATTATGTGTTGTATATGGGACTGATAAGTTGTATGAACTACAAAATTGAGCTAAATGTTTAGCTTTTATTTGTATTTTTTTTTATAATGTAGCGTCGACCGCCTGGTTTCAGCCGTAAATAAAATTTAAATGAAACGTGTGATAAATCTAATCAAAATCAATTTATGTTTCAATATTATCAGGCAAATTACCTTTTTAAAGTATTTATTTTACGATAAAAAAAAACCAATTCTCTTTGTAGTGATAATATGTATATAATATACGTAGAAATCTGCATCAACAAAATTAAATTATGTTTTACAAACATAAATATTGTATTTTCCGTTTCACAAAATTCAATTTTTTAGTTATTGAACAATTTAATTTTCTGGAGAGCATAATAACTATGTATCATTTTCACTTGAATGAAGACTCCTCGTCCAATTTTAAGTTATTTTGGTAGGTGATAAAAGTTTTACCAATTCAGTCTAGTTGTTTAGTAGTCGTACGCACGGTTTCAAAGTACGAGAACCTAAATTTGATGCCCAGGTCGGGCATTTTAATGAGTTACTTCATCTGGCAAATGTTAGTAGCAGTCTAGACTAGTAACAAGCTGTCCGCCTGTTACGTGGGATAGCTGACAAAATTGATGTAATTAACACTTAGGTGTTATTATATCAGCCCCTATGGCTGGACAAGGGTAGCCTCGGAATTTTGAAGTCTGGAATAAAAATGTAAATAAAAACAATTGCATTCGTTTGTGTTTGCACCTAGCTCTGAACAGTGGGGCGGATCATTGAATGAGCGGGTAATTAGCCAGCGCCGGTGCCGGTGCCGGTCCAATGCCGGCGGAGAGCCGCGCGGTGCCTGTCGAGTACCGGCCGAGAGTCCGGCAATTAATCGGAGGACGTCAACGCTTGCCTGCAGAGAGGAGGGTGAAACAATGTGCAATTTGTTTTTGTAATTGTGCAGCGCCATCTATTGTTTAACTTTAGCCTGCTTTGGTTATTTTCGTATTCATTTTTAAAACAACAATACGTTCAGGACTTATACTATTGCTGGTGTGCTATTTCTGGCAAATAATTCAGTCGAAACGCTCCACCCCAAAATGTAACTGTAAATGTCCTGAATTAGGAAACGCCAACAGGAACAAACAACTGCTAGGAAAAGCTTCTCAATTGCTAAAAGTGAAAGAAAATAAGTAATACCAGAAAATAAGTAGTACCTGGCTAAGCCAATGCGTATTGTTGGGGGGTATGTGACTACTAGCTGATGAATTTATCAAATAGATCTCCAATACCGCCTAGGCTGCTAAGGCCAGCCACAAATTCCGAAATGGAATGCCTATAATAGCCACCCATTTCTGAATTGAATGCGCCAAGCAATGCTTTTCTTGTTTTGCAATGCCCCTTGTAATGTTTCGTTCGGAAATAGTTGATGTTCTTATTATTACGTATATGCTTATTTGTATACCTCCACAAACGTCACAGCTTATATTAATCTGTTATCGATCGCTACGATCCATTCTCTGATATTAATAGTAAACAATAAATTGATTAGAGTCAATGGTGATTAAATTTTAATTAATAGTCGAACCCTCGGCCTCGGGCGACGTATTGACAGAATCGGGCGGGGGATTATAAATGATATTTGTGTGTGTCAAATTACTTTGCCAAATTATTTTGATATATCGATTTTTTAGTGATAAATATTAATTGTATTTCAATTAATAGATGACTGAAAGCTAAGATTAATGTTGTGTTAAAAGTCAAGTTTTAGTTAGCAGTTCACTCAACATGCAAGTCCAATAGTCGAGTCAACGAGTGTTGGACTAGCCTATTTGTAATAGGTCAGCCCAACACTTTTCGAAAACCTGTGCGTAATTACACACCGTGTGCGTAATTATTATAAAAACGGTGAATAAAAACATAATGAGGAACTAGAGATGCTTCCAACACATGAGAGATGTTTTCAAATGCGTGCAAAGCCATGTTAGACTGCTGCACTGACTGCTGCCGTAGTTAGATATTTTAGACCGTGATGTTCTTCTTCTTAGCGTGTCGATGGCAATCTAAATTGTGTCAGCCCAGAACTGGGCTACGAGATTGGCGCCTTCAGTAGCGTCCATCAGTTCCTGTAATGAACAAACGACAGGGCATGCAGGGCACGATATTAAGTGCCCCATCGTTTGTGGGACAGCACCACCGTGATGTTAAGCCTCATAGATCTTATGGTCGCATGCGCGACTGCTGTGTGCTTGGTTCTGGGTTTGACCCCCGGAGATTGAAAAATATTTGTTCCGGCCTGGGCATTTGTGCATTGTGCTGAAAAAAACCTAGAAATACAATTTCCTCAGAATAGAATCATATTATAATCTTATACAGAAGACAAATGCCAAAATATTAAAATACAACAAAGCGGCAAAAAATAGTTCTCTAACTACTTATCTTACAGAACCTCAAGGTAGGTACTACACTGAATATAGCTTTTTGCCATCAAGGTCAATAATAGGTATGTACCTATACCTTCTAGGTACAGCTGAAGAAAACATAATAGACAAAACACACGCCACCAGTGGCCGTGATTAAAATTTAATTAATACAACCCCAACTCTTCACGGTTGACGTGTATTGGCAGTTTACACTCACACACATAACTCGCACACACTCTCACACACACAAAACAACCCCTGTCAATTTGATAGAAGGGTTGATATTGAACGCCAACTTTGTCGTTGTTTTAAATGTATTAGGGAGTTGCCGATCTAATTTAGTAGATAAGGTTCACCGTGTGAAATAAGTATAATAGTGAAATAATAATAATAATTAATAATATTATAACAACATAATATGTCTTATCCCGGACGGGTTAAAAAAATACGTATCTATTGCCAAATATACACAGTCTCAAAGCCGCACTGTTCTGGAATTCCGGATGGAATAACCCAACATCGCTTTCCGGGAATCGAAACTGGTATCTCGTGCTTGGTAGTCCTGCTTGCGTTAATTATTCAATGAGGCAGTTTAAGTAATTAGATATTTAATGAAGAGCGCAACGTATCGGATTTCATGTTCCATTTTTTTGTCTAAACTAGACGTTCTTTGTTTGAAAAATACAACCGCCCTCAGTGACATGGTGAACTGAATACTATCAGCATCTATCAGTCTATAAGTATATACTCCTTATAATTACATAGGTACTAACTAGTTCCAATTATTTCACTAAAAACTAAGTTTCTATAAGTTTTTCTCAATATAACTTAGTAACTCAGTAATTAGCTTATTGTTAAGTCACATAAACTTTTAGTTGGTATTAATTAAAGTTAGAAAAAAGCTCCAACTAGTTACTAACTTAAAGTTCTTTAAAGTTAGTCGCCAAGTTAAAACTAAGCGCTGTTTAAATAGATAATTTAAAACAGCCACGGTTGTAATTATCTAAACAAGTAGTCAGTTTACCAGCTAGACAACTACTGGTGGTCCCAATAAATAAATATTAAAAAATACGTGTTTGAAGTTTTTAAAAAAATATTGCCTAAATGGGGTTCAAAAAAGGCGATATTTTGTGGGAAATCTACTATGTATTATTAGGTAAGCTTTTTGGTTTGAATTAAGAATTACTTTTAAAATTTTTTGGAAGAAGCCTGTTATGGTTTAAAAGATTGATGAAGAAAAAGAGTCCTTTAAAGAAAGGACAGACGGATAGGCCAATTGGTAGTAGGGTACCGCTGGCACCTTTTGGGTACGGAACAGACGCGACACAGTTCAAAATCAAAGCCCAAGTTCACGACACAGTTGATAGAAATCTTGATTCTAAACAATCGCAGCCATCCAATCACAATCACGCCCCCTCCCCGCCCCCGCACCGAGGTTGTTCATCTTAGTTGAGCGAAGTGAGTCCGGATGCTGTCACTCTAACACGTCAAGAGCTTCCCTTATAAACGTGACAATGAAGTGACATTAGTGACATGTTCAGACTAAAATGTGGCGACCTACTTTTTAGATCGACAGCTTAAAAGATTTCGGGTACTCGGATTTTTTCGTGGGATTTTATTTCTTTCAATCTTATGCAAGTGACGCGCGGGCTTCACGTGAGCACGCGTGAGCACGCTCTTGAATAAATTCTTCATATAATACGGGTTATGGACAATTAAGTGTCATAGTTCAAATCGCATTTGTCTCAGACATGACTTTTGCAGTAAGTATGGTTAACGAAACATAGTGCTTAAAAATAATAGAATAAATATTTTTTTACTGTATTAAGCAAATGAAAATTCTTTTCTTATACATTTATGTTTTTTTAAGCCAAGCTGCGTGCCTTAGACTCATACCTGAATTCGCAATAGCTCAATAATATTGAAAGGTGTTGTTGGCTGAATAAAATCGCAAAATCTGTACCAACAGAAAATAATATTGTATATTGAAAATAATATGAAAATATCGCGAAAAACCTGCGCCCAACAGCAAACAACAGTTATAACGAATGTTGACTGAAACTAGTTAAACACAACAGTTAACTGTGTGGGCAGCGGTTCAAGACCTTTGCTGCAGTAGTTACCTCGACAGTTTTGTACGTAAATGAAAAAACTTTGTGGATGCAACCGCTAACGAAACTGTTACAGCGTGTGAGGTTCACACAGTACACGTAGAAACATCCGTGACGAGCTAGGGAACTGTAGATGATATAATGATTAATGAATAAAATACATCATGGCTATTTATTGCTTTATTTTTATTATTATTGCAAACTCTATTAGTTTCACAAGTATTGTCAAAGAGCTTAAACATTATACCGTTTAAAAGTAATACATTTGATTAAAAGTAAATGATTATCTAAACAAGTTACAACATGTAATGCCTTAATTTATTTAGAAATAATTAAAAGGAGATTCTAGCGGAGCATAGCGTGGCAAACTCTTACAAACAGCCATCAGAGCTATCGTCTTAAAGATAATGCATTAGAAATTAAATGTCTGTAAGCAATTTCAAATCAGTTATAGCTTTGCAGCTAAAAAGCATCGAAATTACTTAACTAATAAGTCAAATTCAGTTTGTGTTTAAAATTGTGTAATTTTATGTTGTTTTATTTATTTAATCTATTTAATATTAAACAAATGTACAGTAATTTGTGATCGTTAATAGCTGCATTGGTTTGGAAAACTGTGTGTCTGACTTAGCGTCGCTAACCTCTAAGACCTGAGACAGTGTTCCAACTAATAAAATATAATCTAAAGCAATACAGGTTTAGGAAAAATTAAATAGTGGTAGTTCGAGATCAGTTTTACTCGTAGATAAACTTGAGTCTTTTGCTACTGATATTGTTTATGCGTACAAAATAATGTTAGCGTGTGTTTAATAAAAATAAACATAAAGGCTTGCTTAATGCAATCATACTATAATCCAAGTAAGTAACACTAGACGTTAAAGCGAGTTTTCAGTCGAAATAAAATGTCGAATAGCAAACTAAAATAGCAGCACAGAAACATTACTGTCCATTTAAAAGCTTTTTCGAATATTTGAATTCCATCAGTAACTACATTTGGTGCTCTGTTTTATTGTCATTCAATTCACAAAATATAAAGCACTGAAATATTTTATAGTGAACTATGTATTTGGTATAAAAATTGTTGAACGACCATTTTTGGTATGTTGCCAATTGTTATAAATGTAGACATATTTGATATCATCTTAAAGAATGATTAAAAAACCGCGGAGGCGTTCAAAGGCTACAAAAATAATAAATAAAAACAGACAGCTTGTAATATGTAATACGTGTTAATAGATGGAAGGGGAGAGGGAGACCAAAGAAAAGATGGGTGGAGTGTGTAAGCACTGATATGAATGAAAACAGAGAGGAATGGAAGAAGAAGACATTTTGCGCCGACCCCAAGTAACAAGTACAGCTTGTAATAATTAGGTATCATGTTAATTCTTAAAACAAGGTACTTAAATTTACAAACTTTTGCGTGTTGAAATAATAAATTAATATTATACCATAAATACACACTTACCTACTTATTATTTTGTATATTTTTTTGTAAACGGTACTTCAGACACAGTCCGCCATTAAAAAAAATACACCGGTAAGCCACGTTGACGTTATATTTAATACCATTTGCCGGAGCGACGTCATAATGAGTTTTGTGATGAAACCCATCTATGTAATAACTGTACACAGTTCATGCGCGCCTGGTACATTAGTTCTATGTCATATCATATCATTTTCCCGTGGGGTTAGACAGACGCAAATATATAGGGGGCGAGCATGTTAAGAAAGAAAGAAAAATATTTATACTGATTTGCACAAGTATCCACAAATCATAAATTATAAACAAAATAGTACCTTTGGACATTATTTGTAAGAGTAATTTGTGTACTAATATAAATATACCTACTTATGTATATAGACTCAGCCTGTTTCTCAGTTACGTTACAGGACACTTGTATAGAGCGAGCCTGTATCTATTAGTGTTGAGTTGTTGAGTCGTGATTTCGTGAGAACCTAGTGGTATGACCGTTGATTGGCAAGTTAGAGGTTTCAGGTTCAAATCCAATTAATTATCACTTACTCCGTTCCACTCTTTGTTTGTTCAAACTCTTACTTCCGCCTCTTACTCTTACTACTCTGGTTTCCGCATATTTAGTCTTTGCGAGTTGGACAAAACCCTCTCACCAGCCCTTGGTGATGGGGCACCCATAAAGAGTTTTCCACGATATGAAAAAAAGCCCCATGCTGTTAGTAAGAATTTCCAAATGAAAATAAAAATAAACCTAATTAACTAACAATTTCAGGGAGCCTCACAATACCGATTTCCTGTAAGCTCCTCATTAGCAAAGGCGATGGCTTAAACCATCCATCAATATTATTATTTAATTCCAAGATTGATCCTTTAAGCTCTCATTATCATTTACTAACAAATTGATGGATTTTCACGTAAAATCGACTATTCTATCAATCAAAGATAAATGCTTTGAGTTGTTTGAGAGGTCACATAGGTCACAGACAGAAATATTAACCGTCGTTTTAAAGCGTAATCAGCTTATGTACCCTACACTTAATTGAGATTTTTTTTCTGATGTTTATTTTTTGATTTGTAATAAATTATTGAGTCGATAATATTAGGTACTAGCTTCCGCCCGCGGCTTCGCCCGCATGATATATTGATAAATTGTAGCCTATGTGTTATTCTGATGTATAAGCTATATTGTGGTGAAGTTTCATTCAAATCCATTCAGTAGTTTTTACGTGAAAGAGTAACAAACATCCATACATCCATACATCCATACTTACAAACTTTCGCCTTTATAATAGTAGTAGGAAGTAGGATGTTATATACGTATGTATGTATAAATATTAGGTATATTAGGACAATATTAGGTATAATGTGACAGTGAGTTTTGTAGGGCACGTGTTGACTTTGGGAGCAACTGTATTCGTAAGTAAAATTACGAATGAATATAAAATTCTTGTTCGCCAAGAACAAAGACATGAAATAAATAAGAATTCGTTGTCGGAATTTATATTAGCAAAATTATGTTATCTCGAAAGAAAAAATTAAGCGAGGGCTTGTAGGTAACATAATGATCCCCAATCAATTGCGCGCTTACATTACAAGACGAAAAAATATTCTTTTCGGTCGGGAACGGAGATAAGACGAAAGACTAACGCTGTGTAAGGAGTCCGGAATTAATTAAGGTTCAAATAAATTTACAAGATTTGAGAGAAGAGAAGTTTTATTCCGAACTTTATTCATGGCCATAAACTATAATCACTAACATAATTATATTATAAACTGATTGACCTTTTCACGGCTTCGCCCCGTGGTTTTAATTTTACCCGATTGCAGCGCTAACTATCAGTACCAATTGTGACCCAACCCATCCGAGGACCCACTCATACATACAATTTTTAAAAAAATCGGTCCAGCCGTTTTGTAGTTATGGCGTGACCAAGGGAAACAGGGATTTATTTTTAAATTAGAGAAGAGATAGTAAGTAACCAATGTGTTATTGTAAAGTTTCGTCAAAATCCGTCCAGTAATTTTTGTAGGAAAGAGTAACAAACATCCATCCATCCGAATTATACATACCCACAAACTTTTACATTTATAATATTAGTAAGATGATAAGCGAAAATCGCATTACCAGAGTAATTAACTACCAAGTTGAACAATAATCTCAGTGGTTCACCACGCATTCTTATGATAAAATTAATTAAAACCAGAGACGTTAAACCTTATTTTATAATTAAGACGGTATATTATGTACGCCCACACTTCACGCACATGTAACGTGGGGAAAATCGTAAATTAAAACTGTGCGATGTTGTGCGCGATGTTAGCACATGTTAACTGCGCTCAAAACATTATGTTTGACACGTGTAATCTGTGTTTCAGTAATTTTCGGACAGAAACTGTTAGCCGACTCTATCCTTGTCTTAGAAAATATACGACAACATTACAAATGTCAGAATTTAATTGAATTGTTACGATGATATCTGAACCTTATTTTCTTCAAAATTAGGTTTTTCTATTTACCTACACGAGAATTAACATATTTTTGTTTTTTGTCGTACGTTTATTACGTGATATTTCAATTCATTTCGTTGAATTTGTTACAGATTGCCCGGCAAGCCAGCATTCCGGAAGTTTTACATTTATTAAGGTAAGTCCAGTCAAAAATATTATGATAATAAACTTTATAAAATAAATTTAAATCAATGTATAAAATTATAATATTTGTATTTGATAAAGTTTAAGTAAAACAAGATAAGTATAATATTTTAAAAGAAATATATTCTGACAGCGGAAGGAGGATCTTCCGATTGAATTTACCCCAATAGAAAAATATGGCACAAACCTACTTTTACCGTTACACACCGGAAAAGCGTAGTCACAAGGAAAAGATACGATCATGGCTCAGTAGAGGAGCAATACATATAATAGCTAATTAAAAAGAGGTTCTTCAAATTATATAAAACCAGTTTTAAACAACTCTCAATAACACAACAAAGTCAATTAAAACATGGGGTTGGAAACTTAACGGTTGAAATGTTACCGGATAATGTTCGTAACAACCGGGTAAAGTGGATAAAACTCGTATATCTGTGTAATCTCATTTGAGTGACAGAGTAGGTGTGTATTTCATTAAGAGTAATAAATTGTTTCTATGTGGAGCGGTACATCTGTGTTATCATCGTCATGGAAATTATTCACATTTTAAATGTATTGTGTTCAGTTCATATTTTGTCGTATGAATATTCTTCCAAAGGGCGTGCTGTAGAAGTGCTTAGTGTTAGATATTACTGGCTACATTTTTCAATTTCATTTTAGGGCCTTTACACACGGCACCGCATCTTTAGCGATAATTTTCGCAGGGGCATTACTAGGTCAGGTATAATACTTTCGGCGCTGTGACCACAGCGGCAACAATGGGCTGTTGTAACCAGTCTCAGAGAGAAAAGCCATTTATAATCTACAGGACAACTAAAACATCAAAATCAACTGATTTAAAAAAATGAAAAGGTGACTGGCCTTATTAGTAGATTAGTCCAAGATTCTTGTTGTGAAAATTCTCTTAAATTAATTTTGACAACTTCACTAAGTGCCGTTTTCAGAAAAAAAGATTTTGTTACCTACTTATTTATAAGTTAAGGAAAAAAGATAAAATTAATTCCAACTTAGTCGGATAACAGTAAGCTGACTAATCATTCGTTATCTAAGAATATTTAAAGAAATATTCTTGCGAAGGCATTACGTTTTCATTATAATAAAATACACGCTCAGCATTTTTAGACATCTTGTCTCTCTGAAGTTTGTTTTTCATTCCAGTGTCGTATCTCTTTTAAATGTTTAGTTTTAATTATGGTCGACAATATAAATACTTTATCTTTCGAGTGGAAGATCCATGCTGGTGTCAGCACATTCATCCATCTATCCTTTTCTCACAATTTCTGTTAAAAGAGAGATAATTTTACTAAAATAGTTAACTCCGTTTGCTGGGTAATGGTTACCTATGTCATACTTTATTTAAGGAAATGTCAAAGCTTTGCGCACAAAGGTATTTATATTCAAGGTAGTGGGAGAGGTAGAAGAGAATGTTGTCGTCGCATCGAGCGATTTGTGTAGACATGAGACAACGTTGTGCTCCACAGAGCGATAGTCTGTGTTAAGGCCACAGTGTGTGCACAGCCTAAATTGAGGTACAACTTTACTTTGAGGTTTTTACGCGCGCTCGTAATCAATAACCTTCCGTCCCTCCGTCATCGCAAGAACCTCCAAATACGTAATATTAAAACTTTACACGTAAATTACGACAACGATAAATTTACTAAATCCCTGATCTTATCAAAATTTTCCTTCAGCCATGTGAAAACCAATTTAAGTTGACCCCAAATATACGCACCATATAAATAATTTTGGGAATAAAAGGGCTTAATGGGTTTACAAGGGGTCTTTTTATACTGGCCAAATCAGAATTAGGTTACGGAAAGGATGGTTATGGCGCCCGGAACCCAAATCGGACACTGGCAAAGCGAATCTTTAGACAATATCTATTAAATTTAATAAAGATTTTATAGATTTGATATTTTAATGGGACGGTCACCTATTATAAATAATATAGCACTAACTTGGTGGACATTAAAACCGGTTGTACGCCAGAATTATTGGAATTAATTAATATAACTTTACATTTTAGACCCACCATTAGAGACCCACCGGCCACCTTTACATTGAACAGTATTTATAATATTTATAAACTGAATTCTAGAACTTCAAGTGTTTCCAAAAATCTTGAAGATAGCATCGTCCGTCCTCAACAAAGCTTGTTCGGCAGCCGAGGTACCAGGGCCGCAGACGTGGCGCTGAGCCAATGCGAGCCTCCGACACTTTGGCAACTTGCCAACTACATCGATCGCTTATTGAACAGGTCAACGCTCGCCCTTCGCGACGAGCCAGAAATGGAAACATTGCTTACTCTACGTCTCCTAACTTAGTCACAAGAGTCTAGTGACTAGATGTTCATAATGATGGTATTTTCTCTGTTTCTTCTAATCTTTATGTAGTCGGATCGCGACTAGTAGAGGTGGCTCAGCTTAGTTCGTTAAGTTAATCAAGAATAACAATAACAAGATTTCATTCCACTTTATTATTCAGATGCTGAATGTTTACCTTCAATTCTAGAGTTTTCATTTAAAAATTCTGTGCGTTTAATTGCCATATCCTATGGTCTAAATTTCTTTGTAGTAAGTTAAATAAGTAATAATTTGTGGAATACTTATTTAAAACTAAAAAAAATAAGCTCAGTTAGCTAAAAGCATTAAAGGGCTGTTATCATAAAATGTATAGGCATCTCAATGTAAGGGTCTAGGTTAAGTAGGTACCAATTAAATAAGAGGTTACTTGCCACATACGATCCATAAAAGTGTCTATAAAACTCAAGTGTAAAACATCAAGAACTCTTGATCGCCGAACAAGTCCGTTCCGTTAAAATTTCGAAGATAATACGCGTAGTTGACCCGAGAGCGCCGAAAGCGCCGAGAGCGCCGAAAGCGCCGAAAGCACCGAGAGCACCGAGAGTGCCGAAAGCGCTGAGAGCACCGAGAGCGCTGTGGTGTGTGAGAAATTTTACGTTGTTTTTATTATTGTCAGTGGACGCTCGGGAAAGTTTTTGATGAGTGCTACTATGTCAGCGTTATGAGTTACCGCTTCTCAAATATGGTTTTATTCTGTTTCAGAACTTTTTTTTATTGTTATGCACTTTTAATAGCGGGTTTATATTTCATTAAAATAAAATTGTTTGAAGTTATAAAAGTAGCATTTTGCGATTAAACGTTGATAGATAATATTGGTCAAAATTTAAAAGAGCAATTTATTTATTTATTTATTTATTTATTTATTTATTTATTTATTTATTTATTATAATACACCAACAGCATACACATTTTACATTATTAAATAATAGAAATTACAGGTAATAGTTCTAATGTATACACAGATTATAGGCGTACATAGCTTATGCTAGTAGAGACAGGACAAAAATCAAATCAAATTAACTATTTTAAATTTAAAACAATTAATTAAAATTTAAATCTTAAAATACTTAATGTAAAGGACTGATGTATTGAGTGTTACTTAAAACTAGCAATAGCATAGCATAGCAATGTTTAATAACAATAATGGCCACTAGATAAAGGCTTCTGTGCCACATTCACTATTTTAATTGTCGAAGCATATATTTGTATATGATCAAAACGAATCGAACGAGAACCACGGAACTACTAATTACAGCTATAACATTAATCGCAATATCAATCTCATCTACTCATTTATTCGGAGCACACACATTCCATTTTCCTAAGGTTTCCTTATATTATTAATTATAGTACCACGTTCCATATTCGCTTTCATCTTATTACTGAATAATACGAGTAAAATCTTCAACGTAATCCCTTTTATTCTTATAAGATTCTCTTGACGCACGTCAAAGTAATGTCGAGTCAAATCATTTTTCATTAGGGAGTAATTGATTTGCAATCGCTGGAGAATGTTGTACGAGGTTCTCAATATGAACTTGCTGGTGAACGAGATTACAGTTTTCTCACGCTCCTCGTATTTTATCCTAAACGAAGTATCGGGCTGTAGTTTGGTATAAAAAGTTGTGGAATAGTGCAAAAATTTTAAACCAATTTTGTAGTGCGCTCTTATAGTCTTGGTAATTTATCGCCGGGAGCTGCACGCCTGCACACTTCTTATATGTTTTATCTAAAGTTTGCCACTTTAGTGGGTTCTCCCTCGAGTTTATAATTGTGGTTCGATGTTCGATGTTCGATGTTCGTCCACATTTGAGAATAAAACTTGTTTTTGTTCGTTTGTCTGCTCAATGGATGGTTGGGACGTGGCTTTATGATCAAATTGCTTTTCTTTGTGCTTATATTTCGAGACTGAATTAAGAATTCTATTGATATTTCGCATTTAGCAGTTACTTTAGTACTTTACTTTTTAATTTACAAATCGGTATTGAATTAAAAAACAGAATAGATAATGACTAATTAGAAAAATAAAGTAAATATTGATATGATTTCGGACGACTATGAGTAAAGTAAAATAAGTAGGATAATGATGCAATACTGTAGGAAAATCGTTAATCCTTGTGTGGCACTTTTATGTCACCATCATCAAAGAAAAGAGAGAGTAAAGGTCGAGACGTATAAGGAGGTCAAGGAATTGGCTCTTGATAGGGAGAGCTGGAAGAAGCTGCATAGATAAAAGCCATAACTCTTAAATTTATGACTTTCATGCAATGCAAATTAAATAATGTTAGTATCAACAGTAGTGTTAAGTGTTATATTTATTTTAAGTAATAAAAGTAGGCGGTAAATTAAATAGACTACCCTAGGGCGTAATTTTAACATTAACATTAATTAATATCTCAAGCTATATTTATCATTACTAATAAATCTATTATCAAATCCTATTTTGATGTCATCCTCTGTTTCCATTCTTACTTTGATCGTATGTTCGTTAACCTCATCAAGTAACATCAGATGTTCGCCGCACGTTTCCACTAATTCTGCTTATAACCAATAAACGAAAGGAACACAATGACGGGATAATGAGAAAATCCACTCGCGGCCAGATGTACCCCGGGGCCCGGAGATAGCAAGCGATAATAATGTTTGTATTTGATTATGTTTGTAATTCCGATGATTGGGAACAAATCTTGTTTTTTATTAACATTGTTTAGTGATTACTTTTTCTCCGTAATTTATATATTAGTAGTGTAAATGGTTTTATGATCATAAATGTATTGGGTGTAAATATTTAATAAGAATTTTGAAGCGGTTAGAGCGTCGGCACGGTACGCCGAAGATCGTGGGTTCGAATCCCATCCGTATCAGTTGTTTTTTCAAATTTCTTATTAAATTTTTATATTTAATAAGCTAATTGTGCTAAAACATGTAAAAAAATCACAAAAATGTATAGGGTGTGTTTGAAGTCAAATGGATTTTAGTTTAATGTTATTATTTTTCTTTATTCTTGCCCTTTCAGAGGTTTACAAGAGAGCAGTTTAAACCTGACATTATATTGTGAAACATCTTTACAATTAAGAAAAAAAAGTTATCTTTCACAATTTTAAGGAAATGTAATTTCAACCAATGCGCAAGCTGTGTTAAAATTTGCTACTTTTGAGTTGTCAGCCGCATAGGTCATCCGCAGTGATACCAACAAGCTGTAAGTTAACAATTACAAGCAATAACAGACACGTTTAAGAGCAAAAACAATGATCAATAAACAATCAGAAAGTCCTACGCATTATATAAAATAATGTTCGTGGAGATTTGATTGATTGAATCATGAGACTGACATTTTGTAAAAGCTTTGTTTCAATTAATTAAGAGCGAGAATGAATAAAATCTGTACAAATATTGTAGGAATTTGTAAGAACTCGTTATTCTTTCAACTCAAAGAGCACCTCGACTATTTACCATCATTAAAAATGAATTTAAGATTATAAAAAAAGGCTTGGATTATAAAATCTTGTTACTACCACATAGATCAGACCAGCGTTATGGTTATGGAAGTTGCGTTTAGTCAGAAAATAAATGTTTAAAGTTTGAAATTAAGTTATATCCCAAATTAATGATGAGCTAGTTTATAAAACAACCTCTGTTATCTCTTATACCACCATATTTATGTGTTGATGAATGTTTGTACTGAACAAGTTGCTCGACCTAATGGCTTCGATATAAACTGTCTAGTTTAGATAATGGAGAGTATTTTTCTCAAGTCACGAGACTGATCGATTGACTTATACCGAGTGGAAAAGTTTACTGTGTATACATTACTTCTTTTTCTTAAATCTTTTAGGTTCAATCACTGTGTTTACGATAAGATTGAAGTGTGAGAAACTCAAATCATGATAAAGTTAATATATTTCCCTGTTTTAACAAATAAGAAATGCAAAATGAATGCAACTCTTGCAATGCAATGCAAGAGTTCGTTGATAGTTCTTAGTTTAACGTCGTAAAAACATTTAATACACCCAAAAACAAATTTGTACAACTTAAAGAATAATATCAGAATTTGTAAACATTCAACCTAGATAAAATATACGTGGACCATACAGTGGACATCGAAACGGAGACTCTACTCATCTCGTCAAATTTGTAACAAGTTCATATCAATTCACTCCGCAGGGTGCCGCATATCGGGGTAACGCATTGGTATAAACAGAGTCAGTTGAGAAAACAGTTCAATGTGGTGTAGCAATAAACTTGACTGTTACAAATTGAAAATAGATTGTTAAATAATTTATCTGAATAACAACTTAAAATCACATGACGTACATAAATCCGAAATACTCGAAATGTAATCCCGATATTAAATTTAAATCACAGCTCCGTTTCACCCGCGGCTACGTGCAACTAAATCAGGCGCGCGGTAGACCACAGCGCGTGATAATATATACATTGATGCTTTGCTACGGAATGTATTTAATTCAATTGTATGGTCGAGAGGCAATGGAATATTCCTCGTATTTATCATCGCTTGTTATACACGTTGTGCGTGGAATTTAATAAGAGCTTACGCATACAATTGATTTGTTTGAACTACCTATTGTCGTTGTTTGTGGATTGAAAAGGCTTTAGAACTGCACATACAATCAAATCGTCCAAATTGTTGTTTTGTTTGCAAATGTAATTATTCTGTACTAGAGTTATGTAATCCTAAAACAGAATTCCGAATATTACATTACTCTGATCAATTTTGCTCTAAACCATGGTCTTAAAGTAGTCAACTCCATCTGCCAAAACGCTCAAGCGATGTCCATAGCTAGAGCGACATATTTCCACCTTCTATCGATACTTCACGAGGATATACGCCGCCATTTCCTATTCTCTGACAACAATGGTTAGGTAACTTATGGCGAACCTTTTTGGTCGCGCACCGCCGGCATACATTGAAATCGGGAGTCATTTATTTGTCAGCAAACTTGCTCTAAGTAGACCTCATTTTTTAGGTTGCGCCGAAGTTTAATGTCTTTTGTCCGATGTTCCATTTTGTTAATCTTGTTAGTCTGTTTTATATCTATTGTATTAATCTAGTTGCTAATGGCCGCATCGTGGGGTATTACGGAATTGTGTCAAGTGATTATTAATAAGGTCGTTTATTGGGCTCAATAACTGGGCCATTGTTATTTATAAGTTCTGTCACTACACTACATGTAATGAGGTTTGATGTAGATGGTAATTCTACATTTATATTGTTATTAAAATTTGTATCTAGTTAGACAATAATTTAAAAAACTTACTAACCTAATTATCTTAATGAAGCAATATAATATCTTGTATCAATGTAAGTCCAAAGGGAAAAAGATGACAAAAGAAAACCTGGACTAGGAAAATTCAGGACTTAATGATATAAATACATTAAAGCCGCGGGTAATTAACTGTTTGAGTAAAATGGCTTCAATTAAAATCATTGTATTTCAGGACGATTGTTATAATAGATTTAAATTCTGTCAGTCGCATTAAAGATTTAAGTTAGCGTTCAAAGGTTCAAAAAATCAAATAAATTATATGGGTAATATAAAATTAACTCATTCATTATAGGTACGTTATTTTTGTTCGGAAATAGCCGTGAGTAATAGTCGTGATTATTTCCGTCCTGGTAATGTCGATGTCCACGGCGGACTAATCCTCATGATTTAACATAAGCCTCATGCAAGTGACGGCGGTCGGTGTCGTGACGTCATCTGATCAGTTGTTGTATCTATCTAAAGTTTTGAAGCATTGAAGAGTGAAGCTTTATGGTCATTTTGTTTTTATCGGTTTTGTTTAAATTGCACTTTTATAACATTGCGAGCTGTCAGTTAATAGAACCGATCGGATAACCTTTAAATGCCTCTAAATAATTCAGCCGACTTAAAAGCCGGTTGACCTAAACTACAAAAAAAATATTATAAAGTGATCCTAGATTTAAAATAAGAAAAAACTTGTTTGTGGTACCTGTACCATAACATATTTGAGCTACTTTCAAAATTTACAATATATTCTACTATATAGAATGAAGGGAAATTGGGCGGGTTTACATCCTCGTAAACCGGGATCGTGTTTTGCACATGTTTTGATATAACGCCATCTGTTGGCGGATGCGACAACTATAAAATAGTTTATGTATAGCGCGTGGCTTGCGTCTCAACTATCAATTTGTATATTTTGGTTTGAATATTTGATAAGTCGGAAATTAAATAAATTTCAAGGCCAAGGTTCTGATGCGAAGTAAAAGCTAGTAGGTAGGGTTAAGCTTAAAATTTGCTGTAACTAGAAAATAATTAAAACTTTGGATAAATTGAAGAATAAATTTCTAGCCTCCCCAGACCAGGAGTTGGTAAAGAATGACCTAATAGCAGTAGTGCTATTGTTGAGACCTTGATTTGTGAGAAATGGCCCTTGTTGAGCAGTGGGATAAATTATGTCCTTCATAGAAAAGCCTTTTCCTATTTAATAAACTTTGTTCAAACTTACAAAACATCCAGACAAATCCATTTTACATTCAATATTAATCAAGAGTACCGTTGGAGGCGTCGCGCGTCGTCGCTAAGTACCGTCAGTCACTAAGTTTGAGAAAATCAACGCTTTTAGATGTTGTCAGTCTTAATTTACGTTGAAACGGAACACGCGAACGGAGGCCGGCGATTATAGGCTAAAAGGAGTTAAGTATTGACACAAATATTGTTAGTAAAAGTGCGGATGGATATTTTACAACATTATTAGAAGACTTGCTCGCATAAGGTCCGATCGGTCTTCCACTTTGTTAAAATTGCACAGCTAGACGGGAATTTGGATGAATAAAAAACCAGATTTTAAGTAAAACTAAATTGATTTAGAACATCCTGTTCCTTCTGAATCTTTATGGACAACATTTACGTATAACTTGAACATTATTTTGTGTACTTATAGTTTTAATCAAAAAATAGTTGCCATCGGTACTACATAACTACGACGTCCAATTTTGTTCTCAACGACCAATATATCACAAAATAATATTTTATAATAAACTAACAAGAACAAAAATAACTTAATATTTATTAAAAAATTTGCGATAATAGGGAACAACAAAAAACTAGAATGTTCACAATTTTCTCAAAAAATATTTTAGAGAATACTCAAGAGAACCTTTTCTTTTACATAAAAAAAAATAAGATTCTTTTCTCATTGTTAAAATACATTATAATTTCTTTTAAAATATTCATAAGAATGTACTAGAAAAGTGTTTGTTGTGTGTTTAACGGGTTTAAACACAGTTTTAATTAAACACAGTTTTAATTGTGCTGGTATTATTACGTTTAGTGCTGCACTTAGTTGGAGTGACAAAACTCATAACAGTGAAACGTCGCGCGTCGCCATATTTTAGTGGTAAAATATGAGCTGTCAGCGAATGCACTAGGGTGCAAATAATGAGTAGTAACCACATTTTAACTTTGTAAAAATAAACTTATTTGTTAAGTTAAGTCGTTGAGTAATTACATCCAATGTTAGGTACATTAGACAGATATTATTCTTTAAAAATGAAACGTTTCATTTTTAAAGAATACCTTTCTGTGTGCATGAATTTATGTCTAAATGAATATTGTGAATGTGTGTGTAAATTTTAGTAGATCATTAGTTACATTAATCCCCAACAAATTGTACTAGGGCCTAAAACTTGAAGATAAAAAGTTTAAACCGTTTTAAGTACCTATGTTTATAATGTTCGGATATTGTAAATTTCTCCACCTTCTCAAACGGTGTAATGAATGGTTGTGAAGTTGATCGCGTTGAGTACAACACAGGTATAAGTGGCGCGAGTGGCGCGAGTGGCGCGAGTGGCCGGCATCGAGTGCTTCCTAATTACTTAGTCATTTAACTTTACCCACTTTTCTATTTGTTTCGTTTTCAGGAAAATTCCACGTAAATAATAATCAACTTGTTCTACAATGAGTTTCAATTTAATTTGAGTTGATGTTTGGTTTAGTGATTTGTTATTAAATTTTGTTCCATGTTTTATTTATAAGTACTTTTAATTAGACTTAACAATATTATGTCTGTTTACGTTACTAATAACTAGAGTTACATTATAGTAGATTATGTAGGTTTAGAATACGATATTTATAATCTAATGAATTGCAGGAGTGCAGATGGACTTGTTTCTGTGTTGATGTTTAATATGATACTACCTTCTGTAAGGGATTACATAGTAATATAGGTATAGTCCATTCTATGCTTACTACACTACTAAATAGTATTTATGAAAATATGTAAAAATTAAAAATGTTACTTAAAACATAAATAATTTTACGCACAATTTTAAACACTTTGACGACACGATTGGTTAAGCAGTTATGCGATTCGCCTTCTGCGCCTGGTGTTGCGGATTCCGTCACGGGACATATATTTGTTCCGGACTGGGTGTTAATGCATTGACAATTATGCACCCAGGAGGACAAAATACTAGTGTGGGGCTAGGTTTAATGCAGAGTTACCATACTTGCTTGGTATACCGGGTGAAGAACTTTTGAATTACTTAAAAAGAAGTAGTTTAATAGAATTTCTATATAATTATTTGTGCTAGAGTGCTAGTTTTATTTGTACCTTGCCTTGCCTTCATTGCCCCATCTTTCACACACCTTGTATAACCAAATATTTAACAGAACAAAGGTATACATTCATATATAAGTCAGTAGCTTGGCTAAAGTTAGCCTTTCCCAACTCCAACAAAACTGAGACAATAGTGAAAAGGCATAACTCATACAATGCTCAATTGTGCCAGTCCAATTTCTCAGTGTGGGAGACTAGCCGGTCCCTTACGAGCTGGCGGATATTTTATTCATGGGCCCAGAGCGTTCCGATATCTTGTTATACCTATAACATAACTGCCCGATTGAATTTTACATGTCTCGACGTGTCTCAGACGGTACGGATTTTTGTTGTATTTCAATTTTGTTGGGACTAGAATAATAAATTAATTTATTCAATACTACGAGTATATACCTTGTTGTTGTAGTGGTTTACACTGGATAGATCCTTATATACCGTTAAACTTAAATCATTGAGCATCCTGAATAGGGGCCATTGAACTCATCATTATGAACAACTTTTACAATCGAACTAGCCGTGAAATCCCAACAAAAATAAATCAGCCGTTTCATAGATTTTGTCGAAGTATATGGTATCATTTACACATATTTCTTGTTTGTGCATTGAGAAATGTCTATTAATCAAGCATCAAGATCAAAATGATATTAAAGATAATATTTTTTCTTGAAGTGAAAATAAAGTGCGTACACGATATTTCACTTTCACTTCAGTGGTTAGCTAAATTGAAAACGTTTTTGTGCAAAAAATAAGGCATTAAATACTTTATTCTGTGAAAAGGGTACCCGCTCAAACAGTCAAATACGTCCCGATATCTAAATAAATAATCTGGCTTAGCTAAGACGTTTCACGCTTCGCTCAATAACCATTGCGGGCTCTGAATAGATCCTATTTTCTTCGCCACCTGTATTAAGCAGCAATGTATTGAGAATTTTTCGTTTATTCGAGAAAAAAGGCTTGATTTACTCGATTTTAGTAGGAGGTCGTTATTAGTCAATTTTGTTTAATGTTTGTGACTGTCTCAAATGGGTTTTGTGCTTGAATTAGGAAAGCTGAGCGAAATAAATTCTTGTGGAGCAGTTTAATGGTTCACGTGGATAATGTATGGAGGAAACAAAAGGATTATGGAACCATTCATTATAATAAACCCACATGAGTCTTTATTTAGATGTTTCAGACTAAAAAATAGAACGTACTGCTTTGTAAATCATTAAATTGTGGGTAGTTGCTTCTTATTTTTGTGTGGGCGACCTGGGGTGGGTAGACATGTATCAGTCTGGAACTTATAGAAGCACCACTTTATTGAAGGGAATTATTTTCCTATAATTGTAAAGCTTCTGCACTAAATATAGAAACCTACTTGTAAGTGGCACTGTGTAAAGGTAGAAATATTTATATTTATTATTGTGCGTTGCTATTTTAGTGTTTTCAATCGGGAGCACACGGGGTCTGAGATATCAGTTGTTTTTTTTCTTAATTCGTAATACCTGCGCCACTCACTGCGCCAAATATTTGTATATTATTGTTTTTAACACTATAGTCCAGTCATTTGGTAGTTTTACCTGGAAAGTTTTTAGGGAGTTTTAAAAATTGGTATCTTTATAGATTTTGATGTGCTCTTTCCGAATTTTGACTTTGCCACCTCGTAACTTTTGCGCATACGCCGCCATCTTGGAAAAATGGCGCCAAATTGCAGTTTTTCGACAATATCTCATTTCCTACTCATTTTACGATAAAAATACTTTAGACAACATTAAAGCTGAGAAAATTTCCTACAATTTATGCCTTAACATTATTTTTCTACAATCAATAGTTTTGGCGTACGAGCGCCGCAAAATGTACTAATGAATTTCAACTTGTCGCTTGCAATTTGCATCCAGCGGTTACCTACGACTCTAATGATGTCGTCGGTCTACCTGGTGGGGGGGCTTAATCGGTTATCGGTTAGGCCTACCCCACCATAGAGTATAATAGCACCCACTTATAACATCCCAAGGGTGACATAGAAAGCGACTAAGGGAACAACTGCAACAACTACTCTGCGATCCCCAAGATCCCCTGCCCCAAGCGTTGGGAGAGCCTTTTTTTTTTTTTTTTTTGCAAATAGTCCACGGCCCCAAGCAGCAGTGTCGTAAAAAAAACGCGCCGTGTACCGTTAGTTATAAATAAAAAAAATATGGAAATACGTTTTTTAGCCTAAACGCATGGTTAAGTACACTTTGTGGCGCTCGTATGCCAAAACGATTGATCGTAGAAAAATATTGTTGAGGCATAAATTGTAGGAAATTTTCTCAGCTTTAATGTTGTCTAAAGTATTTTTATCGTAAAATGAGTAGGAAATGAGATATTGTCGAAAAACTGCAATTTGGCGCCATTTTTCCAAGATGGCGGCGTATGCGCAAAAGTTACGAGATGGCAAAATCGAAATTCGGAAAGAGCACATCAAAATCTATAAAGATACCAATTTTCATGACTCCCTAAAAACTTTCCAGGTAAACCCCTTTTTTCGTACCAAATGACTGGGGTACTATTATTTTCAACTTTTTTAAAGACTTCTCTTCTTCTAAAACTCATACAATGACGTTGGTAATTTTTTAAATTCTTTTTCCACGAAAAAAAAGCGTGATATTCGTCATGGAACATAATCCTTACATAATTCATTTTCCTCGAATATAAATATCGATATGGACATT
Source organism: Protodeltote pygarga (assembly GCA_936450705.2). Lineage (NCBI taxonomy): Eukaryota > Metazoa > Arthropoda > Insecta > Lepidoptera > Noctuidae > Protodeltote > Protodeltote pygarga. The sequence goes on along the minus strand of OW388270.2, from coordinate 10,957,979 downwards.
CAGTCCCAAAACTCTTTTGACAAGTACACAAAACTATGATCAAAGCAAACACAAATAGAGCAGAACAGTTAGTGTACCTGTACAGTCACCAACAATAAAAGTTTTATATTTCGAACACAACTGACATGGATTTGTGCGACAAAATAAAATACAAATGACTCAAAATTTTAAGGGAGTACTCGTATCAATAGCCATTGTTTCAATTCTCGGCCTTTAAGTAAAATTTTTTGTAATAGTTTAATCACTTTATCGATTTTTTGAGACTCTTTCGCATTAATAAGATAGGTACGTAAACAAAAGAAAAAAAAACGTTTTACGAAAAATTCTCGTCGTTCACAAATACATGATGTAATCTTTACCATTATAAGTAGCTGTTTCACTATAATAATGCTATTTTTATTATATCACTATTTTAGTACTTAAAAATGTATTGGTGATTTGGTTGCTTGAAGTTTCTTGACATGTTCGATGTTTATATTGTATTTTCATTTATTAAATTTGCAATCCCATGAAGTCATATTTCATACTTAGTATTTAAAATTAGCTTCAATATAGATTTCACCAAACATTTTTCAATTTGGCAAGACGAAGTAAATATCATTGTATTTGTAACAAAATAAGTTGTAATGAGAGTAAATAGAGGTTCGAATATAAATAAAAAATGGAACCAATATCAAAGGAATTACAAACTTAATATTTTTGTGAATTTTTTACATGTTATAGCACATGATAGCTTATTAAATATAATTATTTAATAAGAAAATTTGAAAAAACAACTGATACGGATGGGATTCGAACCCACGATCTTCGACATACCGTGTCGACGCTCTAACCGCTGAGCCACCGTATCCCATCGGCATCAATCGAAATTTCAAATCTCTTTAACACGCCTAGGGCGTGTGGCGACATCTATCGGAATACATTACGTATCCCGACTCAGTGCTCTAAACTTTGCAGTTTTAGAAGACACCGATGCGATATTACCAATTTTCTTAATATTTTTGTGAATTTTTTACATGTTATAGCACATGATAGCTTATTAAATATAATTATTTAATAAGAAAATTTGAAAAAACAACTGATACGGATGGGATTCGAACCCACGATCTTCGACATACCGTGTCGACGCTCTAACCGCTGAGCCACCGTATCCCATCGGCATCAATCGAAATTTCAAATCATGTGCTATAACATGTAAAAAATTCACAAAAATATTAAGAAAATTGGTAATATCGCATCGGTGTCTTCTAAAACTGCAAAGTTTAGAGCACTGAGTCGGGATACGTAATGTATTCCGATAGATGTCGCCACACGCCCTAGGCGTGTTAAAGAGATTTGAAATTTCGATTGATGCCGATGGGATACGGTGGCTCAGCGGTTAGAGCGTCGACACGGTATGTCGAAGATCGTGGGTTCGAATCCCATCCGTATCAGTTGTTTTTTCAAATTTTCTTATTAAATAATTATAATTACAAACTTGTTTTACTGGAATTTGACATCCAAATACCTGTACCTGTATGTATGCTACATTTTTTATTTTATTTGTATCCGTTCGCTTTGCCAGTATCAAAATAAAGAATTCCATTGAAAAAAATTGTAAAAATGATTTCGAACTAGAGTTGAGTATATTGGAAGTATTTTATATCAAATGAAATTCATTCGTTTGTTTAAAATTTCACAATAATATGTGTCACTTTTTTATATAGTTATAAAACTCCTTACAATAGACTTTTATTACGTCATCAAAGTTACAGCTGAAAGGATTTATCTATTTTCGTTCAAGCCCCCGCTGTTTTCTCAGTAACACGTGCATGATAATCTTTCAAGCAATGCTGCAATGTCTCAATTCTTCTTTTTAGTCATTTCCTCTGGGGCTGAGTCTGATTGCTGTCGATCGCGACCACATACTTGTCTCTTATATCTGTGGTCTTCAGCGGTCTGGATCACTGTGTAGATACTGAACTGACTACCTGCTACAAAGCGTCGGCGCATCTTGCTGGTGCACTGCCTTGAAAGCGTTTCCCTTTTATCCAGGCCAGTATTGTTATCTTGTAATAAATTTAATTTAATGAGCAGTTAAAGATCAGTCTTTCTGATAATAACTTCAAACTTTAGCTATTAGCAATATTTTATTAGAAGTTAATTTATTTTATTGGAACTTATTTATACACGTATTAGACTAACTATCACTATTCAACTCATAATAAAATAGATTTAAAAAAGATCTTTTGAGTTAAAAATATATTTTTATGGGACCTCTCGTAGTCAAGTAATAGAAATATAAGTAACTGACGTATTATACAAAGAATGACCTCAAAAGAACAATCCTACGTCGTTGCGACAATGCGCCACTCACTGCCTGAAAGACACCACAATAGCCAATGTCGGTGACAGACGGGGCTTTGTGAGGAGCGACTGAACGCGATAACGCACTGTGTGAACCCGCATCGGTTGGAAGATATATTTGGGAAAACGGCCGAAAAGATTGTAGTGAGTGAATTTATTAGGGCTCATTATAGCACTGATAGCCTAGTGGTATGACCGTCGACTGACGAGTCAGAGATCTTGAGTTCGATCCCAAGGTCACCTCTGACTTTTCGTAAGTTATGTGCATATTATAAATTCGAATCAGTTGCTAAAACGGTGGGGAAAAAAAATATTGTGATAAAACCAGCACACCTGAGAAATTTTTCAATGGTGTGTAAAGCCATGTCAGAGGCCTACGGGCGGTTTTAACTCTCACACCAGGTTGTTTCATCAACCATACTATAAGAAGAACTTGGGTTTATTTTGTTAGATAAGTAGGTTATGAAATTCAGTGTGGTCTTAAGAAAGAAAACGAACTGCATGACGTTGTTTCATTTTATTTAGTAATAATTACATTACAAGTGACAAAACATTAAGTGAACAAAGAGAAGTTAATTATAATTTATAATAAAACATTTCTTAAATTATTTAATTCTAATTATCATTTTTTTTTTTGCAAAATCTCTTAATTTCCTTTTCTGTGTATATTATATGACTTATACTTTCCTTACTTATTTATTTACAAACAACATGACATATTTTGGTAAAAAATTGTAGAATATCATAATGCATGCAGTACATGACGAAAACATGCACCATCAGCCGTGAGTCCGTGAGCTATGTTTACGACCCCCACGACACAGAAAAGGCGACCTATTCTTTCGTTGAAACACGCACGCCATCTATATGTATGAGACCATACATTTGAAGCACCAATCCCACAAAAGGTCACGACCTCACTGGAATACATTCAAATTTTCTGTAAAATAGTTCACAGACTACCCGGTATACAAGTAGTGGCATTCGAATGCACTCAATATAGCTGGCTGTTTGTGAAACAGTATTGTGTACGACTCGGATCAAGAATAATGGAGTTTTTAACAATGCTATTTTTAAGAAGCAAGTAATTTTGGCTAGTGGTGGTTTTTGTGTTGTTGATTTTTTTGATGTTGTTTGAGAAAAATACTTGTATTCAGATATACAAATGTATCAGGGTAAAAAAATATGATTTTATTTTATTAACCTACTCAAAAAAAGGAGGAGGTTATTCCTATGATTTAAAAAAATAAAGAAGACGGTACAACAAGTATTGTGACGTAACAATATCTTGTCTTTCTAATGCTTTTTATATTACACTAGCTGTTGCCCGCGACTTCGTCCGCGTGAACCACTCTTATCACCTAGGGGTATAAAATTTAAATTAAATAGAATGCAAGCCTAAACTCATAAAAAACCAACAGGACAACTTCGTGCAATGTACTAATCACATTGAATTTATTGTACTAATCACCGATGCAAAGTTTCCCGATGACAACGCCTCCCGTCCCGTTCGTGCTGCCCGCACTCGCCTAGGAACCGATTGACTTCGATCGAGATGGCACCAAATTCAAATTTAAAAACCTATTGAGATGACGCGGATCTCATTCCGTACCTCAAAAGGAAAATATAGAACTGTTAGAGGATCTTATAAAACGTACCTTCGTTTTTAAGCTAGAAGGTTTCATTGCGATTCTTAGGTACCTACCCAAAAAGTATTTATCGTCTATGTCGAAGCCGTCCTGCCGCTCTTCGAAACCTGGCTGAACAGAAAAGAGCGCAGGTACAGGCTGACTCAGGTGCTCACCGGGCACGGTTGCTTCGGTGAGTACCTAAACTGGATTGGTCGAGAAGCTACGGCAAGTTGCCGTGTGTGGATGCAGTGTTGATTCTGCACAACACACGCTCGAGGAGTGCCCTGCGTGAATCTCCGAGCGACGAGTCCTGACGGACCGGATCGGCAGGGATTTGTCTCTGCCCGTAGTAGTGAGGGCTATGTTGGCAGAGACAGATAACTGGAGAGAAGTAGCCTCCTTCTGTGAGACCGTAATGACTCAGAAGGAAGCCGCTGAGCGGGAGCGAGAGAGAGCCAATCCCGCTCGGAGGAGAAGGAGGCGTCGACGACGCAACCGCCTTGGCGTCTAATACGCAGAAACAGCAGCAGTAGCAGGCGGGGCCTTTGGGGTCGCGGGCGCTCAGATTGGGGAGTTTGTGCGCCCACTGAGCGACCCCAGAGAAGACGGTGGCAAAGTGGTCACATGCTACCGTGCACAGCGAGGCTCAGGAGAGACCCCTTTACAGTCTCTCCGGGGATGTGCCTAACAGGCGTTGCGCAGGGGAGGTTCCGAAGCTGGTCTCTTAAGAGGACCCGGGATCTCCCCTCATGTGCTGATGGTGATCACCGGGGTGGTTTTAGTGAGGTAAGAATCCCATACTCCCCGGTCTCTTCCCCCGGAGGCCGGGTGCCTTTTGAAGGTTTCCCCCCGTAAACAAAAAAGAAAAAGAAAAAAAAGGTACAATAACAACTTCATTTGAAATAACGAATATCTTTTTTAACGGCTTAATCGCTTGTGATGACATCTACCAGAGTACTGCTGTACTGCTGGTCCCATGACCTGAACATGACATGGCATGAAACGGGCAGGACTCGGTAGCTTAGTTGGTAAAGCGATGGCACGCCGGGGATTGCGGGTTCAAGTCCCGCCCGAGTCAGTTGTTTTTGCGAGTTTCTTATTAAAATAATATAATTTAATAAGCAAAACATGTATCTAAACATTAAAAAATATACATAAAATATAATATTTAAGAAAAAACACATAACACAGAGTAGGTACAGCTTGGCAAAAAAGAATGAGGCGGTGACAGCTAGAACTAAAAATAAAAATCTTAAATACTAAGTTTGTGAGTATTAAGTAATTCAATTGATTATATTTGATGACAAAAAATTCATCATAAAAATATGTAAGAACCAAATGACTTGTTATTTTGAATTGTAATATGCGAAGTGCGCTAGTGGCGCCCCCAATTTTGCAGACTCTTTTATTTTCGATAAAAAAGTTTCCATAACACCTTTGCGAAACGACTGAAAAGTATGACTGTATATATTTTTTTGATACGCTCAATGTTTATGGCAAGACGTTTCGTTTTACTTTGTTTTTAAAATGAATGGCGCGACATATTGAGTGGTGAGGCGTATGTGCGCTAGTATTTATTTATTTATTTACGGATGGAAAACCAACAGCTATTCATATGTATAATTACAGTGGAATAGGATACATGGAGCCAATTACAAACGGAACGTTTATTAACTACTCAATATGTCATCCGGTGTCAGTGCCGTTTTGCTAGACTGGCCAATATGGCAACTGCGATTTTGTCTGTCAGCATCATTAAAATTTAACAAAATACTCGACAATCCTAATTTTGCGGATATATGTTGTCGACTCGAAATCTTTATTTTTTCATATTTTATTATTCTGGTGAGGTTTCGATCGAGTCTACCGTACCCCTTGATGAAATTATTAATATCGATTTCTTACACTTTTAAAATAAAACCGTTATTTTACTTTAAATATTAAAGATAGATATATGGTGTCACAGACTTTTTTATAAAACTAATAAAGGCTAATATTTTTGCTAAACATTATAGTCACTTATTTTAAGCCGTTTAGATAGCGCACGTCGATAAAGCAGCCAGAAAGCATTTTTTTTCTGACTTGGATCACGGATATTGTTATTTCTTGCTGATAACTTATCTTTATCAGAATAAAAGATAGCCCATAGCACTCAGGAAGAATGTAGCTTTCTATTACTGAAATAATATTTTGAATCGGCCCAGTAGATCTGGAGACTACCCCCGACATACATACATACATACATACATACATACATACATACAAACATACAAACTTTACCTCTTTATAATATTAGTATAGATATAGATAAAATTCAGTTGGCACGGGTAAGTGTACTTAATCAGAAGGTCGCAGGGTCGAATCTCGCGCAAAGTCAAATTATTCTTGCATCAAAGTGTTACATTTTTGCGTATAAGACCAATAGTGAAATCGGCTGCTAATTATTTCATTACCAACTTGACATAATCAAATAATTAATGACTAATTTTATTACAAGCGACCTACTTTTGCAACATTTTTAATTTGTCAAATATTTTATAACACCTCAGTTTAAAACGTTTAAGATTGTAACAAACAGCGAACAATTCATTAGTGAACCTCGGCAGCGGCAGCTCGAACCTATTTAAATAACCTAGTTTCACAGGTCGTTAGCTTGAACTTTGCTAATAATGATTCGCGTAAAGATCGCAAAGGCGGTTAACTGCTCAACTATAAATAATAAATTTATTTTACGTGGTACTTACGAAGAATAACGATACGATAGGCGTAGCTCTTAAATAGAGAAGTTTTTTAAGCCTCGAAGCAGAAATAAATTAGTTCAAATACTATTTATAGACAAGGTTTATTTTAGTTTTATTATCATCAATTTAAGAATCTTCAATTTAAGCTCTTGCTCACCTCCTACTGCTACTTCTAAGTTTAATCAGTTCCTTGACCTCCTTATACGTATCGACCTTAGTTTTTTATATGTGCTACATAACTTTGTCTTAGTTTACCTCTAACTCTCCTCCCATTATTTATGTTTTTGGCCAGGATAATTGAAAGACGACATAATATTCAGTATACATTCTCTTCAAAAAATAATTAATTCTTATACTCCGACAATGCAGTGCCTACGGCGTAGCACGTCCGTAGCCACATAGATCCGTAGCAACGTAACCCCGCTACGAGTCAAGTGGTTGGAAGATTTATCAATAATTCTAATTTAAATATAATATCTTACACGATTGTAATGTTTCAGTTGTTACTGTAGTTTAAAGTTAAATAATCTGATATTGGTTTTGGGGAATAAGTAAGGGTGGATACGAGTATTGAATCGTTGTAAACATTACAACTTACGCAATAATTGTTTTTTTTTTAAATTAGACTATGTACTATTTTTTATTAAGATAAGCTTTTGGATAATATACAGCTCCTTGAGCGTGAGATATTAAGTACGATCCTCAAGTCAAGTATCTATCGTATTTTTGTGTTGGGAAATTTTCAGTAATACCTACTCTGAAATACTTAGTAGTGGATTGTCGGCCGACCAAATCCCGAAGTGTTTATTTGAACAAATGGGAATTAACCAAACGAAGTAATTCCATTGCCGTATACTTGAATCAATACTTGAAATGATATCTTCTGTATAATACAAAATGCAAAAATCATATTTGGACTTTCAGTAGTTTTATATTGTTAAACAATTGCTGAATTATTTATAGTCTGTAAATAATATTTAATAAACCAAAACATTTGCTATTAAGAGAAGAAATTAATTAAGAGAAAATATATTTTGCCGTTAGTACGTACCACATTACAAAGTACAATATGTCATAGATACACAAAAACCTTGTCCCAAGAAGCCTTAGGCCAAAGCGTTTCATTCTATTTCGGTAACAAAAGGCCTGTTTAGTATTCCAAGTGCCTACCGTTAGCTACTCCTTGTAATTAGTAGTACCTAGTTAAGCTGTTTTGTAGATCTGTTGTTCAATACGACTGTGCAGTTAAATAGTTTTAAAAGCTTTGAAGTTAATTGCAATACTAGAAGGATTACTTGAAAACAAATTTGGAAAAGAATCTGATTAGAGCACGGCATGTCTTGGGTTCAAACCCCGCTCGTACCCTATCTCTTTTGAATTTCCTCTATTTCTTTTAAGGCATGACCTTAACATGTATTAAAATATCTGATTGAATAAGGATTGGTGATGTCGATTTGGTCAGCAGTGGTCTCTGTATGCGAAGCAAATTTAAATGATTTCTCAATTTAATAGAAATGACAACTAGACAAATGTCATCGAGTCTAATTTATTGCTTTGGACGCGTTATCAACGCAACTGACAGATGTCAATTAAACTGACGTCTGTCATTCAGCCTTGCCTGCCATTTCTCTTGCGAACGCCATTCTCGTCGGCTGTTTATTACGTGCCCCTGAGGCACTCTGCGATTTTCAGTATTTGAACAAATTGTTTCATTTATTTTGGAAAATAACTACAATATACCAAGAAATAAAAATTCAGCATCATTTGGTCCTTTGAGTTTGATTTTTAAGTTTTGTGTATAACCTAACACATACCACATAATAAATCAGCTTATACTGCCGCATTTTCAACCACTACACCAACGGCGCTATCCCTAACTAATAAAAGAAAAAAAGAAAAAATAAACTTCGCTAACAAACCACTTGTCCATCTCTATTTATCTTTTTCTTTGTTAATTATATCTAATTATCAGTTCGGACAACTTTTGGATAAACTGTTGTTTTGTTTGCAGTCTTGTACAAGTTCTAATCTAATTACAAAGTTATTTTATACACATTTAAGACGTATATATAAAGATCATTAAATTGTAAAAATAGAATGGAGGATGTGATGATTTTTATTCTTAGTTTTCTGGTTAGGTTAGGTCAGGTTATTTGTTTTAAAGGCATTTGTGTACTTTAAATAAGCCTTTATTTTTGAAATTTTTATAAAGCACTTGTGCATACGATGTGGACGCTAAAGTTAAAAAAATTGTAGAAAGAAAATACAAGTACGATGAGCAAACAGCAAGCTATGTGCAATCCCGCCCGTGCTATCAAAATTCTCTTCTACATTCAACCATCTCAGATGGTAGTTACTTTTTTAACTTACAAAGTCAACAGAATTTGTTTTGAATTTGATCCTAAAAACTCAAAAATGGCTGAAAACGGTCATACCACGTAGCGATCATCGCATTGTTAGGTGCACGAGCTCAGAGTGGCAGACTATATATAGGTACACTTTTATTTAGGCAGGCCCGCGCATTGGCAATAGGCTGATATTCTTTATAGCCGTATATTTAATTGTCGTGGCAGTAGTCACGAACATTTGCATGTGGTACTTAACTTTCAATAAAATCGTTATGTTACTATATTATTTCGTTTAATATGATAATTAATTCAGCTTCATTAGGTTACCAGATGTATTCATTAGAGTTATCATTACACGCATACTGACGTTTATTAATATCGTGTGCTAATAAAATTCGTGAGCATGTAATTACAAATTTATATATTTACCGAACCTCGCAGAAATCCTTTCATAATAAGTTTAAGTTTTGTATTAATTCAGTCTGAAGGATGTATTTAAGTTTGAATTTGCGATTTGACAGACAATTTATGATACGATTAGCGCAATGGCAAAAAAAGGCTGCCACGCTATGTGTCGCCGGTTCAATTTCCGTGCAGGACAAATTTTATTCTGTGTAATCTTTATTAGTCAGTAAATTAATTATTTTCTATACTTTTGATTAATTACACACAACAAAAAGAGAAAACTGGCTTGGTTTGTAGAATTTCTCATCAGTTTGTTTAATCTACCAAATAGACTACCTACAATAAATTCTCAATTCGATATTATAGATGAAGATTGAGATTACACCTACAGCTTAACCCGTAAATGATGGATTGACGACCATTTTGAAAGGATTACAGCCGATCGATTGCGTGGGAGTTACTTAATTATTACAGCGCTTGTTTAGCAGCCCATAGATTGATTGACCTGACACTTGTAATATCATAATGTTTTATAAGATTGTGAGTTTAATATGAGTTGTCAAACCCAAATATTTTTAGAAAGATAAAACAATTATGAGCAGGATTTGAATCTGTGACCTACTGGTTAAAAATATGTATAAAAGTATTTAATTAACTCACAAACTGTATAAGTATACCACAGCAGTAATTTATGAAATGTTTTTGCATGTTATGGTTAACGGACGCGCAGGTTCAATCTTTGAGCGGGTGAAATTAAATATCAGTAAACCAAATCCTTGATACAGGCGACCATCTTGGTGCGGGAACAATAAAACAAATTAGTAAGAGTTGTACCTAATAGTGAAATTGATTGTTGCATTACATTTGTCTTTGTCGTTGGAATGTGAACAGTTTCTTGGTCGTTTTTTGTAAGCGCACGCGCTGGCCGCGCTGCCGCCGCCGCTGCCGCCCGCTCGCTCTGACCTTGCAGTGACCTAGATTGTAATACCCTTGACATTTTTGTGTGAAACTTTAAATATTCAGAAATAGCCACCCAGGAGACGCTCATTGTAGTGCAAAGTTTGTGTTTCTTGTACTAAAGAACTTAAAACGAAGTCTTGGAATCGATAGGTTAAAGTTTGTAATCATACTCTACTAGTAATATATGTGTCGTGATAGCCTAGTGTTATTTTCATTGAATGGCAAATCAGAGGTCTCAAATTCGAACCCCAGGCTCACACCTCTGACTTTTTGTAAGTTATTCGCGTATTATGAATTAATTATCATTGCACCATCATGCCTCGGACACGTAAAGCCGTTAGTCCTACGCCTGATCTCTCTCCAGTCGTGTCGAACGATTCCGTCCCATCGGATTATGAGAACATACTGGTCGCATTGCCTCGCTGAGTAGCTATCCTTTGAGCTAGGTACAGAACAGAGGTAGCACTTTGGTCAATAGGTTCAATTAAATTCACATTTACCATTATTAAAATTAATAAAGAAGCTGTTAAAACTGTTTGTACCACAACCAATAACACGCAAATGATGAAAAGTGCTCATTGTATGAGTTTATGGTAATCGTTATGACGATCCTTATGGTGAACATAAATTCATAACATCCTTGTTGTACGTCCACAGGTAAACGTATAGCCGGTTAAGTGGCTTGCTTTCCTTCAATGGTTATTTATTCTAAGATTATTTCCTTTTATACATTTTTAAAAGATCATGTCACCGAAATCCTTTTTAACATAGGTAATGAGATTTCGTAAGATTCCAAAGAATTTTGAACGTTCGCGAGTGCTGCATTTCTTATAAATATTGTATAGACTAGCGTTAGTGCCTGTGACGTCACCGCATTATTTTTGGGTGCACTGTAGCTTTCTATCAATGAAAAATCTTTTCAAATTGGTTCAGTAGTATCAGAGATTACCCTCTTTATGCAAACAAACAAACTTCACCTCTTTGCAATATTAATGAATATTGAGATAGATATCTTACCATACCATTTCAGAATACGATTCATGTGAAAATTTTAGGTTTTTTTTTTAATTACAAATAATTACAGCATGGCAAAGAAGAGTCTGAGGCGGTGACAGCTGGAACTAAAAATGAAAATCTTAAACACTTAGTTTGTCAGTACTAAATTATCATAAAAATGATTCATTTGATTATAATTAACGACAAAAAACTCTTCATAGAAATATATAAGCACTAAGTAACTTGTAATTATGAATTGTAGTGTGAAAAGTGCGCCAGCGGCGCCCCCAATTTTTCCAGACTCTTTTTTGCCAAGCTGTAATAATGAACTTCAAGACAAAGTCATCCCAAGTCAAGTTATGAGGGTTCAAAAAAACGACGAAGCGATTCGAGAAAAGGTAGGTCTCGTCTTGGCGGGGGCACTACCGGCACTACCGCCCTAGATACAATCCTGTTATTCGGATATGAATATTTAACGGGCAGCAACACTTATGAGGCTTCAGAACCACACAGGTCACGATGCCTTAACACTTTTTTTAAATAATTTATTGGCTGAGTATTGCATTGATTGGAATGAAAAGTTATTTGGTAAAAAAAATATGTATAGGAAAGTTAGAATGTCACTTAGCTTTTCTCTCAGTTTCAAACTTTTTAAAAATAAAACCAACTCCACACTAGGTAGTTTTCCTATATCGTGAATTCGTGGGTGCACCCTGACATACAAGCTTACACATGTTTTAGAATGATTTTACACACATGCAAATAATTTGACTCGTCACTCAGTATACGTAATATAATTTGTCTCGGTTTGGGGCTTCCTAATAATCTACGACAGTAAGTAAGCTCAGGTTTACTCATCGAAAGTGATGTGTCAAATTGAATTTAATGAGTATCTGTGGAGGTACTGCTGGGAGTATTTTGTTTTGGTGCTATAATAAATATTAAATATGGTGAATATAGGTGCTGACATTTTTTTTACTTAAAGTTAAGTGCTTACTTAAGTGCTTGTAATATTATCCTAAATAATTTCAACAAAACGTCTGAATATACGTATAACCATTCAATCCGGTTTTATTACTTCACATTGGCTAGTAATCTCGTAGGCTAAAAAAATACAATATTCAAACAGATGTAACTTCTTTTTTCCTATACGAATGAATGCCATTTGTGATTGGCCGCAAAAACGCAGAACCGTGAGGAATGGAAGGAGGGTAGGCAGGCCTTTGCCCTGCAGTGGGACGATAATGGCTGAAAATGAAATAATAATAAATACGATATTATGCATAAAATTCTTGTGAGAATCATCAAAACTATATCATTATATATTAATGGTAAACGTTACACCACCTGTCTCGTGTCCCGTGGGAAACCACAGATGTCATCATTAATTACTATCTACCGTTAGATCAACCGCCCTGTCGCACTCATAGCAGGTTTGATTTCTTGTTTGTAAAAAGTGATGTTTCTATTTTAGACTATAGTTAAACTATAGGTATATATTATACTATCACTAATCTTATAAATGCGAAAAATAAAAAAATAGTTGGCGTGTCTTTAATTTGTATTTTTTTTTTGTATGGTTTATGAGCCGGAAAGTAAAACTTGTTATCCCAGAAAAATTGCGTATCCCGTGAAAAAAAGCGAATAGTTGATTAACAATCTACAGTTAGGTTATGTAGGCCATAAACACCAAGAGCGGGACAAATATCTATGGTTCACATAAATATTTCTTCCGTACCGAAGTAAATTGAAGTCGCGACGTTATGGGCAGTAAATCAATCTAGTAACCTCTACGTCGTGACGTCAAATTACGTAACCTATAGATATTTGCTAGAAGGTGTCACTTCCGCGTTGGTGACCCTTTGCGGCATTGTAGAATTATGAATTGGGGGGATTATGAATGGAATTTGGAAGGGTATTATGGAAGAATGTTGATTATGGTAGAGGTGATAAAGAATGGGGGAATAGGCCTCCGATGCTCTCGCTGACTGAACGAAACACAACAATACAAATTAATATTATTATTTCACGCTGATATTCTGTCAGAGGGTAGTACAACCCCGGTCAAGCTGACCCATTTGACTTGATGGCTCTACGGCCACCATACCATAAATATGTTTAACTAAATACAATTTTCTCGCGTTTAATACATAAAGAACAAACTTTTTTTCCAATCCTACGAACAATTACGTCTATAATTATATCCTATTTACAAGTAAAATTGTACCCTAATTCTAACACAATGGAGTTGTAAATCGGCTAACAAAGTTATTTATGAAGTTGTACAAGTTGTAAATAAAGTTTTTGTTTAATTTGTTCAAGTTTTGTTCTTTATCGTTTATGAACAATAATGGCGGATAGTTATTTATGTATAACCCTTTTGTTTTATATTTAGGTTTTAAACGTCGAGATTACAATCTAAATGGCAGTTTTGTTTGTTTATTCCTGTGTGAGATGGGCTGTTTGGAGTTTTTTTCAAGTTTAAAGTATTTATGTTTATATTTTGGTGAAAGTTTGGTTACATGTTTTGGTTGGTATATACTGTAAATTGTAGCCACGACCACGATATGCCACTTTTAAAAAAAAAAATTTTTACTATTCTAAATTGTGTGATATATAGTATCTGTTTTACTTGAAATTAAAACCGCAATTTCTTGATCATTCACTTTTATTATGTTTGAAAAAACATAATTTGAATATTTTTGTGTCAATATTCGTACTTTCAAATGGGACCTAGTCAACTCTGCCTTAATATTCAATGCATTAACGTGTTTCTTTTATTTGTTTCAGGTAAACATTTCTCAAGCTTAATCTTACAGTTTAAAAGAATACTTATAATTTAAGTAAGTACCAATCGTAATAACTACAAAAAAAAATAACATTTTGTTTCATAAATATTTTATGCCCTTTTTAACTTAATATTAATGAAAATGGGAGCCACACCATTCATTTCACCTCCAAGTGGAGCGCATGATTGATGAGCAATCGTGACCGAGTGAACGAATGACACGCGGGAACGCGCGCTATTATTTTAAAGTGAATGATATTTGTGAGATAGAGCAAATGGGGGCTAAGGGGTTTTAGACATTGTCTTAAAGATGGAACAGTTACAATAGCGCATGTAACTAGCGCAATTTATAAAGAATTTGATGAATGAACTAGCTATCATCTGTAACTTTATATCCAGACTGAATAAAGAATTTATATTCGTCAGGGAGGGTAAAGCTTTTTAAAATAAAATTTAAAAAAATTAAATAAATGTAGAAAATTGTGAAAAACTGTAATTCATATAACTTTGTCCAAGAATTCATCAAATTTTTATACAGCGGTGATGTCATTTTTTAATGAATTCATCGAATTTCTTTGTCAAATACTAGTGCCTGAATATTTTGAAATATTTTTTATTCTAACAAAAATAAAATCTATATTCAAATTCAATTTTAAACTGTCTATTCCTGTAAAGCCAGCCATGTTGGAAAATATAACGTTAGTTCTGAATAGAATAGATATTTTCACTGACAATCCGACATACTACGTGCCGTTGCGCTAATGCAAGTGGACTGCGAATGTTGGATTATCTCGTAACGCTTCGGGTGAGATCGGGTGTGATCGAGTGATCTCGGATAAGCTCGGCTAAGCTCGGCAGACAATCACGAGTTGAGACAGGCATGTGTTGGATTCTAATTCTATTATCATAGAGATGTAATATAGCTTGAAACACTAAGAACTGCCTGGATTATGTTTTCTCTACTACTGCATGTCTTTCATTATCGTGTGGTTGATAGACAACTTAGTATTAGAAATTAATTAACGTTAAGCCTTTAACATGGTTTAACACTCCGTTGAAAATGTAGGTACTCAGTTTTGTTAGTTTCTTAACGATGTTTTTTTTTAAACAGTTTTTTAAATTTAAACAAAAAAAACTTTCGTTGGCAGTCTTTATTGCATTTTACAAAAATATTATACTATAAATTAGGCATCGTCAAATTATATGTATAACTTTTATTTTTAAACTTTTGTCAAACAACCAGACGAAAACAATTTTCAGTGGATCATCAAATATTTGTCCAGCCGAGAACTGAACCCTTAGTACAGCAGGTACTCAGATACAGCGCCAACCCTGTCGTTAATTAAAGTTGTCTTCCATAATTAAACAATTAAATTACAAATAAAAGAATCCCTCTCGTAATCAACTGTAACGAATCACGTTGCTTGTTCAGTCGATCGAATATATTTTAGGCTGTGGCTTCAATTAGCAGTGGACGTGATCCCACTGCTAATACTCTACACTGTGACATCGTTGTCATTGTTCATTAGTCAGAGGTGCAACTGATATGAATATGAAGTTTGATGTAGTGTGTAGTGTGAAAACAGAGTCGAAAATGTATTAGTAATGTATTTATTTAGCTGTATTTGTAAACCTATTTTTGAAAACTTATCTTATGTCTCATCTACCCTATAGGGTAGATGCGGCCTCTTTTCCTTTCCAAGGATCTTTATTTTAAACTGTCTTAAGTTGATCAAGCTTTCTTCACAAAATAAATAATTCCTCTTAATTTTACATCGTGCGTGAAGGTTCTAACCCGAGACAAGGTTATTATTGGAATTTTTATATTAAATAAGCTACCAAAAAATAGACAGTAATCAATTGGAAATAAATACAACAATTTACCAAATCAAAGAATTACCATTTAAGAATGAACTCGTTATCAAAGAATTAAATCAATAATGAAAGGAACCAAGTCCCTCAATCAAGTGTAACGAGTCGATCCTATATATTTTAGGCTGTGGTTTTCAATTAGCGGCGGTGTACGTGATCCCGCTGTTGATTCGCTACACTGTGGCATTGCCATGTGACTTGCAGTTTAATGTCATTAGATTTGTTTCGGTCGTGTTGGGTTACGGATTTAAACTTACTGCTTTTCCGTGTCGGTAATTTAGTTTTGTGCTTTGTTCTTATACCTATGTGCTAAGTTTAATCTAAATCTATTTAACTATTTAGTTGTGTACGTATTAAAGGACAAATATCTAATCGTACAAACTTTCTTTATTTGTGCTATAAGTCAGAATAACTAAAGCTAATCTTTAAAAAGTATGTAATTTTTTGATTACAAAATTAAGGCAAGAGATTGTGAAAGTCCTTCAGCATTTGATATTACTTCAAACTGATCAAACGTATCTTATGTAATTTTAATGACGTTTTGTTACACACCTTTTCAAAATGTTCGTTGTTTTATGACAAACGACTTCAATTTCACGTATCAAGCTGTCATCAAGTACTCACAATTGCTACATTAGGATTCTCTCTCGAATAATTGTGGGTGCAGTTCTTAATATAATTTCACAATGCATCCCGACCGGAACATTCTATCAAATACGCGATACCATTGTTTCACCGCTACGTCAGTCTCGTGTCCATCGTAGAAGAGAAACTGCATAAAGTTACCATCTAACGGACAGACCAACAGATTGCTCCGTGTTCATGCAATATGAGGGCGGTACGACTCCATCTTGATTGATTGCACAGGCGTACTATCAATCAAGATCATGTTGGAGCACGAATATTGCAGGGACTTAGGACTGTGAAGCTAGGTTGTTATGATAGAGGTCACGAGGTCGAAACTAAGATATTTTTACATCTACACTTCTTGTTCTTCTTATCGTATGGTTGATGAACAACCTGGTGTCAGAGTTTAAACCGCCCGTAGGCCTCTGACATGGCTTTACACACCATTGAAAAATCTCTCAGGTGTGCTGGTTTCATCACGATGTTTTCCGTCACCGTTTTAGCAACTAATAATTAATTTATAATACGCAACATAACTTACGAAAAGGCAGAGGTGCGCGCCTTGGGATCGAACTCGAGACCTCTGACTTTTCAGTCGACGGTCATACCACTAGGCTATCAGTGCTATAAATCTACACTACTATTATAAAAGGATAAATTTTGTTTGTTTGTGTATAGATAATTGAAACTACTGCTACTAAACCGCAAAAAAACACCAATACAAAGCTACTTCGTCAAGGCGCAGTGAGCTAGCGTGGTAATTAATGCTCGATCTTTCTCTGTAAAAGAAGAGGCCTTTGCCCTACAGTGGGACAGTTACAGACGGATTTATTTATTATAATAGAAAGCCACACTATCCCTCGCCAATCTTCATAATTTTCCTGCCCTTGCCCTAATTTTTTTTAGGGTCGACGCAATAGGTTTCATTCTTCCATTCATCTCTATTATCTGTCATGTCACTGCTTATACCTTATCGGCTATATTTTGATAGTAATATTTTTGAAAGGGATAGTTGAATTTCACGAAAATAAAGTCGCAGGCATTTGTGTAGTATAAAAAAAAACATCTTGAAAAAAACAGTACGTTTAAGATTTCATATGAATTGTTACTCATATTATATTTAACAAAAAAAATAGAAGTCTTAACACCAAACTCACTGTTCTTTAAAAATTCACCTCATTTACCAAAATACCATAATCATTTATACATCCGCGAGCATCCCCCGCGGCTGGATGGTGAATGGGGGATTTTAAATAAAAAACGCATCAATCAACGCCTTGGTTTGGCCTCAAGGACTTTTAAAATATAAAGGTTGTATCACACACAACACATACTAATATAACTCAACTTGTTAATCAATCTCGCCTAAACGGTTAACGGATTGTGATGAAATTTGGCTCAGGTAGATCATAACCTTCATTAAAAGATATATTTCTTTTCAATTAATTCTGTCCTCCACGCAGGCAAAGTCACGGGCAAAAGCTAGTAAATATCATTAAATTAAGTACCTTATTAGCTTTTGTAACAAAATCAACATGCTAATAATATTAGAGGAAGCCTACAAGAGGTAGAGTACCGGTGTAAGTACATCAAAATACCTTGATTACAGAGTACATGTGACTGAAAAAGGTTGTGTAATCATTCCGATTCAGTTGTTTTCTTATACAAATGAGCCGGGACACGATACGATACATAAATTAAATTGATTTGATTGCCAATGCGTATAGACGCAAATACACACACCGGCAGATTTAGCGGAACATAAAAAAACGATGGTTTTTTTTGGAAAAATTATAGGTATTTCGACTAGTAGTTCTGTTATTTGAATGATTAGGCGTTATTTCATTAAAAATTAAGAAGATTTTTGTCAGCTGTTAACCTTCTAACATAAATCAGACCCTCATAAGCATTTGTTTCAATTTAAGCTTTTAAGTGTTTTTGAGAAGAATGTTGATTTAAGCAGTCAATGGTGGCCCTAGCTCATTTTGTTTGTTTTGTTTAGAGAGTTTATATTGTATTGCATACAGAATGAGTGATTTGCCAGGACCTGATGTCGCCAGGGCAGTATCAGGGATTGAGGAAGGTCACACCTACCGTTCAGTCATTCGAACTTCGGTAGTATCAGTATCCGTGATCCACCGTAATGTTTATCGATACAGACAGACAGGGTCTTACGTGCGCAGGCGAGGCCAAGGCAGAAATCGTGGAACCAGTGCCGTAGACGACTGTTTTGTAAGGGTGCAAACTTTGAGAAATCGTCGACAAACTGCTGTTCAGGCCCAAAATCTTTTAGAAGAAGTGCGTAACGTACGTGTTAGTGAACGAACAGTGAGAAGAAGGTTAAATGAAGTTGGTTTGAAGTCATACGTGCCAGCAAGAGCACCTAAACTTGAGGTGAGCCATCGAATAGCAAGATTAGCGTTCGCTCGTTTTCATCAAATTTGGTCCAATGAGTAGAATCGAGTTTTATTCTCGGAAAGAAAGGACGGACGGAAAGGAGAAGATGTGGACATCTCAGATGACCACATCTTCTCCTTTCCGTCGATGAAATGAACACAGAAACGGCTTTCGTCAGAGAATAAAACTCGACTCTACTCATTGGACCAAATTTGATGAAAACGAGCGAACGCTAATCTTGCTATTCGATGGCTCACCTCAAGTTTAGGTGCTCTTGCTGGCACGTATGACTTCAAACCAACTTCATTTAACCTTCTTCTCACTGTTCGTTCACTAACACGTACGTTACGCACTTCTTCTAAAAGATTTTGGGCCTGAACAGCAGTTTGTCGACGATTTCTCAAAGTTTGCACCCTTACAAAACAGTCGTCTACGGCACTGGTTCCACGATTTCTGCCTTGGCCTCGCCTGCGCACGTAAGACCCTGTCTGTCTGTATCGATAAACATTACGGTGGATCACGGATACTGATACTACCGAAGTTCGAATGACTGAACGGTAGGTGTGACCTTCCTCAATCCCTGATACAGCCCTGGCGACATCAGGTCCTGGCAAATCACTCATTCTGTATGCAATACAATATAAACTCTCTAAACAATACAAACAAAATGAGCTAGGGCCACCATTGACTGCTTAAATCAACATTCTTCTCAAAAACACTCAAAAGCTTAAATTGAAACAAATGCTTATGAGGGTCTGATTTATGTTAGAAGGTTAACAGCTGACAAAAATCTTCTTAATTTTTAATGAAATAACGCCTAATCATTCAAATAACAGAACTACTAGTCGAAATACCTATAATTTTTCTAAAAAAGCCATCTTTTTTTTATGTTCCGCTAAATCTGCCGGTGTGTGTATAAATAATTGTTCTAAATTAAGAAGATTTTTTTTTATGGAAAAAGGGGGAAATGAACAAAGAGATCACCTGATGGTTAGTAATCACCATCACCTATGAACACTAGCAACACCAGAACTATTGCAAATGCGTTGCCGGCATTTGACGGGGATTGGGCCTCCGGGTCTCTTTAAAATCCGTAGGAGTTTAATCTACAAAAATTAGATACAGTTGTTCATCAACTATTATTCATTAAATTATGTTTGAAATTTAAAGTCATATATCTTGAAGCCTAATCACTTAGTAATCTACTAACAGTGCCACCTAAGTACTAAAAAGATTTCAGCATGGCACTAAGTAAAATGGCGTCTATAATTTAACAATATTAATAGTCTAAAATGAGATGTTCCCTCGAAGTAGATGTAATTTGAGCAACAATATAAAACTTTGAATTTTGCTGATCGCTTCAGATTAATTTTGTTCCGCCATCGAAGTGGCGCCATAAGTGCGCGCCGATCCTTATCCAGGGTTGTCCGAGGTTCAAGTAAGATTCGCTCGCTTTGTTTCCTTGCCTAGGGCTGTCCGGAAGTTTGCCTCCCAACGGAGGAAAGAAAAAGTATTATACTTTCTTCCTTCCTTATTCGCGCTGACATTTTTTATAAATTTGATTAATTTGCGAATTGTTCTTAGCCGTACAATGTGTTTTTGTTTAGTTAATTTGTTTCAGGTGACTGTTATTTTATCAATCATTGTTTTCTTTAATAGAGACAGATTTTTTGCTTCTTTTGTGGACATCGTCGGCGTCGGCTGACAGATAAGATAGATACCAACGTTTTTTATACTTAATTTTTCTTTTATAAAGTTTTAATTTAAGGTATGAAAAATGATTAAAAGAGAACTATAATTTGCAGGAATACTTATATAAAAATAAATAAGTGAAACATCGAGAAATGAGACACAAAAGGAAATCCATTGGACGTAATTAGGATATTCTCAGTAGAAGCATTACATGGAACTTATAACAAAGCCGGCGAAACGTGGGTGTACATCATATACCTCTGTCTACCCCCTCTGTGGAATACAGGCGTGAGTCTATGTAATTTTTTACTAGTACGGAATATTACAGAAAAATATAGATTGTAAGAAAAAACTTAGTTCAACTCTGACCATTTAATAAGAACTGAAAACTACAGACTTATCAGTCCACACATGGCAAGTCTCTACATGGCAAAACTTTGGCCACGATAAAAGACACGTTCCAACATAATTACGTCTCTAGAAAGATTCTCCGAATGAACGCGCGTTTTCTTTACATGCAAATGTAACGAGGGACAACCCTGAATGGAAATTGCGCGGCACTCGACCCCGAACACCCTGTATAATGACAAAGTTTCTTTTATGGTATGGATGGGACCGCAGCTTTGCTTGCATTATTCTTGTTCATATTATGAAGAGCAGGTGATACCTACAGGATATATTTAGCACGATGGTTTTATTTAAACAGAGTTAAGTTTTAAATATTATTAACACAAAAGTATTTTGGGTTCTATCATTGAATATGTTGTTTGCTTTACTCTGAAGTAGGTAACCAGATATCCGTACTAGATGGGCACAATGTCTCAATTTTGATCCTCCGTTCGGGCAATTTTGCCCTTTTGTTGGGATTGTCGATCTGAAAATTCTCAATAGTAGCATGGAGGCTGTTATTATAACGACAATCTGTAGTGTGAGCATTTGTTTTTCTGTTCGTTAATTTACGTCTAACAAGTTAATGAACTGTCAAATTTGACGTTTTAAATTGATAAATGTTCGATTAATTCGGCTCGCTCGAGGTTCGCCTCATGGGATATTTGATAAAAAGATAATTTATTTATTTTTAAATCGAAAATTTCGCTACAGTTAAAATATACGTTGAAGTCAGCACAGATAACTTTGAACCACAAGTAAAGCTAACAACAGCGCTCGCTCGGGCCGCCCGAGCTGGAAGGAAGCTGGTAATTTAGCACCGTTCATACCGCGCGAGTTAATAATGCATGAAGCTCCGAACTCTACTTATGCACTGAGGCACTCCTGGCTTTCTCAGCTCTATTTGTTTAGTGACAGATACTCTTGAGTTTGGGTTCGTTGTCAGGTTGAATAATAAAGGTTTAAATGGTTTTTGTATTAAGGCCTAAATACATTTCTGCTCAAAAACTATAAGTTGATATTAAGGACCTTTTATTCTTATTGCAATGTTGCAGTGCAATTTATGTAGCCTTCCTTTTTTGATAAGGCTTTTTGATGGTTTATATGGATACTTGACTTTTTCCGGGTAACTGGAAATATCAGTCAACTTATACCTTAAAGATATTTTTTTAAAACTAAAAAGCAAGTTTCCGGCAATCTGCCACGTTACCTGTCACTTATAGCAAAATTGTGCCAACTTTTGCACTTCATATTTATGCTTAACGTGAGCTCTCGGTACTTTGGCACTTTGCCAAGAAAATATCATATTTCTATGCACTTTGCTTAACCGCTTAGCTATTGCAAAATTTTATATTTTGACCATATTTTACTTCCTATAATATTCAAGTATTTTTGGACTCGTAGCTAAAAGGCTACGACGTAGGCGGGCTACGGCGTAGCAAAGCGACATTATTTTCTCGATGTATCATGTTGCTAAGAAAGATTTTTGACTACGATTGTTGTTGAAAATAATCCTTTTATACTTGAGTTGGGTTACAATCTGTAAGCCAGGTTCTTTGAAAAGGTCTTGATGTAATTTGGAAAATATATTTATATTTAAAATACCTTTCAGGTTTTGATAAGTGGTTGTGAGAAGCTACTTTTTATCATTTGCAAAAACATCTACAATACTTATTTGCTATTTAAATGGCAGTCACGAATAAGCTAAAAAAGAGAAATAATTGCTTAGTTCATATAGCAATATTTCAACTTTTATTATTCTTTCATAAAATATTTTTCTCTTGATAAAGTATCTCGGCACAATTACGGACGAACTTGTTCTCGTTAAAACTAAAGTTAGTTAATTGTTTTTAAAAGAACAAACTATTATAATAATATTGTTGGATACAAGAGAAAATCATAATGGAAGACAACATTTTTAAAAAAGGAAACATTATTAATACACTATATATTTATAAAGTGTAACATAATTTTTACAAACGCTATTTTTTTTGTATATGAATTGGATGGAAAGGAATGGAATTGAAATTTGAACCCATGACCTACCGGGGAAAACTCCAGTCGCTCTGCCGCTAAACTATTGGTGAACCCATCCGTGTTATACAAATAATTTTCTATATTAAATCATCTCAAATAGTAGTTACATCTTGTACGAAGAACTTAGAAGGAAGGAATAATTATATTAATTCATTAAACGCCAAACAATAGAATTTGCATTGTGTCTGCTGTCTGGCAGTCAAAGTGTTAAAATACGCATTCTTATTGTGCAATACTTAATAGTTTTAATTAAGTCTGCTGAGAAGTTTAAGTCTCTTCCACTACCCCTTACACTAAAGCTACTTAATAATAAATTTTCTTCAAAATTAAATTCTCGGGAATAAAATATGATCCGTGGCAGCGGCACCAATCTTTGGATTATGCAGCTAAAAGCGAGGTGGCTGTGTGCGGGCGACTGATTGAAACCTGAACGCCAAAGCCAACTGCGCAAACATTCCCTTGATATACTTCCACTTTCAAGCAGCTGTTGATGCACTTTCAAACTATCTAGCTTTTGAAAAGTAGTGGAAGTTACCTTTTAGAAATTAAGGTATCCTGAGAATGACTTTAGTAGTGTGCAGGATACAGCTAATATAGGTACTTGTCTTTTCAACACACATAATTATGTTTATTTACGCAAGTATACAACTTCTATTTGACATGCAATCTTTACAATACAAAAACATAGACTCATAGACTCACGCCTGTATTCCCCAGAGGGGGTAGGCAGAGGTGTAAGCAGTACACTCACGTTTCGCCAGCTCTGTTATAAGTCCTATGTAACAGGGGGCGAGCATATTGCCATTAACCGGACACAACTCCAGACTCCATGCTACTGAGAATTTCCTAATGGAAAAACTCAATAATACCTTGCCCGACTTGCGGATCGTACCCAGGACCTCGTGCTCAGCAGTCGTGCTTGTTACCACTAGACTAACACGGCAGTCTACAATTTAAAATAGAAAAAAAAATGTTAATTTCACTATAAAAGCTACATAGTTTTTCGGTCAAAATAACAACTTTACAAGCAAATTAGTTATACATAATAACATATTTTTACGACGAGGACAGCGTTATTTTTAGTAATGTAGTAATTACAAAGGTAGCTATTTAATTAATTGTAGTACTAAACATAAAATTAACATGGCAATGCAGACGTTACATGGGAACAGTAACGTTACAAACATTAACCCAAACATTACAACAAAATGCGAACATAGACTACAAAATTATGACAAACGCAGTAAAAGGGCCGCAACTACCACATTACATTAGTGTACGTTACGTTACAACTTGGAACGTAAACCTACTCGTTATCCATATCCTTAAGACCTACTCACAATCCCTGCACTACACATTAACCCTACGTCACGCCACAACCCAAAAACGTAAGCTTGCAACAATAAAAACGCTTATAGGCCTCTCGTAAAATAAAAACAAAGATGGCGGCGGTGAAACTACCGCCATCTAGTGGACGGACGAAGAACTAATGACGTCTGCTTCACTCCTAACGAAGTTTTCCGCTTCGGCTAAATTATGTCCTTAACGTATTTAAGCTAGAGTAAACGAGTAACGTAAAATAGCTTACAGAGTTAAGCTGGAATGAGCCTGTTAGCCTGAAGGAGGAATATAACTATATAAGGGATATATAAGATAGTATTAAAATAATAATATGCTCTACTTATAACTTTGTGAACTGAGTTAAACTTCACCAAATGGTGGAACGGTTAGTTGGGGTATAGATTATGGGATACTTAACATTATTTATAGACAAAACAAAGTATGTTTGTTATAATTATTTAATAAGAAAATTAGCTATCATGTGCTATAACATGTAAAAAAATTCACAAAAATAGTATTTTTGTTACTTTTACATTAAACTAATATTCTTAACTGGTACAGACCATATTATTCATAACTTTATAGCAAGCAAATTGGCGGGCATCAGCTAGTCAATATAAATGCCGCTTGCAAGTCGTTGGCCAGTATCTGTACAGGTGTATTGTATTGGCTTAAGATATTGCACCATGTAGGAGAATTATTGATGAAAGCCTCACGGGGCCCCGGCGGAGGCTTGTTGTATGCATAGAGTTGATTAGATAGTTTAGTGCGCAGAGTAATTGTTATGGATTGACTATTAGAAATAGGTCAATTGTGTAATCATCACTTCAATCAACTTAGACACCAGACAGGGCTTTTTCTATAGTATTTTTCATACTGTCAACCTGACAAATCATCGCGATCGGTGCGTTTGATTATGTCTGAATGATACTTATTTCCAATCTTCTTCTTCTTGTCGTGTGGTTGATGAACAACCTGGTGTCTGACTTTAAACTGTCCTTAGGTCTCTGACATGGCATTACACACCATTGAAAAATCTCTCAGTTGTGCTGGTTTCATCACGATGTTTTCTTTCACCGTTTTAGCAACTGATATTAATTTATAATACGCACATAACTTACGAAAAGTCAGAGGTGCGCGCTTTGGGATCGAACTCGAGACCTTTGACTTGTCAGTCGACGGTCATACCACTAGGCTATCAGTGCTACGAATTATACTTACTTCCAATTATATTTTACTTCGTAGAGAAAAGGATAAATTTATGGTGGTAGAGCCGTTGGAACACACGAATGGACAGGCTCGACTAGGTTAGTATAGTGTAGGAGTTTCGTATGGTCAGTGAAGAGAACTGGAGGCCCATTACTGCTCAAAGGCCTCCGGTTCTTGCATCTGCAATGCTTTTGGTGTTTGTATTCGTCATCTTTTTAATTGATCATGCTCCAAATTTATCATATTCCTAACTCGATATTGTACAGTCTAATGACAAAGTTTCTAAGTCGCAAACTGGAACTTTGTTCTAGACTCGTCCTTGTCTATTATTGATAATTCAGATGCCCCATTAAGAAAATGAGGAATTTTGAACGAATACATTTATCACTAATATTAATATTATTTGCCATTCAACGTGGCAATGCAGCCAGCGTTTTGGGGACATTGCCCACTGGAAGCGGTCTTTTAGATTAAGTTTTTCTCTTTTTATTTTACTTTTAGTTTTAGCGTTAGTTTTAGTATTAGTTTTTAGTTTTAGTTTTAATTGTATTTTAATAGTTTTATGTTTGTGTTTTTGTTCATTAAAAACTATTAGTTTATATTAATTGAAATAATCAAGATTAGAGGAAGAATAAAATAATGACAAGATGGATCCATTCTTGTCCAATTCATTTGATGATTCTCTTTGATTTCATTCTAAATGTACCTCAATCACCCAACTCTTCAAGCACAAGTAGGTACTTAACTAAGTCAATTAAGCTTAAAGCCATTGATAAGAAATGAAGTAATTTTCTAGTGCAACTCAGCGAAAGAACCGTCTTTTATGATCCAGTTAATGAAGGTATAATCACGTCGGTGGCCAGTACGTAATTCTTGTTTATATCAGGTATGGTTGATGAATAACATAGTGTCAGTTTTGGTTTAAACCGCCTATAGGCCTCTCACAAAGCTTTACATACGACCGATAATATTTTTGTGTTGTACTGGTTTCCTTACGATACTTTCCTTCACCGTTATAATAATTATTAACAGCCCATAAATTTGTAAGACACATGAATTCAAGAAGTAAGAGACGCGTTCCTGGGTTCGAACCGGTGACTTTTGACTTGGCAGTTTAAGGGTGAGTCCAAAGGCCATTGCTGCTGTACACAATATTTCTGTATATTTAAAGAAGCGTCAAAAACATATAAACATTTTTATTCTTCATTTTATTATAACGCTGTGTCATAATGAAGGTCGGCTGAAGTGTCATCAAACGTGGAAAAAAAATATGGCTGAATAAAACACTTGAATTGCGTGTTTTACGTTGAATATGAAAAATATGTAAAAAGAAAACGTTAAAAGTTATGTTTTAGTGCTTTTATGATGATCATTACAATATTGTAGAACTCTTTATGTTGAGACAAATTGGGTACTTTGTATTTAAGCTTGTACTATGCGCTGCGCAGCGATTTATTGTAGAAATATTTTTCATAATATTCTTTACTATTATTTTTTACAGTAAGATAAACGAAGAATTAAAAATATTTACATAAAAAAAAGAAACAAAACTAGTATAATATATAGTTTTTGAATATTGTTTAAAGGTATGAATTATTCTGATAAGATTAACTAACGTCCAATATTTCATTATGAAGTTTTAATTTCATATTACTAAGAAACATGATATCTCCTCCGATAATAAGTACAATATAAGAAAACTTTTCCAACAAATTAATTTTAATATAATTTCAATACAGATTGTATTTACTTATCTAACTTTACCATTTTCATTCAAATTCTCGACACAAGTCCAATATCGAAAACAATTAACATTAAACCTTGTATTGAACAAACTTTCGTCGCGAACCATTTCTATTTCACAGTTTGTATTTTATGTTTCAATTTTATTTCCAAACATTTGTCTTTCATTGAAGACGTAACAATGAGTATAAAATGCGTAATACGCAATAAAATCAATTCATTTCATTCTATAGTTGGCGTAAACTTCACATAAACAGAAAATACAATATACGAGTCACGCTATAAATCGGAGTACGTGAAGTAAGGTCGAAGAAATGCAGCAATGTATTTTAGTGCTGGCGGATTGATCGTTGTGTCTAAGTAACAATGTAGTGGGGAGCATAGTTCGCTACTTCCATTTATAGACAGACTGGCTTTTAAACTTTAAAGTTTGTGTGATTTTTAAAATGGATAAAGGTAAGGTAATGCGTTAGTAATAAATGTGTATTAAGTTATGTAAATAAGGATAACATGTTGAGTTAGTTATTGTTGAAGGCATCAAACTAACGACGTCTACGTAAATTAACATTTAGTTTCATACTAGTTACTCTTTTGCAGCTTGTTTTAAATAAAAAAAATATAGTATAAAAACTAAAACCCGACTACTTAAAATCTAAAAACAAGCTTCTTAGATTTGAAATAAAATTCTGTAGTCGGAGGCCACCAAATTACAAAGTATTTACCCTTGGAAGATTATCTAGTACCTATTTACCTATAATACATTAAGGCCTCCGACTACAGAATTTTATTTCAAATCTAAGAAGCTTGTTTTTAGATTTTAAGTAGTCGGGTTTTAGTTTTTATACTATATTTTTTTTCAATTATTTTAAGTGGTAAAGAAACCAATAAAATTCATTTAAATCACAATTTTTTAGAATGTGGTAGTTCTTAAATAGGTAGATTTCTTTAACTGTCAACTTCGGTTCAAACCTTTAGTCAATGTCATGTATTTTTTAAATTAAATTTATTTCAAAGGTGTCGTCCGCGACTTCGAGCTATTAAAACATGGTCTCATATATTTCTTAGAAGTATACATGAAAAGTAGTAAGAAGTACAGCTTGGCAAAAAAGAGTCTGGAAAAATTGGGGGCGCCGCTGTCGCACTTTTCACACTACAATTCAAAATTACAAGTTATTAAGTGCTTACATATTTCTATGACGAGTTTTTTGTCATTAATTATAATCAAATGAATCATTTTTATGTTATTTTAGTATATGTACTCACAAACGTAGTTATTTAAGATTTTTATTTTTAGTTCCAGCTGTCACCGCCTAAGACTCTTTTTTGCCAAGCTGTATAAGTACACATGAAACCTTTTTTGTGGGATATCATCATAGATAGAGTACATTTACCTAAAGTTCGAGGAAGTAAGTAACATGGAGTTGATAATACCTGCTCTAAAATCCCGAAATCATAAACATTACAATTAATTCCCGGGAAATAAGAAATTAATTTTACGTATAATTATTTAATAAGAAATTTGAAAAAACAACTGATACGGATGGGATTCGAATCCACGATCTCCGGTGTACCGTGCCGACGCTCTAACCGCTAAGCTACCGTATCCCATCAGAATCAGTCGAAATTTCAAATCTCTTTCTACGCCTTAGGCGTGTGGTAATATCGAACGGAATACATTAATTATCCAACTCAGTGTTCTAAACTTTGCAGTTTTTAGAAGGCACCGATAGATATTACCACACGCCCTAGGCGTAGAAAGAGATTTGAAATTTCGACTGATTTTGATGGGATACGGTGGCTCAATGGTTAGAGCGTCGGCACGGTACGTCGGAGATCGTGGGTTCGAATCCCTTCCGTATCAGTTGTTTTTCAAATTTCTTATTAAATAATTTATTATATTTAAGAAGCAAACATGTGTTAAAACATGTAATAAATTCTCCAAAATATTAATTTAACGTTTTAAATACATATGAACTAGTTAAATTATTATAATAAAAAGTCTTTATTATGTTTTCAGACATCGATAACAGATAATGTAATGCTTAAGTAGTTCGGTACTAAAACTGTTAAATTAATGAGTTTTATTTTACATACAAAATTAATTCTAATAAAAACTATAGGTCAAAGTCCAGTCCATATTAATAAAATCCCGGGATTTAATTGTTATGTTTACGATTCCGGGATTTTTGAGGAGGTATTTTTAACTCTATGTTACTTACTTCCACAAAACCGCAAACCAACGCCATCTAGTTACGAAAAAGAAATCTCAATTTAATTAACATTATTTTAAAATATAATCATAATTTAATAGGCAGTGATGTGTAGAAACTTTAATTTAATTAGTAAATATTTATTGTTATCACGTTTTCACATTGTATGCAGTGTTATAATCACATATATTTATGATAGTCGTAACGGGTAGTTAGAAGCCTGATATTCTAAGAAGTGGTCCAGAATATATAGATAATATATACATATTCTGAATGTGCTCATCAAGACCTTCCATTTGATATCAAACACGATAAATTTACCTTAACTTTATTTTTTTCGAGCTGACTAATTTATTTTTAAAATCCACCTTATTTGATTTTACGAAATTTCATAAATCCTATAACCCGCAGACCATTAAGACGCATCGATAGACACCTTATTTATTGAATTACAACAAATAGTTTAGGAGCTACGAGGGAACAGATGAACAAACTTACATACATACAAACATACATACATACATACATACATAGACTGCTAAAATCATAACCCTCCTTTTTTTTGTAGTCGGGTAATAAGTTTCATTAAATGATTACAGATATTACAATGATTTGACTTACTGCAAGCTTATATCGTCTAACTTATATTAAGCTTATAGCGGCTTAGTTTAATCTAACCCAATACTCCATATAATTACTTGCGTTAATTGTCCAGGACACGCTCCATGCAGCCACAGTGCGTTCATTGAATACGACCTGCTAATTAATTGACTACTACTAATTGATTCAATAATTCAAGCTATTTAGCAGTAATCCAGCTGTTTGATAATTGGTGGTAGATTGAGCTAAAATTTGCAGTAAGTAAGAAGTCATAATCAGAAATTTTACGAGCAGTGATAGCTAAATCGTGTGGCCATTTGCAAGTCAATAATCGCAGGTTCAAATCCCAGCGATCACAAAATACCTCTTCTCACTCCTCATTAAATGCCTAATATTTTTTTATCGAGCACAGTGGTCCGTCATCGTTAACGTCTGGACAAAATGAATTTTTGAAGTATGTACCCAGCGTCCCCTGTATGCCGAGAAGATTTTATGCTTAAACAGACGTCTTTATGAGTGGAGGGTATTTAAATTACTTGAACGAGCCACTCAGCAAGTCTTTTAAGGATAACTATTGATTTAGGTGTTTAATGTCTTAGGATTATTTTGCATATTACGTATGATTTGATACAAATGATATTATGTAGATCATGAGATTAAATTTTGGTGTGTGACTAAGCCTCTTTAATTATTTTAGAATTAATTCATTATTTCAAAGAGCGAGAGAGGTATTTCGATATTGCTTTACCTTTTTGTATCATATTTGTTATAATATCGTTGGTGTACTAGTTGTAGATCAAAATAAGTACTTCCATCTGATTCTTGTTCCACAAGTAGGTACAGAATATGTGACTAATCAATTGCTTTTATTCAAATAAACTATAGATAGATATAGTAAACGACATTTAAACCATTTATTATACACGCATATAGTCAGCAAACACCAATATCATGTGTGGTACTGTTACACAAATGTGTAGCTGTAATCCGGCTCAGAACACACTGCACTGTGCTAAATGCAAAGCAATGATTTTCGACAAAAAGCATTCATGTATTACAGTCCCCCGTGAAACAGCACGTGTACATGTTTCGGGTATTAATGTCTTATAATTTGGATTTGAACCCATCACAGAAATTTAACGGGAATAGTTTTGACAAAAAGCAGCTAAAGCTAATGGCCTGATTTGAGAAATACTCAAATGACTCGACTTAAAATTTCCAAAGGTCTAGCGTTTCGGTTGATAAATGAGGGTTTGAAAACCTAAAACCTACGCTCACGATAAATATATTAGGATTAACTATTCCCCGCGTCTCAGTTTGTCATCCTCTTTAATTCGAGCTAACCGTGAAGTCACTATTACTAGTATTTGTTGACTCCTGGTTTATTAAAAGTCTTTTTTACTGGTAATTGCAATTAAAAACTTATGGTAACTTGATAACTTCATGTGTCAAAAGTTTTTTCTTGAAATTTATTTTTGTTAGTACGTGGTGGTAGTTGTATAATTATATCTAAAAAAAACAACCGATGATTCATTGTATGATCTAACAAAGTATTAGTAATTTAAGATAAAGGTAATTCAAGCCTTATGGCAATGAAACTAAAATTGGAATGAACCAGAAAAGCGACTGAAATCGTTGGATTATCTAGAGTCCATTTTCTATTCAGAAATACGACCTCAGTATTGAAGGCTCGAATTCCGTAACGAGGTGATATAACATATCCGATAGAAGTTCATAGCTATTGCTTTAATACGTGTGTAACGTATGAATAGTTTAGAATTACGGTCTAGATTTCTGAATGTAAGCTTACTCAATGTCGATATATAGAGACTAATAAATCTGGTTGAGAGCTCTTGTAAGATAAACCAGCCGGTTTTATGAATTACTTAATTAAATGTGTCAGATATCCCGTACACCAATCAATTATATTCACCATATATTTTCAATAATTCAATAAAATTAATTGAATTACAGCTAGGGGAAATTTTGCAAATTAGTTTTTTTTTATTTAGCTTTTTGGGTTGAACAATATTTGTGTTCAGATACGAGAATAATTGACGCTCTGTGCACGCCTGTTGAATAAATCGGGTTAATCACAATGTTGACGGTGTTCAAGCGTCTATTTGTATGTTAATGACCATCTGATGATGCTTCGGCGTCCCACCAAACTTCTTCGCTGAAAATTTGGCTAAATGAAATTTTTCATGAATATTTTTCTTGAGACGTTCGCAAAATGGTAATTTGTTTCTTTCTAAAGTGATTTTCTCTTAAATACGGTCATGTTTTCTTATGTTTTTTCAACGGCTGCTTTGTTTGGGAACAATTTGTTGACGTCATTTTTGTTCTTGTTTGCCAAGTAAATTTTTAATGAACTTTTCTTACAATTCTCATTATGATCTGAAGTCATTATTGTTACATCACTATTTAGTATAGTTTGTCAATGGTCATCTCTATGTGTCAAACGTATGTCCGGCACTTTAGCCTGAGACACGACCAAGGTAGGCCACTGCCTATCCGTTCTATTTATGTAATTTGTGACTACTTAATAAACAATATGTACTGAAGACTGAAGTATTATTTATCAAGAATACCAACACAACATGGTGTCAGAAGTGGGATTTCTCTTAAAATAAACATGATCATTAGGTTGTATCAATGACAATGACTTAGTGTTTCTATTATAAAACTTTGACATGTTATTATTATTTTTAATTACAGACTTTTTATGATCTTCAAATGTTACAACCTTAGGTTTTAATTTTTTATATGACATTGGAATGTTATCTCTTAAATTTCTAGACATTAGCAATTGAGCAGGTGACGACAAATTATTTTTAGGAGTATTCCTATACTGCAACAATGCTAAGTATGGATCTGATCCATTTTCTTTACATTTTTTCAACATTGTTTTTATTATTTTGACTGAGCTTTCTGCTTGACCATTAGACTGTGAATGATATGGGGTAGTGACGACATGTTCTATGTCCCATTCATGAACAAAATTTTTAAATTCTAAAGATTGGAAAGGAGGACCACCGTCTGACACTAATGACAATGGTATCCCATGACGAGCAAAAGTTGACTTTAAATGTGTGATTACGTTTTTGGCTCTACTATCTTTATTTAACAATGCAATTTCTATGAATTTAGAATAATAATCTGTAACAATTAAATAAGTTAAACTATCAAAATACATTAAATCGATACCAACTTGTTGCCATGGATACTTACAAATTTCAAAATTTTTTAGTGGTTCCTTTTGATTACAAGGTTTAAATTTAGCGCATATAAGACATTGTTGTACCTACTAAATTTTTTATATCTGTTGACATATTTGGCCAATATAAAGATTCTCTAGCTAAATTTAGACATTTATTTATACCTTGGTGACCTTTATGAATTTTTTCTAACATTTCTTTATGCATAGACTGAGGAATAATTAATTTTGAACCTTTAAATAACAAATCTTTAATGACATGAATTTCACCTTGAACATTCCAAAACGGTTTTATTAATGGACTAATATTATTTTTGTTGCTTGGCCAACCATCTTCATAATATTTTTTTAACAACTGCAAAGTTTCATCTTTTTTAGTTTCCTGACATAATTTTGTACTATATTCTTTAGTGATAGCTAAGTTACCAACACAACAATTATGTCGTTAAATGCTGCAATAACTTGCAATATAACTTGAAACCTCATAATAAAATACCTATTTTACATGTTGAATAAAAAATACATTCTTGTTCAGTCTTTAACTCAGACTTAACTTAACATAACGAACACAATAATTATGACAAAGTTTGAAATTTTATCCACGTTAAGTGTCATTCAGTCCACTGTGCGGCGAGCCCGTAACAAGTTTGCATATAGTTTTATTTTGTTGTTAGTTCAACTGTGGTGACTGCGGAAGTCATTTTGCTTTTTGCGCTTGTGAGTTTTTTGATGAACGCTTTATAGTTTTGACTTTTTTGTTGTTGGTTTTAAACAAGCTGCGAGAATTTTGTTTGTAAATAAATTCTATTTTAAATAATATTGTTGTATCGAATTTGTTCACATATATAGAATCATCCATTAAGACCTTTAAATACAGTACAAAATCTGCAGGGCACTCTTCTAGCGTGTGATGTATTCTACTCAATCTACTATTTTTTATTCCTTCCTAAGAAACATCGCCATTTTTTTACGTAACGATTTGAAATGAGCCGCCACAAGAAATACGGAAGTATATTAAAATACCCATTTAATGGCATAATTTTATAAGGTTAAGGTTTATTGGTTATGTAGTCCGGTTTCTATTTTCCAAAAAGCGTTCTTATATAAAACATTTTTTTTTAATTTGTTTCCAATTTTGTCTAGAAACATTTTATATAGCGCACAGTGCGACGGGTACTCACAAACTGTCGTCTTGGGAAATCTAAGTCGCGACGAATTTCTTCAAAAAAGCCTAACATTTTGACATTTAATTTTGTTACTACAATCTGATCTCGAAAAGAAAAATTGTATTGAACTTTGTCATCATCCTCCTACCCTTTCCTCATGTTTATAGGGAGGGGGGAGGGGCGTGATACATCTTCCATCAGTTCCAATAGAGTATCTTCACTATTTAATTTCATTTGTAACTCTTCCCTTAATCTACCCACATTGCTACTAAAAACCTTTAACCACATAATACCCAAAATCTTTTTAATGGACTAGTGACACAGTTTTTGGAGAAGAAACTGGTCTTACAACAATGGGACGGTGCTTATCTCTACTAACCGGGTCTACACTCAGTTGCAATTTACAACACCCACGGGAGGAGAAGGGGTGGAATATTTTTTTTAAATTTCTGGTTGCAACATGGCACCTTTCTTTATTTTTCTGATACAACGAAAGAGATTAGCAGTCGAGGTTAATATTTTTTTTTGCAAAATGTTTTGCTGCGTTGTAGCAATATTGCCCAAAACCATCGTACCATTTTAAAATAAGTTTCATTTTATTGCTTTAATGTCAATAAAATCAGCGGTAAGTATAAAAAACTAAAAAATACCTATAACTATTACTCATTTTTTCAATCATATTTTTTTTCCGTTTAACACATCGTAACCATTTTTCCCCGATACCAAAATCCCTTCTTATCGAAACATTGAATTAGTAATTAATTTTCTCGGCTGCAACTTTGATCCCTATCCGCTTTTGGAACATAAATTCTCATTATCTGTGGATTTTATCTCACAATTTGACTTTTAAATGAGACCAACCAGGAAGTGCGCCGTTATCCCTAAGCAGATGGTACTCAAAATAAAGTGTGGTGTTCGATAAGACGGTTTACAAGCAACGGTCGTGCGGAAATAAAGAACGATAGAATCAGGTGATTGCATGTATATAAGAGATCCAACGCTTGTTTATGGTGGTGTGATTGTATCGACAAAAACGTAAAAGAATAACATTAGAAACCAAGCCATTCGCGTTTCATTCTGGCTAGAAAAAATCCTGTCAAAATTATGAATAGCTATTGTTGCCCAATTTTGTACAGAAAGCAAGATTTATAGTTAGATTTAACGTGCACAAAGTCTGTCAATATTAATAATTAATATTTGTCTAGTACAGACATCAGACCCACCACCAGAAAGCCTGCCTTAATAAATACCTTTTATGTAGATAGAATAGGTCCCGGAGTATTGTCTATACACGATTGTCAATTTTGGAAAGAAGGATAAAGACATTTAAGACTTTAACATTGTTACTTAGCACAGCAAGGCATATTTGAAAAAAATGGTTTTTCCTTTGAAATACTTACTCAAATAAAAATCCATTCGTTTAAGGAAGGATACACAATTCTAAAGTATAAAGATGTAGGCTACAGGACGTTTGTACACGCGAAACCAATTATATTGAAAAGTTCTGCAATGGTTAATGTTTACTTGATATTAGACCCTTTTAATATTTGTTCTGTACAAATATTATCATAATTTACATAAAATGCTTATTTTTATCATCTATAAAAACGCTGCATTAAAACGCAACTTGGTGGCGAAAAAATAATATCCTTCCAAAAAAATTGCCAACAAAATTTATGTTTTATAGGTACGAGTTGAATCATGACTTTGGCCAAGTTCTCGCGAGGTAGCCCACTGGGCGGGAATATTTTAATTTATTACCCTGCAATTGCTCTTAAAAGTGATTGAACAACTGAACTGCTTTTTATGGGCACAGTCGGTAATTGGAAAACTTAAGGGAAATGTTTCAGAATGTTAGGACAAAGCAAGGTGCCATTTAAAGGGATTTAAAAAAAGATTATGTTAATTATGAGGGTAATTTGATGCTGTTTTCTTTGATTGAGGAAAATTAGAGAAAATGAATGTATTTAGGTGAAAAGCAATAAAAGCTTGAGTATTGCTTTTTCCTGGTGTTTTTTGTCTAAAATACATACAAGTACTACATTACGCAAATACAATATTATTAACATTATTTGTTCTTAATTTAACTTTATTATAAGATGAAAAATTATTTATCATTAATCTAAATGGTAAGTAAGTAATAACAAATAAAATAAAAATAATATTTAAAAGTAATATTAAGTAAGCTTTTGAAACAAAATATTTTAAAATATTTCTGAAAAATCAATAGTAGAGCAACATTAACCTTGCCCTACTTAAAAATATTTCCGTCACAAAACCGACCTCGATTCGGGACCCTAATTTAGAAGCGCATTCGGTGACACCATGGGCCATAAATTGCCTCCCTCCAGAGAGTACCAAGTTTCCTCCGCAGAGGCCGCACTAACGGCGAGAGGCAGAATTGACACATCGCTTAAATGATCTTCTCCGAAGGCTCATTTATGAAACGATTACTTTCATTTGTGAATATTATTTCGGGAAAATTCTACCAAAAGTGTAATCACTGAGGCGTTTGATATGAATGTATTCCTCTGTCGCTGAAACTTGGCAATGAGATAAAGTAATGTTTATTGGTAACGGTTTTAATATTATGTAGGCTTTTTCCCCCTGGTTCAAGTATTGCAATCATATTACAATTTCAAAAATATACAAACTTTTTACGCGTGACAACCCGACCACATAATGGAAGCTACAACGAAATTATTTTTTTAAAAGGTCAAATTCTTTGCGGCTTTAAAAACGAAAGCCTCGGCCTCGGGCCGCGGGCCTCGTGCTTAGTCCGTATTATGAGTATCCCTATCATCCATGCGTTACCTTTGAAGTTATTTTTGGTATCTATTTTTAGAAATTCACTGACATTCACCGTAATACGGGGGTCATGGCAAAAAAAGTTATATACACAAAAATTATAAAAATATTCTTTATATCGTATTGATATTATCGGTATACGAGTGAATCATACTTTTAGAAACTCCTGAATATAATACAATTAATTTACTACTGTGTCTTGTTTGTGGATCTTTGTCGGCCTAAAACCTTATTAACATTTTATAAATCTCATTTATTAAAAAGTAGTACCTACTAAAGTTTCAATCAAGATGCCATCGGTAGAAATAGCAGTGAAATATCTTCAAAGACGAGGTTCTTTTACTACGAAAGAGTTAGTTCTTGTTAACGTTACATCCACGTATGAAGAAAAGTTATAATGATGTGTTGTGCGACGACGGGGAGGCTGTGAGTAGTGAGTAGTGCGCGCCACCGCACTGGGCCGCTAGCTACAACGTCTATGAATATTTCAATATCGAACTGTCAGCCGTGTGGAGGCGCACCGCTCGGGGATCGCATTGGGCGAGCTAGTCTTCTGTCATTGTCGGTGATACGTTTAGATTTTTGATTTTAATGTGTACTGTTTTTTTGTATGTGCTGACATGTTACAGTTTTTCTTGATTTTTCTATTATGTACTTTGATTGATTTTAATGCAGTATTTGTGTGCAGTGATAGCCTAGTGGTATAATACTGACTGGCAAGTCCAGAGTTCAGGTAACGAGAGTTTAAAGCCAAAGCACGCACCTCTGGTTAGTTATGTGCGTATTATAACGTAAGGGTTGCAAAAGGGTAAGAAGTCCCGATGAAATTTCTTCTAAAATACCGAACCGAATATGCCAAATTGACTTTGTGTGTAGCTACGTGCTACGTGCTAGCTTAAGTGCTATCTGAGGCACAAAACATGTGATAAGGGTTATCACATGTTTTGTGCCTTGAATAGCACGTAAAGCTGTCGGTCCTCCACCTGATCTCTCTCCAGTAGTGTCGGATTACCGTGCACATGTATTTGCACATACACTTGTGCACTATAATATCTCCTGTGCAAGTAATATCGATGGAGATTGGCCGCTGTGACCGAAATCCGGCTAGGAGTACATTAACTGATTATTAAAGTACTTATGGTAACTTTTTATTTTAGTTTTTTTTTACCGCTTACGTCAGCAAACCATAAAGATCTTTTAAAATAATTATAATACAAAATCAATAAAAATAAATTCGATTTAAATATAATTACCATCACAAACAAAATCCCTTGAAGCCTAAAACTCAACTCAGGCGAATTAAAAAAGGGGGAATCTTTCCAGAAACGAGTGCATGAATAAACCCGGGGCTTTATAAAGCCTAATTTAGAACGCTCGCTGAATATTTGAGCGCCTATCTGGAGAATATAAAATTTTATTCTCTGCCTCGCGAGCTATGATATTATGTATATTTAACGATTTAACGGGGTTTTCGAGCTTTTTTTTTTTGATTATTCGGTTCAGGTTTCCAGCTGGCTTGTAAAAAGTTTATTACCAGCCAGCATTTAAATACTGAGTTTTATTTTTTTTAATCCACCGTGTAGTGTCAGTGAAGAATCACAGAATCACCCTCTTATGTTAGTATTTTCGTTACATTTATCATAATACTCTTACAAACTTAATACTTTTTTTTTCATTATGGTTAATTTACTTGTATGTTTCAATTTGATCACACGCTCAGTGCCGCATTATGTTGATTACACAGACGAAACACAATTTATCCTCCCGCTCATCATTCACGAACTCAGTGAACAAATTATTTTAATATCGCCGCCGAAATTCAGTACATTTCACACAAAAGAACACACATACAAACATACACGAGTACGTACAGTGATATCACAATGTAAGTGCACAGTGCTCCAAACGTAGCGAGCTCGCGGCTAATGAGGCGCGATAGAATTCAATATCGGCCAGTGTTCCGCGCGCTCGCCTGGAAATAATTCACTTCATCGACTTGTCGTAGTCACACCACTTTTTAATACATTTTCTTTCATTTTTGCCATTTTTATTAAACCGTGCGACTGATGTCGTGAAATTTTATTGCATAGACTTATTAAACTGAGATTTTAGTAAGTATTAGTGGGGCGCTTTTGGGGCAAGATGATTTCTAGTGATTTAGCTAAAATGTTAGGACTTATAAAAATATTTGAGCACCCTTTTGTAAGAAAATTTAATATTTTGTAAATAACTTTTCGGTATCAGAAATGCTAGGTGATTTCTTTTATATTTTCCAATATTGACAATTTCTAGAATTGAAGTTTGGCATAAGTAATTTTGAAATGGGAATTTTATGCCGTTGCATATATATACAATTGCTAAGTTAGTAGGTACATAAATGTATTATATTTTCTTCGATAACACGACATAACATAAACATGAGGGAGCCATAATGCCCAGTAACTGTTAATACACTAAGTTGATTGAAGTGGGCAACATCCAGACGCAATATATATTATTAACATTCTATTCAACTAGCTCAATATTCAAAGAAGGAAACCAGCACATTTTGAGAGATATTGTCTATGGTGTGGAAAGTCATGACAGAGGCCTATTGGCATCTTAAATACTGACACTAGGTATATTAGACATACGTGGAGAACAATAGTTGAAGTCATAATTTGTAACCTATATAAGGTTTTGTACCAATTTTTTTCAAGTAACCATTAATTGTATGCTAGACGGAGCCGAGATTTTCTATTTGGACTAGCCTTAAGTTTCATTCAAGTTTCATTCAATTCAATTTCAAGTTCATTTCGGCGCTTCTAGCGCCGAAATGAACTCAAGAATCAATTACTTTGATCTCGTATAATTCACATACTTAAGCTTGTAGAATCATGTAATGTTGAGTGGGTATATTGAAATGTATCCGCTGTCCCTCGGGGAGCGACGTCGGCGGCGGCGCGAGGCGGTGCTACATTCGCGTCGTTATACCCGATTTATCGCTTCGCTGCTCACTGGGGACACTATACTTGGACTAGTTATTAAGAAGTTGTGTTGATGTGGATTATGAGTAGTGTTGCCAGATCCGTTTATACTAATATCGGGACTTGAAAAAGATAATAGGACAGGACAGGATGGGATAATAATGGGACAAGAGTGGGAATTGGAATGGGAGAAAAATGCTTATCATCGTTACAATCTTTTTGTATATAATTTAAGTATGTCCCTACTACGTTAAATTGGCCGATAAAGATTAAATTGGACTTTGGACGTCCCGCTCAGGGCGCTGGCTGGTGGGACGTGTTAAGCGCGAACTGAAAAGCGAAACGTCTAGCAACACTAATTATGAGTAGTAGATGATTATTTATTTATGGAGGGGGGGAGTTATATTGGTTTAGGTGCAGCATGAATGCTTTTCAAATTATCAGCAGTAAGTTGCAAAGTATTTAGCAAATTAAGTAAAATACTTGTGCAGCTCTTTAGTTAAAATGTCATGTTATTATAAAAATGTTAAATAGAGATGATAGTTTCCAAAACGTAGGTACACATTTAGCTCGTACCAGTCGTACCGCAGTTGAAAATGTGCAGCATTTTGATGGCGTGTGTGCGGAACTAAAAGCTATTACTGTTGTCAAAGCTAAATTGATGACGTCAGCCTCCGCAACTGCATCAGCTTTATTGAGGTCTGCTTTCAAATGTGGTCGGTGTGTGACGTTTATTGCATATGAAAATTATTTTAAAAAATTGAAATAACTATGATTACTGTGGTCACGAAACTTTTAGTCCGTTTATGTATAACTATTTGCTCATTTGTGTATGTATATATGTGTTTTTCTTATAAATAATTTCAATATGGGTCGGTTTGATTATTTTCACTCCTGACTTTTCGTAAGTTATGTGCGAATTGAAAATTAATTATCACTTTTTCCGTACCTCTGAGAGCACATTAAACCGTTAGTCCTGCGCCTGATATCTTTCCAGTCGTGTCGGATTGCAGTCTGTTCTCCTGCGTAACTAATCTCTGTTGAGATTGGCCGCTGGAACCGAAATCAGGTAAAAAGGATATTCTAATACCTAATTTAACAAATATTATCAATGTTGTGCAAAATGCAAAAGCCTTCTCACGTAAATCGAAGCTATAGATAAAACAGGTAATATGTCGCCATGCTAAACTCCATGTACATGCAATTCGAACACCAAAATAAAATTTTTTGAAACAAAGAAATACTAGCGGGATTTGAACCTGCGACCGAGTAAAGCAGTCGCTCTTCCACTAAACTATCTGTGACCCCGCCACACGTGATATTGAAATTGTTCGTTTACATTCAACCATCTCAGATGGTAGTTACATCCCCTTGTACGGAGTACTAGAGGACTACAAACATAATATTTTATTGAAATAGGATTTTCACTTTTCCTTTCATACTTTTTATAAAAATGTTTGAAATAATTAGTTTAAAGTCTGACAAATGTCTTCTCAAATATCTTAAGTCTGAATTACTTAACAAGAGACATTTTTTCATTACTAGCTTTGAAGATTTCGTTCATAAAGATTGTGTAATTCAGATCCAAAGCGAGTTCTTTGAAGGTATCGTAAATAGGTCCTTGAGGGTTTCAT
Organism: Protodeltote pygarga; assembly: GCA_936450705.2. NCBI lineage: Eukaryota > Metazoa > Arthropoda > Insecta > Lepidoptera > Noctuidae > Protodeltote > Protodeltote pygarga. The sequence continues at coordinate 10,915,858 of OW388270.2, read as the reverse complement.
TTTCATTGGAAGTAATTTATTATTTGATCATATTGACAATTTATGGTTTTAATTTAATTAGAAAATCTCTTAGATTTTTAATACTCGACTACTCTACTCGATGGCTTGGTGAAACCAAGTACAAAATCTTTTTTATTACACATAAAATTAAAATATGCTGGCCATACATTTTAATATTTAAAAACCATCTTAAATATAATAAATGTATGGAGCGGCAGTTTTCATTACATACTTAATTGCTTCCATAGTTAAATTTATCATAATATCTACAACCAAACAACTAAAATTTCACGATGTTTGTGTTTTTCAATTATTATTATTTTTTAATAAGAATGTTTTTAATAAGTGGAATGAGAGTAGGGAGGCCTTTGCCCAGCAGTGGGACAGTTTGGGCTAGTATAATAAATAATAATAATTTAATAAGAAATCCAAATAACTGCCATTAATGTTTATCCGAACTCCAATAACGATAAATTGTCCCAGCTCTACGACACTGTTTTCTTATCGTCCATTCTATCTGGTCCTTTGTTCCGTCGAGCACAGAACCGATCATCATGCTAATTACTGGCCACAAGCCGGCATTATTACCTCCTTACAATATCGTTAGTACTGCCACAGTATAATAATCATACAGTACGGTAACTACGTACAAACGCTCGAAAACGGCACACTCATACAAACATGCGCAACGACGCGTCGTTGATACTGCAGGTACCGCGACGTTCGCTTAGAAGTCACGTCGTTACGCAATATTACGCGTGTTTGTGTGAGTGTGGCCGTTTTGAGCGTTTGTACGTAGTTACCGTACTGTTTGATTATTATACTGTGGCACTACGGACCTAATTCAAGCTATCGCAGGTTGAAGGTAAACAATTCCGAGACTTTGATCCCAAATATCCAGTGTATTTGAATTGACGACACGATTGGCGTAGCGGTTAGGCTTGGTGTTGTGGGTTCGATTCCTGTAAAAGACAAATATTTGTGTGATCCACAGATATTTGTGTCGGTTTGGATGTATGAATTTCAGTAACGACACGAAAAACTACTATTTACATTGTGTTGCAATTTTCCAATAGGTATAAAATACCAAAAAAACATGCTAAGAAAACGACCATAAATTACATTTAATTATACAATTAATAATAATTGCAAATGAAAATACAATGGAGTAAACAAATCTCTGTAGTGTATGGCTAATTTTTTTTAATATTGAAGAAAAAATGTTTATTGACACGTATACACCACAAAATTTTGTATCGGTGTAATTATCTAAACAGTAGGCTTTACGAAAAGTAAATACTTAAAGAATTAATAATAATAATAAAGCCATTATTCCCAAAATAGAAATTAATTAACATTTCATTTGAATCAATAATATTAGAGTAACATGCACCAATTGATTTAAATATAAAATTAATTTCATTTTAACATGTGAATTTCATTATTTGATTTTACAAGGTTTTTTTTTATATATATATATGTCGTTCTATAATAATTATACTGGACTAATAACATTACCCATTTGTTGCTTTGGGGACCCAAGATAGGGCAAAGGCCTCCTCCCTGCCTCCCTGAATTATCTAAACAGTAGGCTTTACGAAAATTAAATACTTAAAGAATTACACTAGTAAAAATAATATACAAAAATATTAAAATAATCGTGTTCTGTTTTGTCAAAAAGCCGTCGGTTTAGCCCCAGGGCTGTCAAAGTTATAACGTTCGTAATTAGGTCCCGAGGGATACCCACTAGTTTTACTTTTTTAGTTGTAAGAGCCGCTATGTTTTTTACTTTGACAAGTCTGGTTTTGATAAACGATTGTTGAAATTTGTTTTTTTGTTTTAATTTTCATAGAAGAGTAATGAAAATTATAACTCTGTCATAATATTATAACGTATTTTTACCGAGCTGTTTTTGTCGTGTAATTATAATTAATAGCTTACTTTTATAAGCTATTAATACAATGTTTATTTTGATTGTTCTTACTACTAGTGTTATTTAATACTGTTGTTCATAATTATTATTTTCATTTCAGGTAAGGTCTTCTTAATACAACAGTCGGGTATGAATTAGTAATGATTCAGAAAGGTTCGCGGCTCTACGTTGCTACGACGTAGTAGTTCTACGTTGCTACGGACATAGTAGCTCTTTATAGCTACGACGTAGTAGTTGGTTGTTGCTACGTCGTAATGGTTCTACGTTGCTACGACGTAGTAGTTCTACGATGCTACGGCGTAGTGGATCTACGTTAAGAACGAAGTGGCTGTAGACCACTACATCGCCACTAGGACGCTATAAGTATTAGTTTTACGTTACCATGGATTTCCATACTATAGACTATTTTAGTCGACATTTCTATAACTATGCGTTAATTACATTTTTTTTAAAAATTAACATCGTAATATATAAATCCGAGCTAATCATTAACAAAAGAAAGGTAACCAACTTGTTTTTTAAATTCTTTGTTAACTCATGATGACTTTGTAACGAGCAAATGATATCAAATCTCGTACCATTACATATGTCAAACAAAGAAACAAGGCCATATCAACACAAATGACCGCCATTACACAAGAATAGTGCCGCCGAGCCGCAGCCGCGGCGAATATCACTTGTGAATACCAGTGTAGGGCTGCCTCCTACAATAAATAAGGCAGTTAACTCGACAGAAAATAAATTTGTACGAAAATAGTTAACTGCCACTGGTTTTGTTTACCTATTTATACTTAATATAAAAAAGAGGTCAAACTTGCATGTATATAGTGGACTATATCCGGTACTACTACTCTGGTTTTTAAATTTTTTTCTGATTACAGAAAGAATTTTTGTCATTATTCTATTATATCTATACTAATATTATAAAGAGGTAAAGTTTGTATGTTTGTATGTATGTATGTATGTCGGGGGTAATCTCTAGATCTACTGGTCCGATTCAAAATATTATTTCAGTAATAGAAAGCTACATTCTTCCTGAGTGCTATGGGCTATCTTTTATTCTGATAAAGATAAGTTATCAGCAAGAAATAACAATATCCGTGATCCAAGTCAGAAAAAAAATGCTTTCTGGCTGCTTTATTGACGTGCGCTATCTAAACGGCTTAAAATAAGTGACTATAATGTTTAGCAAAAATATTAGCCTTTATTAGTTTTATAAAAAAGTCCGTGACACCATGTATCTATCTTTAATATTTAAAGTAAAATAACGGTTTTATTTTAAAAGTGTAAGAAATCTATATTAATAATTTCGTCAAGGGGTACGGTAGACTCGATCGAAACCTCACCAGAATAATAAAATATGAAAAAATAAAGATTTCGAGTCGACAACATATATCCGCAAAATTAGGATTGTCGAGTATTTTGTTAAATTTTAATGATGCTGACAGACAAATCGTAGTTGCCATATTGGCCACTCTAGAAAAACGGCACTGACACCGGATGACATCTTGAGTAGTTAATAAACGTTCCGTTTGTAATTGGCTCCATGTATCCTATTCCACTGTAATTATACATAATTATGAATAGCTGTTGATTTTCCATCCGTAAATAAATAAATACTAGCGTACATACGCCTCACCACAACACGTCGCGCCATTCATTTTAAAAACAAAGTAAAACGAAACGTCTTGCCATAAACATTGAGCGTATCAAAAAAATATATACAGTCATACTTTTCAGTAGTTTCGCAAAGGTGTTATGGAAACTTTTTTATCGGAAATAAAAGAGTCTGCAAAATTGGGGGCGCCACTAGCGCACTTCGCATATTACAATTCAAAATAACAAGTCATATTTTGGTTCTTACATATTTTTATGATGAATTTTTTGTCATCAAATATAATCAATTGAATTACTTTTAAGTTATTCTAATACTCACAAACTTAGTATTTAAGATTTTTATTTTTAGTTCTAGCTGTCACCGCCTCATTCTTTTTCAAGCTGTACCTAATCTGTGTTATGTGTTTTTTCTTAAATATTATATTTTATGTATATTTTTTAATGTTTAGACACATGTTTTGCTTATTATATTATATTATTTTAATAAGAAACTCGCAAAAACAACTGACTCGGTCGGGACTTGAACCCGCAATCCCCGGCGTGCCATCGCTTTACCAACTAAGCTACCGAGTCCTACCCGTTTCATGCCATGTCATGTTCAGGTCATGGGACCAGCAGTGCAGCAGTACTCCGGTAGATGTCATCACAAGCGATTAAGCCGTTAAAAAAGAGATTCGTAATTTCAAATAAAGTTGTTATTATCCCTTTTTTTTCTTTTTTTTTTGTTTACGGGGGAAAACTTTCAAAAGGCACCCGGCCTCCAGGGGAAGAGACCGGAGAGTATGGGATTCTTACCTCACTAAAACCACCCCGGTGATCACCATCAGCACATGAGGGGAGATCCCGGGTCCTCTTAAGAGACCAGCTCCGGAACCTCCCCTGCGCAACGCCTGTTAGGCACATCCCTGGAGAGACTGTAAAGGGGTCTCTCCTGAGCCTCGCTGTGCACGGTAGCATGTGACCACTTTGCCACCGTCTTCTCTGGGGTCGCTCAGTGGGTGCACAAACTCGCTCCCGCGACCCCAAAGGCCCCGCCTGCTGCTGCTGCTGTTTCTGCGTATTAGACGCCAAGGCGGTTGCGTCGTCGACGCCTCCTTCTCCTCCGAGCGGGATTGGCTCTCTCTCGCTCCCGCTCAGCGGCTTCCTTCTGAGTCATTACGGTCTCACAGAAGGAGGCTACTTCTCTCCAGTTATCTGTCTCTGCCAACATAGCCCTCACTACTACGGGCAGAGACAAATCCCTGCCGATCCGGTCCGTCAGGACTCGTCGCTCGGAGACCCACGCAGGGCACTCCTCGAGCGTGTGTTGTGCAGAATCATCACTGCATCCACACACGGCAACTTGCCGTAGCTTCTCAACCAATCCAGTTCAGGAACTCACCGAAGCAACCGTACCCGGTGAGCACCTGAGTCACCCTGTACCTGCGCTCCTTTCTGTTCAGCCAGGTTTCGAAGAGCGGCAGGACGGCTTCGACATAGACGATAAATACTTTTTGGGTAGGTACCTAAGAATCGCAATGAAACCTTCTAGCTTAAAAACGAAGGTACGTTTTATAAGATCCTCTAAGAGTTCCATATTTTCTTTTTGAGGTACGGAATGAGATCCGCGTCATCCCAATAGGTTTTTAAATTTAAATTTGGTGCCATCTCGATCAAAGTCAATCGGTTCCTAGGCGAGTGCGGGCAGCACGAACGGGACGGGAGGCGTTGTCATCGGGAAACTTTGCATCGGTGATTAGTACAATAAATTCAATGTGATTAGTACATTGCACGAAGGTGTCCTGTTGGTTTTTTTATGAGTTTAGGCTTACATTCTATTTAATTTAAATTTTATACCCCTAGGTGATAAGAGTGGTTCACGCGGACGAAGTCGCGGGCAACAGCTAGTATCATATATAGATAAAAATAATTTCTCTTTTATCCCTAGTTTCATGTCGGCATTGAAATATATGGCTATATTATAGGTATTATTATTACAGAACTTAGTACAACAGGAAAAAAAAACCATATCCGATAATATAATTATTTAATAAGCTATCATGTGCTACATGTAAAAAATTCACAAAAATACCATATCCCATAACCCTAGCGGTATGAGGGGTTAGGGGTGTCCGCGCTATTGTCTATCGAGTGAAAGCCTTTGGGGAAATTACCGTGAAATGCAATTTATAAGAGTAAATATCAGCTGAAATATTATGTGAAGTTATAATATAGATAGATTATGACGAAGGTGTTAATAATATTGGTTCGTTACTTTAATTACAGTTGTAACCTAAGTAGCAGAATATACCTAAATGTATTATTTAACTAAGCGTGATGTTTATGATGATAGTTTAATGATATCTTAAGATTGGAATAGACTTTTATTTAATTCGATTATGTTAAAATTTGATTTGTTAAAGTTAGTGGATTATAATTGACCATAAAATATAATCATAATCTGGTGTCTGAAATAACAAACACTGTGTAACAACACAAAATGAAACTCATTACATTCCAATGCCGATTATTGACTCACTCAAAATAACACTCATCAATAACAGCGTATAAAACCGTCGATGGACAGCTAAACAAGCAGCCAATCAATCAGGCGCGGAATCCAATTAGTTCATTATCCACATAAATTGTTTGTGAGGGAAATATCGAGCATGTGCGGCCAATGCGGCTGACAATTGAAATGTTACTGTGGTTTCACAACTAGTGGTTTCAAGTTTATATGTAGGTAGGTATATAGGTGATGAATAGTAAAGCAAAGGTCAAGTTGGAACCCAAGGTATAACGAAACTTAGGTGAATTCATAGCCACGTGTGGTAGTTAGAGCTTACTTCAAATATCTTCAAAATTTGACTTACGACTAAATAGAGCAGTTACTGGAGAGTCAAGAATAAACAAGAAAACATATAATACACCAACATACTTATATATATACATTCTCCCTTTCCACACACATACATAACCCCACATACAAATACAGACACCTACATACATACCTACTCGCACGCGCAACATACACATAATACCTAAACTCATTACTTAATTGATAAGTTCATTTATAATAAATAATATGTTGCTAACCAATAACCACCAATACCTATTATAAATATTATGTGCTAGACAAGAATTAATTATATTTGAGCAGATTTATAAGGAATCATCGATTCTTATAATACAGGTATAACCTAGTTCAGAACCAGGGATCATAACTGATGGCCTTATAATTCCTATATAATTAAATAACTAAACTAAAAAAATAAATTAATACGTTGACTGCCACGCCGCAGACACAATGCAATTCTTATTGATCGCGGTCACCGGTGACCGCGGTGGCAGTCGAAGGCTTTAGAAATTAAAAATAGAGTTTTGGTTGTTGCCGGCATATCGGTGTAAGAATTTAAAAGAAAAATAAACAGACCTTTAGATATAATAATTGTATTGGTACTTATTTATCGGTACCAAACATCGAAATAAAAACCTCGCGACCAAGTTTTTAGCAAAAACTCACAGTAGAATTTGTCAAAAATTATTTTAAGTATCTACAAAATTTTTTCTTCACTAGATGGAAAATCTAATATTTATACACACTAACGCACCAGGTACCAGGCTCCCATAACTCAACACAGCTAAGATTATTATGACATGATACATGTTTCCTGAAATCCTTCCTGTTCTTAGTTCCCTGGTACTAGGCTAAGCAACGCGGGGATCAACACATGCTTAGTACGTAAAACAGGTTGAAGAATTTTAAGACTTTATGTTGTACCAAGAGTACATAACTTTACGATACGATACGGTTCGTAATACGATAGTTACCAACTAAGTCTTAGAAGTGTAGGATAGGAATAAATGGAACGTTAGTGTGGATGCGTAGAATGAAGCGTTGCATGAATGAAGTGAGTGAGGGAGGACGAACGAGGGAGAACAGACGTAAGACGAAAGATGTTGAGGAAGAGAAAATAAAAATTCAAGTCTATAAAAGTAATCATCCGTTTTTTATTTGCCTCCTAGTGAACAAATCCCATACGTATTCGCAAAACCTAAAGAAACAACTTTTAATCGGATTTTCATGGCGTTACTTTTATTAACTTATCAAATCCTAACGTGTCTTATTAACGTTTCTATCTTATGAAATTTAAAAAAATATTATTTTCTTATATACACTCTGTTGCTTTAAAGACCTGGCAAAATTTAGAAGGTAATAAGGTTCATGAAACTGAACAACTTTCCCCAAGGAACATAGGTCGAAATCTGAAAACGAAAATTTAACCTCTCATAAGAAAGTGAGTCACGTGACCAGTCTCTTTGTATGAAAAGTCAATTTTCGATTTTCAGTTTTCAAACTATGTTCCTTAGGGAAAGTTGTTCAGTTTTGTGGAGCTTATAACCTTCGAAAATTTAACTGAAGTAATTAACCTCATGCCAATAAGTTCTAACAACGAGTTTCTTTTATTCTTGGTCAGTTGTCATAATATATGAGCTACGTTATATCAGTGTTAAACTTTATGTGCTATAATGTGCCTTGTGATCAATGAATAAGTACGATATTACAATGGAACAATTGCCACAGTCATGCTGCCTGTACTTGCTGTTCTTACACAATATCTCAAAGTTGTCACTTCAGACGCGAGTCGAGTCAGCAGGGGATTGGTAATAAGACGTAAGATAGAGGCGAATAGCGGGTATGAAGCATTGAACTAAAAATACTATCGAAATTAGAATTTTCTCCTTTTTTGAAGTTGGTAAAAAAGTCGCTCATTAATCATTTTTATGCCGTCAACATGTCTTTAATAAAATGATAGATTTATCAGCAAGAAATTGACAGTTTAATGGAAAGTTACTAAACGCCTTAATGATGTATCGTGAGTCCGCGCATGTCCGTTCATCCCGTGTTCACGAATGATTATCTCATAAAAAAGTAATCCCCAGACCTAGACAGCATAACAGAAAAGCCTGAGCCGAAGCTTGATTCACTGTACAGGATTATTAATTAACCCCCATTTTTGAACTGAAACTTTTTTAAATTAATATAAAAAATATAAAAGGCTTTATTTGTGAAATAAAGTCGAGGTTCCCCGATAAGTTTTGAACTTAAACTGAGTCCATTTTCGAGAGAGCGTACTCTCACGGCAGCGTCGCGCGTCGCTCGCTCACTCTCAAAGTTCCTTGATGTCCGCTCCCAACTCGGTCCACACCGAAGCTGTCCGTTGGCTTCGTTTCGGTTTCAATTGCTCCTTAGATAATATCTCAAGTAATTTAATCAAAACTTGCCGGTGAAGCTAATTGATTTAGTGTTATTTTAACTCCGACATTATATCGGAGGAACTTTGCTCCCTGCTGATTATTGGAGAGATATCGTATTATCAGCTCGGGAGTTAGGTATTGTCGAACAAAAGTCTGCTTTATTTATTTACTATTAGAGTTGTTGTTTGACTGTGGTGTTGCGCTGTGTTTATATAAGCTAGACTTGAAAATTCAGCAATTGAAATAGTATTTCTCTTTGATGAACATAATCGACAATCTATTCTGAGAGTTCAAACCATGCGTGGGCTTCTAACATAGCTTTTCACGCCTTCAAGAATGTATAATCGACAATCTAATGAGAGAGTTCAAACGACGCGTAGGCTTATAACATGGTTTTCTACGCCTTCAAGAATGTTTTCAAACACTATTTTAGATCAGTAATAAGTTTATTTTTATTTACATTAATTAAGTTCACCAACGATTGTTTACATTTAAAACAGTTGCAAAAAAAGTAAAATATGAAACGCAAATTATTCCGAAAAAGTTCTTTTTATCGTATCAGTACGTTCAGTAGAAGTAACAAACATACACTTTCAGATTTATAGTATTAAAATGGTTGGATTTTCGACGGATTCTTGGATCAATTGATGGATTACGTCACCAAGTGGCCACCAAGTGTGGTATGTATCAGGTCACACATAAGGCCTCTTAAGACTTTTTTAAAAACAAAATGGTGGTATTAGTAAAATTAAAGGGAGCTGGGACATATAAGGCAATTTAACGCTTACATCGACTGATCTATCATATCACCACAGTATAAAGAGCTCTTTCCCTACAGTAGTCCAACGAACACGTCTAGACAGAGCAATCGTGCGGGGTGTGTGGGGCGAGGGACGGAGGGGGGGCCGCGGCTGTCAGTACCTTTTTCCATACTCCATTCGGGTACTACACCGTCATTTGTTTTTAGTGGGTGGCACATTTTATTTATTTTAATTTTGAATGTTGATTCAATTTTTCAACGGGTGTGTTGATTATAAATAATTATGACATTAATTTTGAGATCCAAGATGGCGGATACAAGTTTTTGAAAAAACTCAATATGGGTATCGTTTTCGAGGTTTTCAGGAGGGGTGATTACGAATTTGACATTAATTATTTAGACATCCAAGATGGCGGATACGAGTAAAAAAAAACAATATGGGTATCGTTTTCGAGGTTTTCGGGGGGTGGTGATTACGAATATGACATTAATTTTGAGATACAAGATGGCGGACGTGAGTTTTTGGTAAAAATCAATATGGGTATCGTTTTCAAGGTTTTGGGGGGTGGTGATTACGAATTTGACATTAATTTTGAGATCCAAGATGGCGGACGTGAGTTTTTGGTAAAAATCAATATGGGTATCGTTTTATAGGTTTTTGGGGGGTGGTGATCACGAATATGACATTAATTTTGAGATACAAGATGGCGGACGTGAGTTTTTGGTAAAAATCAATATGGGTATCGTTTTCAAGGTTTTGGGGGGTGGTGATTACGAATTTGACATTAATTTTGAGATCCAAGATGGCGGACGTGAGTTTTTGGTAAAAATCAATATGGGTATCGTTTTATAGGTTTTCGGGGGTGGTGATCACGAATATGACATTTATTTTGAGATCCAAGATGGCGGACGCGAGTTTTTAGTAAAAGTCAATATGGGTATCGTTTTCTAGGTTTTCGGGGGCGGTGATTACGAATATGACATTTATTTTGAGATCCAAGATGGCGGACGCGAGTTTTTAATAAAAGTCAATATGGGTATCGTTTTCTAGGTTTTCGGGGGCGGTGATAACGAATATGACATTCATTTTGAGATCCAAGATGGCAGATCTGACTTTTTAAATAAAATCAGTATGGCTTCGAGGTTTTTGGGGAAACTGTTCATCTCAAAACTTAAAATCAATGTCATATTCGTTATCACCGCCCCCGAAAACCTAGAAAACGATACCCATATTGATTTTTACCAAAAACTCACGTCCGCCATCTTGGATCTCAAAATTAATGTCATATTCGTAATCACCGCCCCCGAAAACCTAGAAAACGATACCCATATTGATTTTTACTAAAAACTCGCGTCCGCCATCTTGGATCTCAAAATTAATGTCATTTTCGTAATCATCACCCCCGAAAACTCCAAAAACGATACCCATAATGATTATTTTCAAAAACTCGCGTCCGCCATCTTGGATCTCTAAATTAATGTCATATTCGTGATCACCATCCCCGAAAATCTCAAAAACGATACCCATGTTGAATTTTTTCAAAAATCGTATCCGTCATACTGGATTTCAAAATTAACGTTTATCCCGTAATATTGGCAACTCCTCCTAGACCCCGTAAAATTACCTTCATTCATATGAATAAAGTCAAAACCGCGGTCTCGCAAAATTCCGTAAGATTCACGAAAGCCCCCTACAATTACGTAAAGTTATCGTAATTCCTGTAGAATCCCGTAATTCTGTAAAATTTCCGTGATTCCCGTAAAATTCCCGTAACCCGAACGGGAATGTCTGAACCAAAGTTAATTAAATTTGACATAGACAGCATGGGACCAATAGAAGATAGACATCGATTTTCATAGGATATAGGTACCTATGGAAAGAAAAATTACATGCGGACGAAGTCACGGGCAACAGTCTAGTCATAGGGCTTGAACTCCGTATAGATTAGAAAATTGTTTATTGCGTGTTAAGAAAATAAATGATTTTTTTTTGTTTTTAGTCCCGTGTCAACCCTAACACTTTTTTACGTCGAGACGAATGTCTAGACGTTGTCGGCATTTTCGAAAACATCAAACGCGTTGACTGACTGTATGATATCTAGACTGTGATATCACTATCCGCGCCTATCCAATTTGAAGTTCCCTTTCTTCATCGTCTTGAGGATTGCCATAACATGTATTAGAGTCAATTATGACAAAATTGACCTTCTGAAAATCAATCCAGTAATTCAAAACTAACTTGGTACTCCCCACCTAACCCTTCGGGGAACACAGGCGGGATGTTATGTTTTATAAATTGAATTAAATCTACCCTTTGAAACTTTGACACTAACCCCCCTGTACCGAAGGAACCACTTTGCCGTGGCGACATGTGAGCAAACTAAACACATTTTACATTTTTTGTGTCTATTTTAAATGCGGTGCCAGCCCTACGCTGAAATATTAATGTCTGTCAGGGTTATCACTATTTATAGTACGATCGATTGTGTCGTACGAGACAATGTTGGCGAAAAGTTACCATGTTAACTGGTATTGATGTTAGTTTTGTTTGGTGTATAGATTGTTATACCTCTTGCAGTTGTTTGGATAGTTTATTGAATTTGATAGTGAGTTGTTTAAAATACAGATTAGAAAAATGTTAATTAATATCGACATTGATTGATACTACAAATACTGACCGTGTCTGATTTGCAATTAATTTCCGTGGTTTACACGCGTTATAAATAATCTCGCTTGGTTAACTTTTTTAATTATAAATATCTATTACATAATAATTATATATATTTATATTATTTGTTTTAAAAGTCAATATCATTGTAATAGATCTATCGTCCTTCTTTTTTTAACTAACAGAGCTTCTAATTCAAAATATTTATTTTTTGTACTCACACATTAGAATAGTACAAAACCAACATTTTATTGAGTTTTACCTATTCTATTTGCATATTTTGTAACAATTCTTATTGTTTCCGTTGTGCCAACCCTATACTAAAATATTAACGAGGGACGTCAGGGCTGTATTTATAGTAGCGATCGATTGTGGAGTGATGGGCCTATGAATATGGACGTGAGCGTGAGTGCGAAACTTTGCAAAGGGGTGTGACAAGGGATACTTAGTATGGGGCATGATAAACAGGAAGGCCTCACCCAGGCAGAGAGGTAAGTAATTAGGGCTAGTCAATAGATTTCAGGAAAAATCTCATTATTACAAACTAGCGCTATGCTTTATTATTCAGGCAGAGTGCGGTTTTCAGATTGTAAAATAATTTTTAGAAACAGTTAATGCCTGTCACAAACCAAAGCAATGTGCCCGGCGACCGGCGTTGATCGCCCCGGTGCGGTGTGTTTTAAGAATAGTCGTCCATATAACACAACCTACCGTTTGGTCATAAATATTTCTCGGTGCTCAGTGCCAAAATGGTTCTAAAAAAATTGTCCTTTAATTAAAACTTACAACTATTTTTTACTTTTAGTTAAGATAAGTTTTATACGTGATTTATACTCGTATAATTCAAGCCTCGGGGTCGATCGTCCGTCCGACCATCTCCAGCCTATACTACCGGTACTGAGTAATATAAGTTATCAAAATATTGTGAATAAAAACTTGAACAGAAAATACTGTTTCAATACCAGTATTACTTTGAATTTATATAATTGACGCCGAATCAGCTAATTAATATTTGATACGTTAATTAACAGCAAGCGTGCATTTGTAATATTCCAATTTACCGACTGTTATAATTACATTAAAATCATATAATGTCGGAGTGAGAGACAAATGTTTCGTGTGATTTCATCTGCGTTTAATTAGTTTTAATTGTATTTTTAATTCCCCATTAAATAAGAGTATTTTATTAGTCAGGTTTAAATCTTATTGGAACAAGTCACAAAATCATAGATAACGGAAAAGATACGTATATACTTTCAGGGAATTGTGATAAGCTATTCAGTCAGTACGAGTATTTTTATTTGGATGTTTATAAATTGGCATTTTTTCCTAATTTATTATTGTCTTGTAGTGGTTTTTGAAAGCGTCAAGTATACGTGCCGGTCTTGCTGATCATAAAAAGTATTTATTGTCAACATAAAATATCAGGTTTTATAAACAGCGAGTGTTGAGTTTTTTTCTGCCCAACTATTTAAGTAAGATCGTCGTATAGACCGTCCAGAATATCAGAGCTTGCAATCCATATATCATATAGAATAATTTGACAATGGACAAATATCCAGACCACAACAATCATCAGTCCTCCTCACAATATTAGTCTCGCGCGTGTAAATTAATTTTCATAATGATGATATTTAATTCCTCCCCATGAGTGACTTTTATAGGATTTCCATTTCTAGCAATTAATTTGAGCCCGTTGGTCCCGGGCCCCACTTAATTGTGAAAGCGTAAAGCTTAGTTAATGGATTAATGGGGGGTTGATAAGTTCCCATGTAACGGCAACAAACCGCGAGGAACTTACTAAAGCTTAACGTGTTACGGTTGGAGATATTGAGGGTTTTCGAGGGTGAACCATCACTATATTATGGCATTTACGATAAAAAAATTGGAAATGTTAAACTAGCTTCTGCTTCCTGCCCTTGTCCTAATTGCATTAAGAAATAAATAAAGATTTTTTATTATTATATTATTATTCCATTCTTATGGTATATGTATAATATGTATGTGTATGTATTCTTATGGTATGGTCCATATTTAGGTATACCTAATATATAAAAAAACACCATATTACTATAATAGTTTTTCTGACTGACTGGCTGATTGACTGTCAGCCTAAACCTTTGAACATAAAATAAAAAAAATATTACTTGACTACCCTAAAGGCGCATAAGGAAAGGTTTTTAAAAATTCTGACTCTGAGCGATAAAAATAGGAGATGAAAAATCGATTTTACTTCAGCGGAATCGCGGTCAAAGCACTACGCACTACTTTGTACATAAAATAGTAAAGCTATAAAATGCCTTTATTTTTCTAAAGCATCAGCATACAGACATGTGACTATTTATCTGTCTGTCTGTCATGTACATAGAAACAGTAAGAACAAAGAAAAAAATATATTATCTTATCTCTTTGATCAATGTACATAATAATACGAGTATAATAATATTTCTTTCCAAAGGTACAATATTATCAAACGCTTAAAATTCTCAGTCAGCCTCTTTGACAATTCTCAGAGATCGTTTGATGATTGATATTATTAAGAGCTGAGTTGTCATTTTTTGTGTCATTTTGTTACATCAAAGTTCACATTGTGACGACCTTTGCAAATGTTTCGTTAAATTGACGAAATCATATTATTTTATCTTACTTGCATTTAAATGTATTTGCGATTGATTTGTTGGTTATTGGTTGGAAATATGGCAATAGGGCTTAAGGTCCAGGTCATGGCTAGAATTGACCGGTATGACAACAGTAGCAGTGATAGTTATAGCATTTGACCGTCGTCTAGTTAGTCAAAGGTCTCAGGTTCAATCCACCTCTGTTCACCTCTGACTTTTCATAAGTTATGTGCGTGTTATTAATAATCGTCACCCCTTTCTAATGTGGGTGCCAGACAGGCAGTCGCTGTGTAGAAAACTTTGTGTATTCGCTGTATCAGGTTAGGTTAGAAGTGGAACCTTAAGAAGTTTAAGAAAAATAGGATTTAATCTATTTTTAGGGTTCCGTATGCAAAGGGGACCCTATTAATAATCCTCCGCTGTCAGTCTGTACGACTGTCTGTTCGTCTGTCAGGACTGTAATTTTGAACTAGATAATCATGTTAAATATAATTATAAAGCTTATATACTACGCATGTATTGTGAAGCCCTCATCGGGTTCAGTCACGCATTATAACACGGTGATATCGCGTCATGTATCTATTTGTATACATTAATTATACACGAATCTGTTACAATAATATATACACGCAATTTATACATCATTATCTGCTTGTATTGACATTACGTATTGATAATTTGATTGGGGTTATTGATATGAATTATTCAATGACAAACAAAAGTTCGAATTTCCTATAAAGGCATTAACCTATTAAGCCTTAATTAAAATGTTTAAAATATCCAATTATAGAAATATAATAAACGCAAAAAAAGATTCTTTACTTTTAAAGATAAATTAACTTTTCTCTAGGATTTTCTCATGCATTTTTCTGCCCCTCACGGACTCAAATTAAAACACAAACAAGGAAAGAGTCATTTAATGTGTTAAAAATAACTCAAACGTATGGAGATCACTGCAATAACAATTTAAATGCTACGCCGTAGCCATTGAACTACGATACTGCTACAAGTGCTACACCGTAGCACATATGCTACGTAGTTGCTACGCAATAGTGGAAACTGTTTACATATCGAGTACTACATTCAAGATGTGATCTGTAAGCACACAAGACGCTGTCTCTGTAATTCAATGCCAAGAACTGAGCTTGGTTTACTTACTGACTGAGAGCTTACATTTTTTTTTCTTTTTCTAAGTGTTACCAGCTACAGATGTTAGACTTGCATTTTATTTAGTTAAGTATGTATTATGTGTTTAGTTACTTTATATAATACATATAATTATATTTTTGTTATTTAGTTGGGTATACATAAATTTGAACCTACAAATTCCAATTCCCAACAATTTGAACAACTCTCCTAAGTAACAGATATATAAGCCTCACATACAAACATACATTCTCTCAGTAAATCGCACCACAATTCTACGTAAGCTCTCATATACGACTAGTACGTGTGTGTATGTATGTATGTAAGTACTCCTTGCGTCAGTTCGACGCAAACTTTATGCAAATGTGGAGTGTGTTTTATGTTAATACCCCCACCGGTGCCACTGAGCGACCAACGGCAGAAGGTTCATATTGAAAACCTTACAAGAGTGATTCTTTATCGTATGGTTGATGAACAACCCGGTGTCAAAGTTTAAACCGCCCATAGGCCTTCTGACATGGCTTTACACGTCAAAATCTATAAGGTGTGCTAGTTTCCTCACCCTTTTAGCAAGTGATAATTGATTTAAAACACACAAAAATTCTAAAAGTCACAGGCTTACCTGGGCGTGTCTGGGTTTCGAACCTTAGACTTACCAGTCCAACGATCATACCACTAGGCTGTCACGTTACTATTAGAGTGGGAAGACATGGTAAGAGTTTAACTGTAAGTGTTTGATTGACCAATGGAGTAGCTGCCGTATATCACCATATAGGTATAAAAATAACACCACATGTGAAAAAAAATTACAATCAGTCACTAAATGCCGAAGTAGTAAACTCTCTAAAATTTTGAAGTGGGATTATCGCTATCTTATTCTTGCAAAATAGGATGTGATTGTATTCAGTGACAGTTCCTTAACAGATGTTCAAGGTGCCATCTCTGTCTAACAAAGAAAGTTCAAACCCTTTGAGTTAGTATTTTTTTTAGAATATTTTTATCAGAGTTCAGAAACCCACACACACTCTCAACTTGTCAG
The DNA here is from genome assembly GCA_936450705.2 of Protodeltote pygarga. Taxonomy (NCBI): domain Eukaryota; kingdom Metazoa; phylum Arthropoda; class Insecta; order Lepidoptera; family Noctuidae; genus Protodeltote; species Protodeltote pygarga. The sequence goes on along the minus strand of OW388270.2, from coordinate 10,898,839 downwards.
ACAATATTTTTAAACGTTGAGTTGGAAAAAGGGAAAAACATGAAAGACATCTCAATCATGTGGGAATAATAAATGCACAGGAGATGAAAAGAGGTTATTTTTGAGAGTATTAATGTTTATTTTTAAACCAGCATCAAAACATCACACAGCTTCAATAAAGTTCTGCTATATTAAACCACGCGCGACCTTTTGTATGGCATTGAGTGGGATTCACCTTTTGTATATACTTGTATTGTGGCCCGCGACGCTATAGAATTTACGTTTTAATTGTGCGTGTAACGTAACGGCAACTGCGAGGCTTTAGTATGGCGTCGTCATATCTTATGGTGAATGTCATTTTAAATATTTTATCTATGAATAATTTTGATATGTCCTATGTGGTGTTGGGGAAGAATAGCGCCAATGCCTCTCCCTGTGCGACTTGTAAAATTTGAATAATGATGGAACAAAAACCCAAGCTGTTTCAGGTGGAAAGGTTTGGCCGTGGCTGCTTACCACTCACCGGACCAAGCCTTGTCGCCAAGTGATTTTGTCGCGTTCCAAAATGATATTCGGTAACATCTATCGAGGGTTCGGGTACAACGTTTATTTTCCTTGGTTTAAGGCAGGTGTGTCCTATTGTCTTATCACCAAAGATCTTAGACCACAACGCCGCTTACGATCAGATGGGTTCGTGGACACAGACTTGCTTTTCATTGTATGAAAAAAAATCACACGCGTAATATCAGGCGGGTTCGTAGTCCACCACATCCCTATTTCTTTTTCAAAAATATGTATTATTTTATAGGGTTTCATGTTCATCGAGTAATAAAACTGTACGCATTAGCTTTGAGGTGGCTACTGCTCTACCGACAAGAGCCTCGCTCTTAAATAAAGGAAAAAGAAGCTTTGAATTAACATCACTTGTGAAATCTTGACCTGGGAAAGGGATTTTGATGATGATTTTGGATTTGGATTCCCAAATACAGTAACTACAAATATGAGTGCAAAAAAAACTTTTACCTTCAAGTTATTCAGCGAGGCGGTAATATTGAATATACCGCAGTTATCTGCTCTGTATTGAATATTGTGTAGTATCCAGGCGGCTCTAGACGCTATATCGTTATACCTATGCGAGACGAGGTCGAGTCGCCGCCACGACGCCGCGGCGCCGGCTGTTTACTCGCGTATTGAACAACAATAATAGCTATGACATCGTTTTTTATAATAACCATTAGCTTGTGTTTTACTAAAGAATGTTTCATTAATTACCTATTCCTTGCATTAGTTTTTATATGCTAAGAAAAGAAAACAGAATTATCTTTAAGAAGTTATTGTGATTCCTCGGATTCAAACTATGAACCTAATACAAACTTGAAGTTATCATTATTTTAATGATTGTAGTGATATAACAAAAAAAAAACGATCAGTGTCATCCAAAAAATTCGAAAACACGATTTACAAAGCGCATAAGCGATTAGCCTGCATTTGATTCCCGCAAGGCACAAAAATATAGTGTTATCAACAGATATTTGATGTCTAAGCAGTAGTACACTCGTAGTAGAATAAAACTTAAGTTATAAAATCCACTGAAAAAATTGTTGCTAAAAATGGTTTTGAAACTTCGAAGTCGTGTTTAGCAACTTTTCTTACTGGTAGCACCAAAATAACAGATATCCACCACTTGTAATGTACCTATATTATTGTACATCCATTTTATGTAAAGTAGGAGAAAGTTAGCAAATGAGTTTCCTCTACAAACGAGTGGTGCAGCCAGCGACTGGACCGGACTGCACGCTCCAGTGATAAGTCCCATTTGGGAAACGGACTTACGAGTAGCAAGCGGAGCGGAGCGCGGAGCTTAGCGGGGAATAAAATGTTCTTCTATTGGTATCACTGTAGCTCAAACTACCCACGAGCTGTATTGAAATGCTGACTACAGGTAGGCTCTCCGATGTAATTAAAAATGTATGTTGGTAGGTACAGTGATTAAATTAATATTAATTTTAAATAAAAAGCCTTCCAGTCATCAATAGAATTAGAAAACAACTCCATATATTAATATATTACTATAAAAGACGTCGTCACAAAACGTCAATTTTAAATTTAAAGTATCTTAAATAGGGGTTAAGATCAGTTTTAAAATTAAATTCAAAAAGTTTTTCTTAATGGGAGCTAGAAACTTCTACAGATTGTCCACTTAAGTGTTAAGGCACAGCCAAGAGCAAGATCCACCCCCCCCCCCTTCTGTTCTTGGTACAGTCAGCATCAAATAAATCTAAGTCTTTTAAACACAAGTTTATTATTTATTATAAACTAAATTATACACATAGCTGCCTATTTGTATCACAAGCCTAGTTAGTTTTCTCTGTTGATATTTGCCGTTAAGCCCAAATAAGAAATTACACAAGATTTCAAAATTTGTATTCACTGTGAATATAAATAATATCTAATTATTCTATACTAATAATATCTATTTTTTTTTCATGTTTAGTATTTTTTTAATCTAGTGTTTTTGTGGGCAGAAGTATGTCAATTGACTTTCGTTACTGACCGTACCACCAGGAGTGAGAGATTTCCCTTATATTCAATGTACTTTTGGGAGATGAAGTTATAATGGATTAGAGAGAAGGCAAATAGTTAGTGTTTGTGTTATGAAGAGCTACATTGTGTGTGTTTAAATAGATGTAGAGTACCTCTAGGTAGTTTCACATTAGTAATATACCCGTCTCTATCCGTTGCAGTAAGTAAAAATGAGAGGATGTAGGATTTGAACTTGAGAGGTTAAAGTCAAAAAGGGAAATGAGAAAGTTATTTCAGAAACATTTGCTTAGACATACTTTACTGCTACTGCGCTTGGGCATACTTAAGTCTGAACAGCTATGATATAAACTTATGGTTTTATACCTATCTACTGTTTTAAAACATTGACAAATTTAAAATTTATTTTTATCTTCAATAACATAAAAAAAATATTCTTATAAAATATATATAAAGCTCTTGAATATTCTTTTGGGTTGCGGGGGTTAGATAGGCAGTCGCTCCGTAGAAAACTAATATTCAGCTGCATCTGTTTAGATTTAAAGCTGACCCCAAAAAAGTATGGGAATAATAAGGCTGGGAAGATGACAAGATGATGATGATTTTAGTCACCGATTTATTAGCATTCCCGCTCCGCTTTCCACAGTATCCGCACCCTTACAATGTCGTCATGCAGCTAACTGGCCTGAACAATTCAATTCAACGGCTTCCTTCATGTTATATTGCTCACAATTTTTACTGCAGTCTGCTCTCTAAAGCCTTTGTCTACAATTGAACGCAATTTTGTTAAAAAGAGACAAATTTTAGTGTGATTTACAATTGAGCCATTAAAACAATGCTTAAATGCAATCTTTAGCGACGCAATCAACATAGCGGTTAAGTGATTCACCTTATAAGCTTGGAGTCATAGGTTTGATTTCCACACGGAACGTATTTGTGTAATTGACAGATGATTTTTCCGCTCTGGATGTTTGTGCATTATGGAATAATATCGTCTACGATACCGGAGAAAATCCTAGTGTGGGTTACAAAAAGTGTCTAGAGTAAGTTGCAAGTATACCGCTTACGTCACACTCGACATCACTCTCACTCTCCTCGATTAGAGGCAACAAACCTCAGGGACAGGGATAGTTTTAACTTATTTATTAAATATATTTTAATATTACTAGTTGTGCATGACACGCGTTGCAATGGTTTTTTTTTTAGGCCAGGAATCATTGTGGGCGTAAAATAATCCACCAAAGTTTCATCACAATCGGATCAATGATTTCAATTTCATGTGTCTTAACACAATGAGACTGAGAATATTATTCAAGCGAACCGAACAATTCGCCATCTCGTTCTTACCTATACGTTTTGTTTTGGTCATAACGCGGTAAATTACGTTTTATTTCCTTCCAATTTAGCGGTGTTGGCGGCCTAAAGAAATCGACATTTTTACATATTCGGTTTACCTTCGTTTAGTCTTTAAGTTCACGTTTTTAGTACCCGATTCTGACACAGTGGCGCAGTTTTATTACTGTGTTATTGTTGAATATAATTTTATTTTAGTCTGAATTCAAAGCAAAGACAAAAAATATTGGCGTTTTTGCAATGAGATTTTAAAAATGTTTTTATCTCATGGTTTATGTTTAATATTCACAGTATTAAGTATGATTATATTATTTTGCAATAGTAGACACTAGGTTACTTAGTTACCTACTGAATGTTCGAGTGCCAAAGGGAAGACGGTAGGAATCGTGTTATAGGGAAGCTTCACCACTGCTTTGTTGAATGATTTTCAAATCATGGCGAGTTTGAACTCTTTGCGGTTAAAACTGTGACTTTTCTATTTTAATAAAAAAAAGAAAAAAGCTCTATCTGACACGCGGTGGCCTCTAAACTATCTCTCTACGATATCGACATGGATTCATAGCTCCGTTGCTACACATGCGCATTTCAATTTAAGTATAATTTCTATGCTTAACTCATGAAAAAACACAAGCGTAATATTATTCGTCCATAATTTACCCATAAAACATGATAAATAGACAAACAATAGGTGTATTTATCGTATAAATCCTCGTTGAAAGAAGACGTCGTCGTCGTAATGTGTTTGTTTGCGTCAAGGACGAACTCGACACTCGTGTGAAGGTAAGGAGCGCAAACAATATAACGTCAAGTTGATTGAACTACTACTTGGTTTTGGTTACTTAGTAGATAAACTGACAATATTTCAAAATTGAGTGTTTATCATTAATATCTCATTTACAAACCTTTTCTTCATATATGGGTAACCTTTAATGGGTATCCCACCATTGAAGGTGATAGTGGTTATGTCCGATACGCTCAGATAAAAACTTCACGATGTTCCTCAACAGAACTCTGGTTGAAAGGACCGGAGTCACTTGCATTTTCTGCTTACTTAAAAGCCTAATTATAACTAAGTGGTAAAATTATTAAACATTTTTTAAAATATTTATTATAAAGTTGTAAAAGTTATTTAATATAAATGTTGTTTTTGATTGTATATAGCCTTAATTTCAGCCACTAGGCAAAACAACAAATGATTAAATTATATAAAAAATGAAATTAAAATTTGATTTTTATGTTACCTTTTAGTTACCTCCTAAAATATTTTGCATTAATAATCTTAGACCTTATATTTACACTTTAAACTATTACGTATTATTACAATAACTAAAAAAAACTAACGTAACCCAACTTAAACCACAATTAGGTTGCGGGCCCTCGTTTACTTAGTTCCATAAGTATGTATACGCAAGGTAAGGGTAATTGCCTCATACATAGTAACGCAGTCGTACAAAGAAGAGGCTTTTAAATAAAATAGCGAAGCCTTAGCCGTAGCCGTAGGCATTACACTAAATGTACACTCGCAAGCATTCATACTTGTACACTTACAAAAAGCTGGTTATTTTAGTGTACGTAATATATTCGTAAAACTAACTTAAATTTAAAAATATTAATCCCGCATTCCTTAAAATATAATTCTTATGGTAATTCATATGGTTTATAGAGAACCAAAAGCTGTTCTAGAAATCGACCTGATGGTACGGGAATCGAATCTAAAGATAAAATAAAACCAAAGTAAGATTAGCACTAAAGTTCAAAATTTTTTGTAGCATTAAAAAAATATTACGAGCCGGATTAGAACCTGCAACCTACTGGGTGCGTGTGAGGCAATTAATTATTTATATATTAATTCAAAACTCAATAATTGATTAATAATTCAGTGATTAATTATTAAAAATCCAATTGATTACTCAATAATACAGTGACAACAGTGTCAAAAGAAACAGCTGATTACAACGCTAACTGAAATACTTTTTGTTTATATTTCCGAACTTTGATCACGACTGTACACACCAACTGTACACATATACTACGGCTTACACTAAAGTGTACACGATATATTGCCGTACATTCATATGTAAATACATTGTTTGCGATCTAGGGATAAGGGCTAAGTAACCCTTAAGGAAATCTATCTGGATTTACGGACACAAGTGATATATTGGGATTACAGCGAAGTCAATAGTTGACCGGGCCGAGGCGGAACACTGGTGTTTTTTTAATAGGTTCGTTATATCCTACTGGCAGAGTTTTGGTCACTGAGGCCTACAGAAACGGACTCTTGCCTATGAAAAGTTTGTGCATAAACACAGGCGTACTCTCTACACACTCCTAAAATCCAGTGGAACAGCATGTCTTGGGCCTGTAGTTAGATTTGATATGCTTAGTGGGGCACTGTTGACTTGCAAGTTAGAGGCCTCAGGTTTGAACCTAAAGCCCAGACCTCTGATTTTTCGTAAGTTATAAGCGTATTATAATTTAATTATCACTTGCTCCGTGCCTGAGACTTGTAAAGCCGTTGGTCTCAGGCCCTCAGGTCGTGTCAGATTGCCGTATCATCAGACTGTGAAAGTGCGGTAATAGAGAGTACTAGTGCACCTATGTTTATGCATACATCTCCTGCGTAGTTGACCAATCTCCGTTGAGATTGGCTGCTGTAAATGAAATTAGTCAGGAGGATATTACTATTATTAGTCTATTATTAGTGGGGTTTACTCTTTGGTTAAAAATGTTACTGAATAAAAACTAAGATAATAATTATGTAAATTAAATAAATCAAAACAAAAGATTTGTGAAACAATAATCACAATACAAATAAAATCCTACTATTTCCAATTATGGATCTTCATTTTAATAATAAGAAATAATATGGATATCATTATAACAACAATTTATTTTCTCAGAATATGTATATGATACGCTTCCAGTATTTTGTCTCCTACTACTAATTAAGTGACACAAAGACAGAAACAGAATAAAAACTTCCTTTATTAAATTAAATAATATCACAGAGTGCTGGAGTGAACGTGCGTTCATTTGATTAGCTGGCAATCGAGCTTCGTCTTTGTATTCTAATTAATTACTCTGTGATGAAGAACTTTTGTACAGCATATTTATTATATTGTAGAATTAATTATATTTAATAAACTAACATGGTGCTTTAACTTGTATAAAAATTACAATATTTCTCTTACTTTACCTACTTTACTTACGTGGTACTCACGTACCACTTTTTTGTGGGGTTGAAAGAGTACTCTACCCACAATTAATGAGAGATTTAATCGATCCCTAAGTCATCAGCTAAAAGTTCTGTGTAAACAGTCCCGCAGCGAATACGTTAAAAAATAAACTCTGTTTTTCACCCGTCTTTGAAATAAATACGTACAAGCAACTGAGTGTGAGACCGAGTGCTCACTCAATTGATTAACTGGTAATCGGGTCGCGTCTTTGTTCATTAATTAGTTACTCTGTGGCAATGAGAGCTGAGTCGCGTATTTGTGTAACGTTTGTATATTGGAGCAATGATTTTAATCAACTGTTATCGCATAGCTAAATTAATGAACTTTACAAATTGCTTTCTTTGTGTTTGCTTGTATCATAGAAAAATCTATTTAAATTAGTTGTACTAAAAATAAATTGTGTTTTAGAATGTCAAATCTTAAATCATTCCGCCGGCATGGCACTGAATTGCATAATATCTCGACAAGAGGTGCTTATATCTCTGAAATATTATTTTTTTTTTACGTTAACCGGTTTTGTCATCAAAACTAAAGCTGTGTATCAAATATCAAATCAATCTGTCAACAGGAAGGGGGTGAAATTTCGATTACTAAATTTGAACCAAATAATAAACAGGTCAAGCTAAGTAAAACCGTTTAAAAATACAACATTTTTGTTACTTATTATTTTTCTGTTGGTGTAAGTCAAGTTCCCGCCTCATTAAGTACACATACAAGTACTACAAGGGCACTACCGAGGCACACGCTACGCGTCGTCCTGATTGCACCCCGTGATTGGCCACTTCAGACATTTTAAGTGCAGTAGTAGAACTTTGTATTACACATTTTACGGTCCGAGATTTTCATTTTGTGTGTCTTAGTGATAGCATAGTAGTATGATCGTTGGGCTACTAAGTCAAAGATCGTAGGTTTAAAAACCACGCACGTACTTCTGACTTTTTAAATTCACGTGAGCATTAAAAAAATATTAAGTATTACTTACTAAAGTGGTTAGGGCCAAAATAACTACTAAGTGGAGCCCTGATACAGCAAGACTGCGTCACGGCAGACCTCGCATGAGATGGCAGGACGAACTGGACAAAACAAATAGCGAATGTACCATACTGGCTCTGGATCGAAAGACGTGGCAATCAGGGGGAGAGGCCTTTGCCCAGTAGTGGGATGATATGGGCTAACAGTAACAGTAAAGTGGTGAGGCAAAACATCGTGAGAAAACCAGCACACCTAAAAGATTTTTTATAATATGTTATTATTATATTTAAGATTTTTAAGGCCAATTTTTATCGAAAAAACACTATGTTTTTTCGATAAAAAAGATAAAAATTGAGTTATGATGATCATAGAATTGAGGTATTGGGTCATAGATAAATGAACCACGCCTAGACATCAATGACTTGTACAACTGTTGTATACAATGTTAACGTCGGTCTGTCTGTCAGTTGATATTTATGTGGGATTAGCACGAAGGCTGATCAAATAAATAGGTGTGTACGATTCTTAAGGCTGGTGTAGGTATTGGTTGTTTTAATGATTCCGTTTGCAATCAAGCGTTGCTTTACTGTAGTGATCGTAGCAAACAACGTAGGTCAGAACTAAGTCCGAATTATAAGGCCATCTTTATAGGTATCTATAACTGTATGCCTTTGATTATAATAGACATTTAAAACTGCTAATGTCGTGGACCAAAACTATTTAGATTAAACTACTAATCTACTACCAGTTATTCAGCTGGAAACGACCCCAAATCGATCCCTTTGTCCTTCCTCCCGAAGTGGTCACCCCGTACACATGTACACTATTAAACTGTGCCCTAGAAAGGTATTATTATATTAAAGGGTTGCGAAGGGTCTAATAGAGATTTTTTGCAAAGGACTTTGGCAGGCTTCGCCTAGGAGACTTGTAATGTCTGACTATCCGTTGGTTCCAGATACTTGTAGAATCATTGAATTATTTATAAGAATCAAAATCTTTATTCGAGAACTAAGAGTGCCAAACGGGACCCTATGACTAAGCCTCCGTCCTCCATCCGTTCGTCACAGGGTTGTATCTTTTGAACCATAACAGGAAGACACTTGATTTTTTTACAAAGATATAAAAATAAAATAAATCAAAGACAGTGCAAACCTAAGAAACAAGATTTTTTCGATTTTTTTGTACTTAACCCTTTTTGTGCGAGTCCGATTCGCACTTGACCAGTATTTTTTTATTAATGAACTTACGAATGCTTATACTTATGAAATTTTGGACTTATCTTGACTTAAAAAAGGTGCAGATAGGATATTTTATTTCTTGCAACCCTAAAATATAACTGCACCGATAGCTGTCGGTGTACATTATTATGTATGTGTTGTAAGCTGATGTTCAGATCTCGTTTGCCGCGGACACTGGCACAGATGGGCGGCATTCGATTATCCAATAATTGCTTGTGTGAGTGGCACTCCCTTGTGATGTGGACTGTATGTTGTGTGTTATGGGGGAGAGGAGACTGCGGGGTTTTAACATATTTACAGGGTAGTAATGTGGTACAGATGATGTTGTTTCCTTTAATTTTCCTTCCTTTCACCCTAAGGTTTGTTGTAAGAAAACTCAGTGTTGAGTGAAGCTCGCCTTTGTACATTGTTTTTATTTTGTTACTATTCGTTTGTTGTTTTTGTATTTGTGTGAACAATAAACACTTCTTTTCGGATGCTGGTGGGTACAAAAAGGTACCTAGTATAAAAATAAATTAATATGGCATGTCAATAAGTGGACTGTCATTATCGATTTCAATATACAGGATTATTTGTAAAACCCCGGCATCCTTAAAAGGGGTAATTAAACATATCATTATGAACAACTTTTGGGCTCAACACTGAAATCGCAAAAAAAAACAGCTGTTCCATACATTTTGTTGAGTCATGTGAACATAAATGTATGGATCAGCTGATTTTCTTTTTTGAGAATTCAGAGTTGGTCTCATAGTAAAAGTTGTTCACAATGATGAGTTTAATGACCCCTTTTAAGGATGCTGGTATTTTACAAATAACCCTGTATAAGTACTACAACAATTAGTGCTCAAATTTCACACTGAGTTCAGTACATCTAACCATAGATATTTCTCAGACACAAATTTTCCGCGGCTCAAACTTTACAAATATATAAGAGTTGCTAGTTGTTAAAATACAAATAAACATAACATTTTTATCAAATTAATATTTTTTTGATCTTTCTTTTGTAGTACTCTCTCCTACTTACATCTTACACCACACAACACAGCAGCGTTGGTTGTCGTCGCAGTATCCTATCCGACGTCCAATTTATTGGCTCGGTTTGTCGGTATTCATCGAATTATTCCGACGGGCTCGTAATTACTGACCCTCTGTGCCTCTCCTACATACAAACAGAACCGAACTAAGCTGAATTGAGGCGGAGTCAGCCGAAGTGTGGCGGAGTTGGCCGAAGTGTAGCGACGTTTACCGAACTATTGTTTGGTGTTAGTTACCCGATTAGCGATACGGGTACGCTATTGGTGTTTTGCATCCTAGTTTGAGTCTAGCTCGGAATAAATATTAACTTTGTTGTACGTTGGATGCAGAAATTTTCTGACAAAGATATTCAGAGTTTATATACCTTAATAAACAAAAAAATATGTGTGATATCTTATGTCTGTAGCTAAACGCTATGTGACAGAAAATTTTGACACCATACTCAATTGGAAGGTTAAATTGTAGTCAATTGAACTTCTTTTTTACCCGACTGTCAAGGAAGGTAAAAAAAAACTTCAAACTAAATATTTCTAAGAAAATTATATTATGCAAACATTTGTTTCTCACTTCATAGAATATAAATACAAATAGTTATTGTGTTTTCAATTGGTTTCATGAATAATATTCCAATAAGGCGGCCGTAATTATTTACTTTAATGATGGGGCGGATGTTATTTATTTTATTTTATTATCTTAACAATAGTATAGTATCTGAACAATAGTCGAAATTCGTGTGAATACTTATCTAATAGTACACCAATATACAAGAAGGTAAACTTGTTCGTTTGTATGTAGATGGTAGTCTATAAATATGAATCGAATTTTTTTTACTAATAAAAGCTTTACTATCTCTATCTACTAGGTATACGATACTTTATACTGCGGACTTCATTATAGCGTACTGAGGAGAGTAGTTACTCATATATCGAGGGGAAAGTAGCGCTCCTCTCTCAATGCTACCACAAAAACCAATAACACTCACACCCGACCTGTGAATCAAACCAGACTTCACAATCAGCGAAAAAAAGCGAATACAACAAACAATACCGAACCTCGATCCAATTCTAGAACACGATCGTTCAATAGTCAAACAAAACAACATCCATGTCGCGCAAACAAAGAACTCCATTTACCTCGAGACGTACCAAACCAGCAATGTTTACGAAATAACGCGATATCCTTCGGGGTGCTTTGCATTACTGTCGGTAAGAAAAACCGGTCAAGTACGACTCAGATAGAGTTCCGTACTACTACGAAAACAAACTTAGTCTTAATTTTGAGTGGGTATTTCTTGTTTATCTATAAAGTTTGCACTAGATTGTAAATTTTTACGCTTGCATCTTATCCATTTTTGAGATCAGCAGGAACAAAAAAATGTATTTTTTTCGTGATTTTTTTAAAGCCAGCCAACGAAACGAAACTTTGAAAAACGATAATACGACAAGATTTATATTTAAATTTTACAATGATACAGTCCTGTAACAGACCGATGGACGGACAGAATGCGTCGGCTCATGATAATATGGAACCCTAAAAAAGGTAATGTTTTTGTGTAATATTTTCAGAAAGTTAAAGGGTTCTGTCTAGTTATTGTCTATGCTCGTTTCCTTAACGCTTTTTATTGTGCAGGGTTGAACAGAATACTGATCACGAGGTTGTAAGGGTAGTAGATTCGGGAAAATATGTTTCTTTTTGGATCCCGGGAATGGTTCGTGTACAACTTTATTTTTTTTTTTTTTTTTTTATAGACTCACGCCTGTATTCCCCAGAGGAGGTAGGCAGAGGTGTGCAGTACACCCACGTTTCGCCGGCTATTTTATAAGTCCCATGTAATAGGGGGCGAGCCTATTGCCATTAACCGGGCACAATTCCAGACTCCGTGCTGCTACTGAGAATTTCCTAATGGAAAAACCCAATAACACTTTTGCCCAACAAAACAACAACTTGTGTACAACTTTATGCATCGGAAATGTGAATAAAATATAATACGAAAAGAATTTCGTGTTGTTTACTTTAGAATTGGTACATTTTCTATTATGAAAAGTAGTATCAAGATATATAAAGACAATTAAAACGGACATAAGGTACTTTTTATCTTGAAATAAGTACTGTTCTTGAGGAAAGAACTATAACGTTATTATGATAATGGCACAAATAACTTAACGCAAGCAAAAATGCGACAATAAACGAGCACTTAATATTTGAATTTGCATATACCTAATGTTAATTGAAGCTTTGAATAAATTCAGTAAAAATTATGATAATATAAATCTAGTAATTAATAATTTTATTTAAACAAAAGATATGTATAAATATCCTATTTATTGTGATTTTTAAACATGTTAAATCCATATTAGCTTATTAAATACAATTATTAATTGTATTTTCAAAATTCTGATTAAATAATACGCTATTTTCTTTTAAAATCAACTCACAATGCACAGATATGATATACAGATGTAGATCAGAGCACAATACAAAATAAATCTCACTCACACATTCACCTTTAAAAACCACTAGATCTAACTCTCTATCTGAAAGTAGGTCAACACTTATCCGTCACTTAAAACTTAGCGAATTACATACCTGCCGCATTACTTGTGCACTGGAAAGCACTTGCCTTTGCACATGCAGCTTAAACACACTCAAGTAGTTCATACACCTTTTAGTACAGCTATTAGGGTTCCGTAGTTAACTAAAAACCTTTGTAGTTTCGATTGACGTAGCGTATATGCTATTCTGCGCTAGGACAAATATTTTCAGCGCTAGGACAAATATATGTGAGACACTCAGATATTTGTAAAATTATATCTATAGCAATCGTTACCACGATACAGGGGAAGTCCTAGTTTGGGGCATTTTTTTTAAACATTCATCGTATTTAACATTTTTTTTTGGCGAATTTCATCTAAAATTCGTCCATTCGTTTTTGCACCAATCGCTGACAGACAAACAGACAAAGTTTCTAAAAACTACATATTCGGCTTCAGTATCATTCTCCGAACATGTATGTACCACTTACTTTTTTCCAAAAACATTCAATATACAGTTTTTGCTTTGTTACGATAATTCTCAGTAGCAGCATGGAGTCTGGAATTGTTAGTTTATAATATCAAAATAAGCAGATGTGGCTCCATCTTTATAAGTTTCTATTGTTATCTGTGTATGAATAAAATATATTCTTTAGTCTGTGGCAAGCTCACATCGTTGTTTCATTAGGTTATGGGCCCAGAATGTCATTTGTTATACTTGTCGATACTTACCCGTCCAGACATTTCTTTCTCTGTATGTTATCTCAGTCAATTCAATAACTGTTATAATGAAGTGCATTGGAGACAAGCTAAGAGAATCATGAAAAACCTAAAACAAACTAAGTCTTTTGGTTTGAAGTTTTGTAAGGATAATACTGATATAGTGGGTTATGCAGATGCAGATTGGGCATCTGACTCAGTAGATAGGAGGTCATATACTGGCTATTTATTTAAGATGTGTGGTAGTATTATCTCGCATGAGTGTAAAAAGCAATTAACAATTGCTTTATCCAGCACAGAAGCTGAATACATAGCTGTGTGTGAGGCGTCTAAAGAAGGGATTTATTTAAAAAATCTTTTATGTGAGTTACAGTGTAGGGATAAATTACCTATCTTACTGTATAATGACAATCAGAGTGCTATAAACCTCACTGAGAATAGTTTGTTCCATAAAAGAACAAAGCACATAGATGTGAAATACCATTTTGTTAGGAAAGCTGTGGCAGATAATCATATAAAAATTGAATATTTAAAAACAACTGATATGCCCGCAGATATCCTAACAAAAAGTTTGCCTTCACAAAAACATTACATATTTTTAGAAATATTGGGAGTTACAAAATGTATGTAGTAGTATTGTAGTTACCTAAGCTACAAAATATGTTTGTAACTTTATGTACCTACTGTTTAAGGAGGAATAAAATAATTTTTGTTTTGTTTTCATTTATTTAATGAGAATGTCTGTTGTAAGCTTATTTTAATAAGGGGTTATGTTAGTTTATAATATCAAAATAAGCAGATGTGGCTCCATCTTTATAAGTTTCTATTGTTATCTGTGTATGAATAAAATATATTCTTTAGTCTGTGGCAAGCTCACATCGTTGTTTCATTAGGAATTTTGCCCGGTTTAATGGCAATAGGCTCGCCCCCTATTACATGGGACTTATTACATAGCCGGCGAAACGTGGGTGTACTGCATACACCTCTGCCTACCCCCTCTGGGGAATACAGGCGTGAGTCTATACAAATAAAAAAATATTATAAAATATAATAATAATAGATCATAGAAAGCTATTTCGGAGTAAAATATAGGAATATAAAATACGAAATCCACACAGACAACGTCGCGGGTGAACCGCTAGTGAGTAAGCCGTGTTTCATGCACCTGGGTGCTTTCACCACTCGTTAAAGGTTTAGTGAATAGTTAACGTAAGCGTCAAGTTAACCCAGTTCTTTTGGCGGCACTTCCTTTGTGTATTTCGTTAAATACTGTAATTACACACTATGTGTGCTTCACTGAGAAATTGGTTTGGAACTTGTGTTTAAGATGGTAATTACACCACTTTATATAATTACTCTAAAAAGTAATTAGGTGTTAATTTTGCGTTTTTGGTTGTATTTTTTTTATTTGTAAATTTGGTAAAACATAACAAAGACTCACGCCTGTATTTCTCAGGTAGGCAGAAGTGTATACACCGACGTTTCGTCGGCTATGTTATAAGGCCCATGGTATAGGGGGTGAGCCTATTGCCATTAACCAGACGCAATTCCACTTTCCGTGTTGCTACTGAGAATTCCTTATTGGAAAAACCCGATAACACTATGCCGATCCGGGGTTTGAACCCAGGAAACCCGTTCGTGTTTAGCAGTCGTGCTTGCTACCACTGCAACTGGACCAAAGAGGCAGTAACTTTAATATTTACATGTTATTTATGTTTGTAACATTTACATAATATCAATACTAATATTCTGAATCTGAAAAAAAAAAATGTTAGTTATTTCTTAAAGGCAAAATTTAAAAAAAAATCTCCAAACAATCCAAAAATATACGTTCAATACTTTGTATGCAAGAATAAATCTCAAATGAAACCGTTTAAAAATTACTAGCTACGAATTTAACGTCGCTGTCGTAGCAGTCTGCATGTGTGACTACAGCGTAGCGAATTTGCTACGACGTAGCAATCACAAAGCTTGAACGTAGTGTTCTTGAAAGGTATTTTGTTATTACCATTTTGGGAGCGCACGCACAGATTTTAATTTGATAAAATTAATATGTTAATTAATGTTTTCTTTTCATTTGTTTCAGGTAAACAATAAACACGCACTTTGTAAAAAATAACTGAGGGTTTTTGTAGGTAAGCAACAAAATTGTAGGTATTTATTACTGTTTACCATACTGAATTATGAACTTGACTTCCTACCAAGCTTTTAAAACTTAATATTAAATGTTAGTAAGTTGATCAGGTTATATAATAATCTATAACGATTCAAAAATTTACAACCACTCCGGTCGTATATTATACTCCTTGCTGATCCGACTCATTGATATTTATCAAGCTATATTATCTTTAATTTGGCAAACACAAAAACCTTTAAAATGTATTTCTATAAATGATCACCCATCTACAGCCTGACCGCTTCAAGCATTACCTTACCTTAATGATCGTCGACCGTTGCAACCACCGCGAGTTTCATACAACTACGAGTATCTCTGAAACTTAAAATAATTAAATTAAATTTGATTAAATGTGTAAGGCTGAACCTAGTTCTTGTTCCAATACTTGGCATAGTTGCTAGAGTTACCGTCTGACATAGTTTGTGCTGCTAACTATTCGGCGACACATTCTACAAGTTGAGCTACCAGGCATTCTGTGAAGTAGAACACTTCGCCGCTGAGAGGACAACTTGTGACTTTGGACACACTTTAAAGAATTTTTTGTATAATTATGATTTTCACGTAAAGATAGCTGTGTCTTTTGTTTGACAAATTTAAGTTTTGTTCAATAAATTGGCACAAACGGTACGCATAACATTGCTATTATATAATAGTTTAATATCCTCCTGACCGAATTGCGGTCACAGACAATCTCAACGGAGATTAGCCAACTACGCAGGAGCAAGGGCTGTGTTTACGCACACACTTGTGCAATATAATATCATCTGCGTAGTTGGCTTATCTCCATTGAAGTTAACAAACGTGATTGAAATTTAGGTCAAGAGAACATTTTTGTTTTATTTAATCGTACTCGATTCATTTATTCACTAGATTTCAAAACAGTGATCCAAAAACCACAATCTGATTAAACAATAAAAAGCCGATGATAATTCGTTCAGCAAATGCCATGAATATTGAAAACTCTTTAACCTTTAGCGTCCGCATTCCGCATCCAATAAAAAGCGTTAGCCGTTCCGTTCCCGGACCGTATTTAATGAACATAGTTGGGAGATCGGATCGGATTCCTGACGCGCGCGCGCCGGACGATTAAAAACTCGTTTCATTGCGCGTGATTCCGCACGAGGCTTCACAAAGGCTGTGGTAGCGGAAAAATGTTCTCAGTGTTGTTTGTGAAAAGTTTTAAAACTTATTTGACTAGCGCGGTGGAGTAAGCGTAGCTAATGAACATAAGATTTTAGGTTCGATTTCTCGTGATGGACAAAATAGCTTGCCTGGAAAATTTTCAGGAGTTTGGTAGGCACTACATATATGTCTGTAATAGAAAATGAGCTTCTAGGAGCAAGTATGGCCGTTGGTCTTGCGCCTGATCTGTCATCAGTCATGTCAGACTATAAGAGTAAGGGAATCGAGAATGCATAAAAATTATCACACTCTTTTTTGCACTATAATATCTTCTGTGAAGCTGTTAAGATTGACCGCTATGACCAAAATTCTGAAATTATCTACAGGAATAAGATATTATAAGATATAAAACAGACATCTCTCTCTTACCCTTCATATACAGCTGACTAGGCCTAGGCCTAAGATGAGTCACGATAGGTTATGAAAAGAACATATTTTTGTTTTGTTTGAAAATTGACATTATAACCATAAAAGATAAGATTAAGATTAATTTAACAAAGTTCTTGAACTAAACTAAACTGAATTTTATATTCAAACGTTATTATTAAAACTTCTTTAATATAACAAACGTTTACAGTTCTATTATATTTTAATAATATAAACTAAAGTTAAATAGCTATATAATTTTGTCTAGACATAATTATCTTAAAATATATTCTTAAGAACCATAACTTTATGTTAATTCCTGACAAAATCCTGGTAATGTTTAATGTCGTCATATAATGGGAGACAACATCATAAAGATAGTGAAGGAACTGCTTTCATTTAATGGCCACTAAATCTCTGAATGTTGAGATATTTATATCAGTTTTGTTAACTATATATCTTTTATATTTTCTTTATAGTTTTAAACTCGGACCGAGCTACTAAAGCTTTTATATTGTGCTATTAAAACAAGTCTAATAAAACAAAAGAATATGCTTATCTACTTAATATAATATTGCCCCAGATTTTCTACTGCATCGTAGGTGCATTGTGCCATTTGCATACATATAATAATTGCTAAAATAACCCAGACACAAAAAAAATGTAAGCAAACCCGCAACACCAAACGCTAAAGGCAATCCACTGAACCAGTACGACAATCGTTTCGTCGTTTGTTTGGTTTTTTTTGCTGTGATTGTTTAACTGATATTGCTGAGAGATATTAACTGAATAACTTTATTTCTAATTTGGGAGTTGTGATAGGTTAGTGGTATGACCGTTCGCAAGTTCAAACCCCGCCCGGTACGCACCTCTGACTTTTTAGTTTTAGATATTAATGAACACTTGCTTAAACGTTAAAAATAACATCGTAAGGAAACCATAGAGGATAGAGAGAGGTGGCGATTGCTCCACCGACAAGAGCCTAGCTCTTAAATATAAGAAGAAGGAAACCATCATCTTGCGACGTTTTTCAACGGTGTGGAAAATCATATTAGTGAGCCTACGGGCGTTTTAAACTCTGACGCCAGGTTGTTCATCAACCAAACGTTAAAGAAGAATAACCAAATAAGAATTCACATCAACAATACATAACACAAACGTAACATACTATACTTACTTGTATATTTTAACCCCTTGTAGGTTATTACACAAGTGGGGGACGCATCTCCCCACACTTTTTATTTGAGTTCCACACAATGTACAGAGTTCAACAACTGCAGTCTTCACATTTGCAATTTGTACAGTTTCATATCAAACTTACAGGGAGAACTGTATCGTATTGTATTCGCGCAACTGTTCAGAAAAGTTGCTTCATTACAAAAAATTAGATGAAGTTTGTTAGGATCGATGTTGGTTAAGTAATTATTGTCAAAGTTGGTAGGCGCAGCTGGAAAAGTGATATTTAGCCACATCTGGTTAGATTAGAAGCCGACCCCGACAAAGTTTGGGAATAATAAAGATAGGAGGGTAGATGATGATGTGATTTGTTGATTAGGGAAATTGTAGTATAATTTATTTGTTAATACACTTGCTTGTGAAGTGGCTGTTATTGCACGGCTTTTAGATTTATTATGCCTAAAACCTTTATACAATCTAATGATCAAATCAATTTGAAACCTAGCATAACATAACACAACTAAAGGCATAGCGCGCAAAAAATAAAATCTCAGTGTCATTTTTTACAAATATATTTGTTTAAACATAACTGTGTTTAGTGAAAAAAATCCTCACAAGTGTGTTAGAAATCGTCGTATAAAATACTTCAGCATTAGTCATTATACTCTCGACTGCGTAACACCCTCGCCTTCGGTTCTGGCTGCAATCCCATCACGCCTGTAATAACCAACTTCGTTCACTTGTATACTATATAATGTGCTTCTTAATTATCTGCCACGGCTGCAATGGGAGAAAGTATTGGGTATATAGATTACAATAGTGAAAAAATTTCGTACCCCGGAACAGTAAAAACAAAATTGGAGCATGGAGCAGAATTAGATCGACGCAATAAAAACAGGCAAAAGAAAAAAAATTATGACGTTAGATAAAAAAAAATACTTCACTATTGTAATATAAATAACCAATATTATCTCCCTTTGCAGCCGTGGCAGATAATTTAGAAGCACTTTATATATTGTATTGGTCAGAAATAATTGAAGATTGTACATTAATGTTCAACCAAAGACTGGTACAAATAGGCATATTACGGCGACGTCTGACCAAAATTGAATAGAACCTTTGTATACCCCTTCGGAGAACACATATTACGTGCCAGATTATAAAAATACACGCTAAAGTCTCTATGGAAACATTTCCAAGTATACCACAAAAATAAATCACAAAAGAAAGTACCCACAATACTATTGTACATTCCATCCTTTTCGCGATTATTTTATTGAGCATACATTTTATTTTCTTTCTTTTCCAACGCGATGAGGAAAGGATAAGGAAATGCTAAGTCAATACTCTTTATGTTGAAATGTTTCCTGATACGAAACACAATATCATTCGAGATCATACTTTGGTGCGAATACGTAGGAAGTTATGTAATGGTAACTCCATTGGGTTCAGAGGGACGTGCGTTGATTCCTGCTGACGAATTGTATTGTTTTGGTGTTTACGTGGGCATGTTATTTCTTTATCGTTTGGTTGATGAACAACCTGGTGCCAGAATTTAAACCACCACAAAAAAGGCCATTAATTGTTTTATACACCATTGAAAAATTTCTCAGTATGTTAGTTTTAGTAAGTGTTCATTAATTTTAAAACGCAGCTCTCAACGGTCACTGGGTGACCCATTTCATATTCTACATTTAATTACTAAAAGAATGCATGTTGCACTTGTATCCCTAGACAAACCCTTGGAGGGTTCTCCTCCTATTGACAAAGACACCGTTTATAAAGTCTATACTCTCAATACTGAGCAAAATAGGCCTTACTTCTCTCACAAATTGACATTTCAAATAATAAGAAAAGGCAATTTTGTTGAACTGAAAAACTGACCCTTACTAGTTTATGTCAGGCCTCACTACTTATTCAATTGTCATTGTCACCCGTCGATGACGTATTGACGTGTACCCTACTTTGACAGCTGCGCACAAGTCGGCCCTTGTCTCCGTAAACCGGTCCTTAATAACCCTGGCCCTTCGTTTGACCCAGATAACCCGCGATGGAATACAGCTGATATACTTTAGTTTTTATCCACTTGATCCCCTGTCTCTCCTGACAAAAACGTTGTGGGTTACGACAAAATAAGACAAAGGAAATTGTTTACTAGTAATGTAGAAGAGTTATTTCACTAATTTATTAGGCAAGGCCATAAAATTAATACAATAATGTGTAACTGTAAATTTAAAAAAAATCTAAATTGTAACCAGCTAGGACTTTTTTATTGAATACGAAAAAAAACACATTTATAATTGAAAACAAATTTGAGAATTATATAGATTTACTATGATTTGAGAAAAAATCAGAGTTTAAGCTTTTCGAAAATAATAAAATTAAAATAACCGCCTATTAAAATAAGGAAATTTTAACAGGCCTGCATTTACGTTATTAAAAATATTACGACTATAATTAAACAAGAGTCTATCAACAACACAAACAAACGAACAATAAACTCTTTATCATCTAATGACTAATTCATTTACGTTTTCCTTTGTAAAGTACGTTATATATTAATGTATTCATATCAAAAAGACACCGCTCCTTCCTAGTGCTACAATCTCAACCACCTTCTAACGTGGCTTTACTAGAACATCTATCAACGTTGCTGGTTTCGTTGTTTTTCTTGACCATTTTAAGTTATATTTATATTTTAAATGTACTCATTATATTACACATGATTGCGTCAATAACAAATATGTATATTGCGCAATAAACCGATCTGCCGACAAATTGTTTGGCAGATGTAATAATAACAACATATTATGTACTTTTTGGGATTAAATAAATAAAAACGTATAAGTGTATATTGACTCGATTACGATTTACGATTGATTGATTATTGAGTATATTGATTGGCGAGTGTATGTTATTTTGAAGTATTCCGATAACAATACATCGAACTTTAATATTCATATATTAATAAACCAGCCTGCAACTATCCCACTGCACTGGCTGCCTGAGATGAGATAAAGTTCAGATTTCACGACATTTTCTACACCGTTAGTCTAAGAATAACTAAGAATTATATTGAAACTGTCACATTGGTCCATGCCATGTTTGGACCTACAACTTATATTCTCATCTCATTTATTATTCTCGTATTATTGTATGTTTCAAATAACCCTTTCACTGTTAAAAATACATTATATCCTACAGCTAAATCCAGAACCTGCTCTTTTTTAAATTACGCTGAATGAAAACTAAAAGAAAAGAAACCACTGTTGTGTCCTTAGTATTTGCTTCGTGGTTGTGTCACTTTGACAAATATTTATTTAATAAAATACTAATTCGAAAATAAGTAAATAATTTGTATAACAATTAGAGCTACTTTATTCCTTAGTGACATAAAACATAAAATTTAACGGTCAAAGATACGACGTTATAAAATTAATTGTCTGTTTGTGTCGTTTTATTAATTTGGTTATTATTCATAATTCTGTGTGTTAACGACATAACTGTCTTGTTTGTCTGAAGTGTCACAAAATAAATATTGTTATATGTATTTAATGAAAAGAACTCCAAATTAAACCTGAAAATGTGACGAACAAAGTGTTTTATTGTCATATTATTTTGTATTGTTGAATATAAAATGACTGATTGTTGAAAGCTGTCCGTTATAAAATCTATTGTTTTCTGGAGAAAATAAATTAAAAGTTGTATTTTTTTTTGTGAAAGTTGTTATATTAATTGTTGTTTTTTAACTATCTGTTTATGGTACAGTCACGGACTTTAATTGATGAGCCACTTTCAAATTTTTCAATTTTGCAGTATTATACATTCACGAGATTACACGATTAAACACGAACTCAAACCGCATGCTCGTAAACAAGATGACAAATCAGTAATTATCGGAAATAGTCAGTAATAATTATATTAATATTTTATTAAGTCAGTTCAACAATATTGATTGATTGATAAATGAAATAAAAAAAAATCGTCAGGTTGACTATTTTTTAGCTTGCCCTTTTTTTAAATTACAAAACAATTCTTCTAAGATGGCGGCAGTTAGGTCTTATATAAGTTTATGTGCAATAGATAACATAATTGTCATGAACGTCATCTTGGACACTACTCGTTCGGATAAAATCGTGGGTCCGAGTTTTTCCGATGTCAAAATGACCAATCATAATTTCTCCGTCCATAACGTTACTATCGCTACGCTTAAATAATTGTCGCTAGGTTACGGTTGCTAGACCTGCAATTGGATGACTTTGGGTAGTAGTAGTATTGGTTGAAATTGCATGAAAGTATAACATTACTAACAAGCTATCTTAACACAAATGACACGCCTGTCAAACACTCAATGACAGAGATATTAAATATGAAAACGAAGTATGAGCGAACATAGCCGACTTAACCCGATTTGCATTAGGTACGCTGCTAAAATAAGAGTAGTGCAAGTGGCTCATCAATATAAGTCCATGACTGTACATAATAGATTGATTAATTAAAGGTATGTTCAAAATACCTTTAATTAATTTAAAAGTCACAATATAATAAGAAATTCATTGTTACATGTCTCTGGAATGCAAAAGATCTTTTAGCGGATTTTGCAATTGTATAAACAAAATAAGTTAAATCCAAGTTATCTTAGACGCTAAAGGCACATCTAGATAAAAGATGACAGCCTGCTCTAAACCAGCGCTTAAGGTGCCGCGGCTAGCTTTTATTGTTTCTATACTATGGGCTGATCAAGCGCCGATAAGCGCTGACAAGTTCCGATTAGTGCTCTTATACCTTGTTGGTTAAACTAGGTTCCATTATGTATCGATGCAGATAAGCGCTGGTGGGACTTAACGGCGCCGACTACCGTCATGCCATCTGAGAGCAACCTTATGTCTGGTCTTCTAATTTCAAAAAATTCTCACGTTCTTAGCGAAGTAATAATGTTTAAAACTCAAATGTCTAGACGGTTTTTTTCTTTTAACATCCAAAGTGCCAACTTTTTTTTTATAACACTCAAATAGTAACCTCGTCTTTTAAGTACCAGCAGGGTCAAGCAGGTCGGTAAGCAGGATTGTATCGTATAACTATAGAATGATTCCTTTCCGAATACAGAGCAGTTATGACTACTTAAATGGAAGGCTCTTTTTTATTTTTTTATCTATAGACTCACGCCTGTATTCTCCAGAGGGGGTAGGCAGAGGTGTATGCAGTACACCCACGTTTCGCCGGCTATTTTATAAGTCCCATGTAATAGGGGGCGAGCCTATTGCCATTAACCGGGCACAATACCAGACTCTGTGCTGCTACTGAGAATTTCCTAATGGAAAAACCCAATAACACTTTTGCCCGACCCGGGGATCGAACCCAGGACCTCGTGCTCAGCAGTCGCGCTTGCTACCACTAGACCAAAGAGGCTCTTTTTTATATAATAATAAATAAAGGCTCTAATAATGGTGTCTACACACAGAAACAGCCTAACTTAACATGCTAATCATGCTTCGATAATAAACGAAGGCCAAACAAAGTTTTAATATTTTCAGCCAAATGCTTTATTAATTAAAATATACGTATTATAGATAGCTACTATGTGACGGCCATCGACTGCCAATAACTCTTAACAGTCATTTCTCTAACGCAGTTAAATCTGACTTATCGTTTTAATAGCGGTTATTTGGTGGTAGTTATCAATATTTATGACATCAAAACATACGTTTTCCTCAAGTTTTGTCTCGTTTTATAGGCTTAACATAATGATAATGATCTTTATTAAGTACTTTCCCATAACATGGTTTACTGACCGTGATAGTGGTAACAACATGGAACACTATATTTTGGGATTCTGTTATTTTTACTACCTATTAAAAGTAGTGAGTTATTTTATTTTAATAGTGGTATTAAAACATGTAAAAGCATGGTAAAACATTTTTTATTTTTTTTATAGACTCACGCCTGTATTCCCCAGAAGAGGTAGGCAGAGGTGTGCAGGACACCCACATTTCGCCGGCCATATTATAAGTCCCATGTAATAGGGGGCGAGCCTATTGCCATTAACCGAGCACAATTCCAGACTCCGTGCTGCTACTGAGAATTTCCTAGTGGAAAAACCCAATAACATTTTGCCCGACCCGGGAATCAAATCACTAACCACGAAACGCTTGCTACCACTAGACCAACGAGGCAGTGCAGCAGTGGTAAAACAACTTGCTTTGTAAAAATAAAAGGCTGTGTACTAGTTAAAAAATGACGATTTATTTATTCCAGACATTTTATAAACCAATTACATGTCACACAAAATAATAAAAGAGTCACACAATTTTTTTTTTAATTTTTTCAACAAAACTCTTTAAAAAAAAAGACGTTTATCAAAAGAATATTTAATAAAACCCACAGAAATACTCGTAGATATACAATTTAATTACAGCGCAAACAATATTCCCGCTGGCCGACACTTTCTGTCACCGCCTTCCGAGTACAAGCCGTCTTACAGACTGTCAGTCGCACAAAGAATGATAATTAGCTCCACTGTCCCTCCCCTTGACGTCCCTTAGCGACCCTAGCGCCCCTCAGGGCCTCTGGCGTGTCCGGCAGATATTCTGCTCGCGACAAGGAAACATCTCACAAAGAACCGGCCGTTTTATAACATAGTTAATGCTGATAACTTTTAAATTAAACTCTGATTTTTATTGAGTTTAAATTTAATTTTCAAAGTTATTACAATTAATTATGTGAGCTGGTTTGTTTGGGCTTCAGTGTTTGATTTTGAAAGGTTTTTGAAAGTGATCCTCAAATTACGACAATTCCTGGAATCAATTTAAAATTACTGAAATACTAGCTACTGCCCGCGGCTTCGCCCGCATTGTATGTTGATAAATTGTTATCCATGTGTTATTATGATGTATAAGCTATGTTACTATAAAGTTTCAATAAATTCGTAAAAGAGTAACAAATAACCATCCATGCTCACTAACTTACACATTTACAATAGTAGTAGGATTTTTAAATTATAGGGACCTCCTTTTTTAAGTCGGTTAAGGAAAACATATTATCTTTGACAACGAATCTACCTGATGGTTAGCGGTGTCGTGGTTTACGTGGAAACACACTTGCCTTTAAAGCAGGAGGACGGAACTTAGACAGAAGCGTTCAGACCCATTCCCCAATTAGGTTTCACCGACACCTTGCTGCAACACAACACAACGACGCTTGGTGTCAAAATGTTGTGTGTAGAAACCAACCTCCCACCAAAAGTAGCTCGGGTGTAGAGCGCTACTATTTAGAATTTATCACAAGACATTTTTAACACGAAACTCAAATTAATAATTTTCACCCCATCTCTCGGGTTAAATCTCACCTCCATTCTACACTATCACACATTTTACGAAAACTTAAGGTAACCAGGTGAATTCTAATCAGTCTACCCAAAAACCAGTGTTGAAATCAGCTCGGGTCGCACAATGACGTCATTCAGAGTCGGGCCACGTACTTCTCGCAGGACAGTTTTTATTATACCCGCTAACAAATGATACGGACACACTGATACAGCTTAAGTGACAGCTAGATCATAATAAAGTACCATATCTGTTTGAACTGAGAACACCTCGCAAGAAGCTGATTTACTTCGCAGATTGGTTTTGTCAGTTTAATGATCTTAGAAATGGAAACTACACTTATTTAATTTTTGTTCTTTTAATTTTCAAATATAAAGGTTATGGTAAAACTTCCAATAAACGTTGTTACTCATGTAGTTCGTCATGAACAATATAAAATAAGTAGAATTACATTTAAAAGTCATAGTTTTAGCAAACACATACATTTTTAGATAACGTTAGGAAATTAAAATTAAGCGCCAGTGATTATGACTACAGTTTGTTTTATTGTAAGATGTAGAAGCAATGAGTTGTTTAAGGTTCAATCATCATTTCGAATCACACAAAAACGCCCCTTTCTGAAGGTAGTGACCTGGCTGTATTAATTCATCTGTGGTTTTGTCCAGGATAATTTGGGGACGTTATCTGAGGGTTGTTCATGTGATCAGTTCTGTTCTAGATGGCGGTATATTGATAAAAAGTACGCAATGCTTTCTTCTAATTCGTAAAATCAAATTCCTAATAAACGGGTTCTTCTCAATAACTTTTCAAATAATAAATATTACAGTGAATATAACCAAACAACATTTGCTAAAAATTTCATTGCTTCTGGTGAAAACCCGAAATTAATACGTTCACTCAAAACATTTTATTATAAACTTTTTTCAATATTCTAAAAAATAGAATATCAACAAATTAATATTTTACGTCAAGTTGATCTTCAACAAATTTGTCAAAGTGAAGTCAAGTGTCACTTAGCTTAAGACTTAGCCGTTGTTATTATCTCGTCAGGACAAGATAACTCGTCCCTAAACTGAATTACTAAATAATGTAGCTGTTTTTAGTGCAAAAAGATGATAAGTGGAAGTTGTAAGGTAGTTGTTATTTTATTTGTTTATCCCGTTTAAGTATAGTTTTATAAATATTACTTACAAATAGTGTATCTATCTTTTACAGAAAGAAGTTTTAGAATTGGTTCAGTAGTTCTTATAATTACCCCCTCTACATGTACTAACTTTATATCTCTATACATATAATATATTATCAGTGTAAATAACGGCGGTATTCTTCGCAGGATTCAGTAGAGGTGTGATATTGTTCACCAGATTTGTACCCAATGAATGACAATACCTTCATTCCTAAACCCTGTTGCTTAACTGCAAAGATAATCCATGAAACTCCGCACTTCCTAACTCCCGACCTTTCTTCTTCAGTAGGTACTCATACCGAAAGAAAATCACCTCGGACCGAAAACAAATATCTGACGATCCCACAATTTTTTCCATGCGGCAGTTGAACCTGCAATACCTCCATGCGCTACACCAATCAAAAAAGTGGTGTCGTCAAAAAAGTTTTGGCAAGTCAATGAAATAAATTAAGGAAATATCTTTCTCTATCTAATCTAAATGAGAATTACCCATAACTTTCCCTTCAAACATGAACAATGGGAACAAAACTCGATGATTAACAAAACAATAAAGACAAAATTACTTTACATAAACTCTCAGAATCAGAATTGTTTCCAACTCTACACTCCATTAAACATAATGGGGGAACACGTACCAGCTATACACAAGGGGTGGGGTAGAACGTGACCAACCAAAAATTAATCGCCAGATATCTGACAGTTATCTCCGAAATTCAAGATGGCGGGAGCGATATAAAATATTGGTAGCTAAATCAAAAGTGACCGGCTTTAGAATTTATTACCGAGTTATGCTGTCTGGACGTGTCTGATTTCACTGGAATAAGTTAAGAGAATACCATCTGGAGTATATTTTTTTAACACCTAAAGTTTTTTATAAATAGAAGCCAGTCATCACGTATGAAGTAGAATAAAATTATATCTAAATATAAAAACATTTTTATGAAGCATTTATACATGTGATGCCAACACTAACTTTACAATTCTGTAAAAAGAAAAAATCTATAACGAGCAGGATTTGAACCTGCGACCTACCAGGCAAAGACTAGTCACTCTGCCACTAAGCTATTCATAATTTTACTTATAAAAGTCTCTACCAGATTCAACCATCTCAGTATACAAGTATAGTATAATATACAAAAACTTCTGGAACATATTCAAGCGAGATGTTATCGTTATATAAATTCTTTAGTAAGGACCCAAATCCAATAAATACTTGACATGAATGGACCTTTATTCATTGTAACGATTTACTAAAACGAAAACGGAATTATTGAGACAGGTGTCAGAATAAAGGGAAACTTTTTTATTAATATTTTATTTGTATTATTTCTGCTTTAAGTGAAGTAGCTCATGAGGGTTGATTTCGGGGTTGCCAACGAGTTAATAAATGAATTTTGGAAATCCGTGCACTAGTTTCCATTTGGCAACTAATGGGTTAATTATTTTTAGAATTAATAACAGTAACGGCTGTTAGAAAGATATAGATCATTATTAACATTGGTGCTCTTGCACACGCTCTAAATTAATTAAGTCTCTCTCATTCTAGCAAAGATCTTTAGAAAAGGATAGAATGTTTTAGAGCTATCAAACTACACTGGCTTCATCGCTTTGTACCACACTTTTAAAATTATAATTTGTCCTAAACTATAAAAGTTAAAGTTTTGAAATAAAAACCGTTTTATAGCAAATTTCACTAACTTTCTTTAAAGTTTTCATATATAAAATTTTATTCTTTTTCTAATACTTTTTATTTCGAAAATATGTTTTGTGTAAAAAGTTATTGCAATTTTAAAAGTGTGGTAAGTACTAAGTTTTGAAGGCTAGTGTAGTTCGTTTGCGTGATAACAACTAGAATTTTAGTCGGTATGTCTTTGATATTATTATTGTCTTAACAACTCTAATTTGACAGTTCAATTAGCTGTCCTTTTTCAATGGTGTTTATTAGAAAGAGATTAGCATCATTATCGACTCCTAACTTATTCTAGAACATGCATGATTTTGAATAGGTAGGTACACGTTGGTAAAACGCAAATTTCATTGAGTCTAGAGCTAAGAAGAAGAACATCCAATTTCTTTGGTCTAGAGTTTCTACGTAAGATTTGTAATGAAAAGGGAAGAAACATTTATTCAGCAGATTTTACTGGTTTTACATTTAATATAAAAAGCAAACGTACATTTTCAAGAAGATCCTAATTTGATAAAAGTATTCAAAACCACTCACACGCAGCTCAAAAGTGATCGAAATATGAATTTCGTCGATGTTTTCTAGTTCCGTCGTATAGCGAGAACCAATTTATTTAAGTAAATGCATTTGCTTCTGAAATTGTCATGTCAGGTTTGAAATTCAGTTTCAAAGAGATTTCAGACGAATTTTCTATTCAGTTTTCAACGCATATTGGCATACTTTAACACGTCAGCTATTAAACGTCTGACTGCTGTCAAACCAGCTGATTACGCGCGCGGTGACGTGAGAAATCTATTCCGATAGCATTGTCCCGCTGGCATTTATACAGCCTTAACACAGTGAATGTTGTTATACTGTGGCTTTAGTGGTATATTCTTTACCGTTCGGTTATAGGTCAGAGTTCGGAGTGTCAATAGAATGGCTTTGGAACAAAAGGAGACAATAGTATCTATCTTTAGGAAGCTTTGTGGCGATAAATGATGGCCAAACAATTTGTATTTATATATAGAATCTCTTTGTCTTCTACTAGATACTAAACCATCAAAAAACTTGACCATAAACAAAGAACAGGCAAACAGTGAACAAAGGAAATGTTTAAATAATAACATTGATGAAATATTTAATTTTTGAAAATTGTGTCGTTGAATTTCAATATATCAATTCCTCATTGAACAATTGAATATTTATTAACAAATAATGGATATTTCGTGAAATGAAAATAATTATAATAAAGCGAATTCATTGGAATGCAATGAAATCGAATACACATGATATAATATTTAAAATAAACAATATCTCTTTGTTTAAGTATTTTCTATCTAAATAAAGCTTGCTACTGTTTCTGATTCTGAAGAGTTAATTTCAATTTATTTGCTAACTCCAATATTTCAGTTGAATTCGGATTCAGATTCGAAATCAAAATTTAATTTAAATTGAGTTCGTTTTTCCCGACAAACTTTATCATTCGTCGTAATGTTTTAATCACTAAACTTTGAGTAAATTAGTTTAGTTTCACAAGTTTCATTTAGTTTTGCACTTTCGGTTAAGTTTTTATCTATCGACCTCATTTCCTCCAGGATTTTATAAGAATTTGAATCTTTCATTATATATTCTATTAGAATTGTTTGCTTTTGATTAATGTTGATCCAGCGAATTATGATTTCTTTATTTTATAATATTAAGAACTAGCTTTTTCCGCTTCGTAGAAAACTGCTATTCAGCTGCATCTGGTCCAAGGTTGTGTAAGACTTTTCCCCCTAATTCTTTTAAAATTCTTTGGTTAGTGTGAACTAACTAAGGCTTGTTGAACTTAAGCTAGTAGTTGTTGTTCCCTATTGTGTTTTAGGAGAGCTATGCTCCTAAAACACAATAGAGAACAAAACTGTTCGCACTCAGATACTAAGTTGAAATGTTGTACTTAAACAACAGTCTAGTGTGAACACGAACAACATTTGAGAAATTTCCATTAATTTTGAAACTATGTTGGTATTTCGGGTTTCCAAGATTCTGTCACTGTTCACTGTCTTACAACACTTAGAAACATTGATTATGTTGAATAACTTAATTATCAGATTACGACTTTACTCACCTTGGGAATAATTATAAATACACTATTTTTACTGCTTTAACAAATTGGAAACTAAAATGGACAAAATAGAAATTAAAACTTAAAAAAAAAATTACTTGCAGAAAAAATCTTTTATCATTCATAAAGTCTGTATTTAAGTCAGATTTTTTATTTTATTGGTACTACTATTATACTACTGCAAGATGTATAGGTATTTCTTACGAAAAAACAATTAATAAATAAATAAAATATAGCCTACTTCAAATTAAGGCACTAAATAGGAAATTAACGCTCCGAGGAAAAGTAATAAGATTATCAGCTTTCCCTTGCGGCTACGTCACTTGGTCTAATAATTATTTGACATGGAATCAAATGTCTTACCTTACCAAAACAGACATAAAATACTAGTTGAAGACCGACTATAGAAAACCGAGATTCACAAAAATACTTGCCAAAAAAAAAAAATGGTTGCCTGTAAAGTCGGTTTTACGGGCGAAGATTTTACGTGACAACGTCATAGTTGAGTGGGAGAGAGACGCAAGGCATTCGGCGGGCCTCTCTCTCGTTCGGTGACTCATCGTAACGTTACCGAGCGTTACACTTTTTCATAAGTGACTCCCAGCCGCAACCTAATTTAAGACGTTGTCACGTCAATAATAATTAATTAATTAATTAATTTTAAACTAATAATTTACTTAACACTATCAACATTTATCAATAGTATGACATAACCTATAAACTCAGTTTCTCAACTTTTGTGTCAATCTAACAATTAATCAATCAATCATAGTTTACGATAATGAAATATCAGTGTACAATTATTTACCTTTATTGTTGTAGTTGTTGTAAATGACGAATCTAAGCACTCCACATTTTCACTACAGACACAGCTGACGATACTTTAACCACACGTGTGAACTTGTATTATGACGCTTTCTTGTTTTTCCAACGCCAAGAACGTTCGAGAAAGACAAAGACAGAGACACAAGCATGCGCCGATTCAATGCGCCTAATTCTCTAGTGCTGCGCGCGCGGCAGACCGATCATAGTTGAGTGGGAGAGAGACGCAAGGCATTCGGCGGGCCTCTCTCTCGTTCGGTGACTCATCGTAACGTTACCGAGCGTTACACTTTTTCATAAGTGACTCCCAGCCGCAACCTAATTTAAGACGTTGTCACGTCAATTGAGTGGGAGAGAGACGCAAGGCATTCGGCGGGCCTCTCTCTCGTTCGGTGACTCATCGTAACGTTACCGAGCGTTACACTTTTTTGACTCATCGTAACGTTACCGAGCGTTACACTTTTTCATAAGTGACTCCCAGCCGCAACCTAATTTAAGACGTTGTCACGTCAAAATATTTCAAATTTAAAAAGCTTGGTAACGCGAAACTACATATAAGGTTTCGCTTACTTCCTCGCTAAAATTAGTTGGTTTTGTAATTTTCTATACCTACTTAAATATGTTTTATTGTTTTTACAAAATATATTTACGTATAAATAGTCTAAAATCTAAAACATAATACCTATAACAAAGTAAATTGAGATCAGCAACTGTTTTAAATTAACATTTTACAAATCAAAATTGTAAAAAAATGTTTTATTTATTGTCCTATATAATGCATGGCAATTCTACTGTCTTCAGGTAAACTCCTATTAGGGGTGTTTTCTACTATATTATTTTTGAGACTAAAACACAGCGAATAGGGTTGGACTCTTCTGCGGAATTTACAAGAATCGGCCTTACCAGTTCCTCAAAAAAAAATGAAGATTTTTTCAAGTTTTAGCATCATATGCCAGTACTTGAACACTCGAAAAGCTTTTACCAAGGGATACTCGAGCCATTTATCTCTGAGCTGCTACCTCTCAGTAGATCAAATGTCTCTATATGCCCTTGGAGGATACTGCATGCTCTATAGGCATCTATCCCATGCTGGATACTTCCATACTGGTGCGTGAAATTTCGAAACATCTCTGCGAATGCAGGCCACTTAGAATACAGACAAAACATCCGCCTGGGACACTACATGCTGGGCCTGAAGGATGTCAAGTCTCCATCAGCCAGCCACATCATCCCTTACATGCAAGATATAAGTTTAAGGGAGATGCTATAAAATGTGTGCTGATCACAATAGATTTAGGTTGACATGAGAATGGCCAATAAGTTACAAAGCCTTGTTCTTCAAATAATCTTTATCTTACTTTTCTAAATCAAATAATAACAGTCTAATACGAAGAGTCTAGAGTTTATTCTCATTTTTTATGTGATATCAAGACTTAGGGATCTTCTAAATCATCTAGAGCCTCACTTTGAGCCTACATTGAGACTGATCTGGGATTTACTTCGTATATTTCTTAGAATTCACTAACAATATTTCTTTATACCTCAAAATTGTCTAGACGTCTTTAATAGCGTTTTAAAAGATATTTTCTTTAAGACGTTTTAGTTTTAAACATAAACTTGTTCTATATGATTTTGTAATTGAAGGGCTTTTTTACCCGACTACAAAAAAAAGGAGGGTTATGATTTTAGCAGTCTATGTATGTATGTATGTATGTATGTTTGTATGTATGTAAGTTTGTTCATCTGTTCCCTCGTAGCTCCTAAACTATTTGTTGTAATTCAATAAATAAGGTGTCTATCGATGCGTCTTAATGGTCTGCGGGTTATAGGATTTATGAAATTTCGTAAAATCAAATAAGGTGGATTTTAAAAATAAATTATTCAGCTCGAAAAAAATAAAGTTAAGGTAAATTTATCGTGTTTGATATCAAATGAAAGGTCTTGATGAGCACATTCAGAATATGTATATATTATCTATATATTCTGGACCACTTCTTAGAATATCAGGCTTCTAACTACCCGTTACGACTATCATAAATATATGTGATTATAACACTGCATACAATGTGAAAACGTGATAACAATAAATATTTACTAATTAAATTAAAGTTTCTACACATCACTGCCTATTAAATTATGATTATATTTTAAAATAATGTTAATTTAATTGAGATTTCTTTTTCGTAACTAGATGGCGTTGGTTTGCGGTTTTGTGGAAGTAAGTAACATAGAGTTAAAAATACCTCCTCAAAAATCCCGGAATCGTAAACATAACAATTAAATCCCGGGATTTTATTAATATGGACTGGATTTTGACCTATAGTTTTTATTAGAATTAATTTTGTATGTAAAATAAAACTCATTAATTTAACAGTTTTAGTACCGAACTACTTAAGTATTACATTATCTGTTACCGATGTCTAAAAACATAATAAAGACTTTTTATTGTAATAATTTAGTCCATATGTATTTAAAACGTTAAATTAATATTTTGGAGAATTTATTACATGTTTTAACACATGTTTGCTTATTAAATATAATAAATTATTTAATAAGAAATTTGAAAAACAACTGATATGGAAGGGATTCGAACCCACGATCTCCGACGTACCGTGCCGACGCTCTAACCGCTGAGCCACCGTATCCCATCAAAATCAGTCGAAATTTCAAATCTCTTTCTACGCCTAGGGCGTGTGGTAATATCTATCGGTGCCTTCTAAAAACTGCAAAGTTTAGAACACTGAGTCGGATAATTAATGTATTCCGTTCGATATTACCACACGCCTAAGGCGTAGAAAGAGATTTGAAATTTCGACTGATTCTGATGGGATACGGTAGCTTAGCGGTTAGAGCGTCGGCACGGTACACCGGAGATCGTGGATTCGAATCCCATCCGTATCAGTTGTTTTTTCAAATTTCTTATGTAATAATTATACGTAAAATTAATTTCTTATTTCCCGGGAATTAATTGTAATGTTTATGATTTCGGGATTTTAGAGCAGGTATTATCAACTCCATGTTACTTACTTCCTCGAATTTTAGGTAAATGTACTCTATCTATGATGATATCCCACAAAAAAGGTTTCATGTGTACTTATACAGCTTGGCAAAAAAGAGTCTGAGGCGGTGACAGCTGAAACTAAAAATAAAAATCTTAAATAACTACGTTTGTGAGTACTAAAATAACATAAAAATGATTCATTTGATTATAATTCATGATAAAAAACTCGTCATAGAAATATGTAAGCACTTAATAACTTGTAATTTTGAATTGTAGTGTGAAAAGTGCGACAGCGGGGCCCCCAATTTTTCCAGACTCTTTTTTGCCTAGCTGTACTTCTTACTACTTTTCATGTATACTTCTAAGAAATATATGAGGCCATGTTTTAATAGCTCGAAGTCGCGGACGACACCTTAGAAATAAATTTAATTTAAAAAATACATGACATTGACTAAAGGTTTGAACCGAAGTTGACAGTTAAAGAAATCTACCTATTTAAGAACTACCACATTCTAAAAAATTGTGATTAAAATGAATTTTATTGGTTTCTTTACCACTAAAAATCATTGAAAAAAAATATAGTATAAAAACTAAAACCCGACTACTTAAAATCTAAAAACAAGCTTCTTAGATTTGAAATAAAATTCTGTAGTCGGAGGCCTTAATGTATTATAGGTAAATAGGTACTAGATAATCTTCCAAGGGTAAATACTTTGTAATTTGGTGGCCTCCGACTACAGAATTTTATTTCAAATCTAAGAAGCTTGTTTTTAGATTTTAAGTAGTCGGGTTTTAGTTTTTATACTATATTTTTTTTACATAAACATTACCACTTTTAAGCAACAATTTCACGGGAAATAAACAAAAATGTTCTTCAATCCATATATTTTGTTTTACAACTTTTAATTATTTATTAAGTTAATGTATAAGATTGAATAGGTATATCCAGTTCTAAGTTTTTAACGAAAAATAAGGATAGGAGAACGTTTTTTGTTATTTCTCGTGAAATTGTTGCCAAAAACTTGTCCTGTTTTTGTAAAAAATCCTTCATTACATGCTTAGGTACTGACAAAAAATATTTAACGCTTTATTCACAACGGGTTTTTTCATTTTTCCATACCTTTAAGTGAAAATTACAGTACCATATTTCAATTTGCTTGCCAAGCTAAGCCCGGCGGGACAGCTAATCTATTACAAATGTACATACCTGATGCTCATAATGCGCCAGTTGTAAGCAAACAGAGCAAATAACGTCATTGTTCTCTCTCCTATTTAAATACCACTATAATATAAGCATTACGACACAATTGGCGGAGGGGTTCAGAGAGAAAGCGGGCGAGATATACCTATTTGTTTCGGTCTGGGTATTTTTGCATTATAAAATTATATTTCTGCACCCACGGTTTAGGAGAGAAATCCAGTGTGGGGTTAAGTTTTTTTTAAAGAAACGAGCATTGAAACCGAGAACTCACGTAGTCACATTTATTTCACCACCGAGTATTCGTTTGCGAGCAAAATTTCGAGATTTTATGAGCTTGGAACCTCTCACCGAATGAACTTCATGCTCGAATGAGCTTTCTGAAGCTCGTTTCGACGTACACACTGGTGGAATGTTAGAAGTCAAAAGCTCATCACGCGCAAAAGCTCGAGCACACATTTAAATGAATTATTTCAGAAATAATTCAGGTTTATTTATATACCACTAGCTTTCTCCCGTAGCTTCGCTCGCGTGGTACCTTAAATTTGTATTTTTTTCGTGTATTTTTTTACTTTAAAATTTAATTATGCTTCGAAAGACACGTGGATTTCCGTCTGATTTCCTCGAAAACAGTACTTTTTTGGGGATGAAAGGTACCGTATGTCCGTTTCTGTACACTAATTGACAATGTATATGCAACATTTCAGAATGATCGGTGCAGCGGTTTAGGTGTGAAAGGATACCAAAACAAACAATTAACTTTCGCTTTTGTAATAAAAGTTAGGATTAAAAAAAATAAAAAAAAAATTTAGCTGTTTATTTATTTAACTAAAAACAAAGCCTAATTACCACTGTCACACAATTCACACAAATTATTCTCTCTCACCATTCGGAATGTTTACAAAACAATTTTTAACTGAATTAAACCCATATTAACATTTACAAAACCCCCTGAATTTTTTAGTTGGTAAGGTCCAAAATACATTAGCATAAGTTATTCACAACTTGAGCAGGATTACATTAAGCTCTCAACTACTAGACGAGTTTAGATTGTATAAATAACGTTTTACACATTCATTCGCGCCATTATCTAGTGTTATGAAATACGCAATAGTGAACCTTAGTACCGCAAACAATTGTGCCCTTTATAATTGTTGAATTTGCATAACAAAGCTGGCGTATCTTGTGTATTGGGCTGGCCACGAATTGGCTCCGACTCCAGTTAGTTTGAAGGTGTTATAGGTAAAGTTGGTTTGTCTAGCGGTTACAGGAGTTCTTATTCAGGGAATCTTTGTACTTTGATCAGATGAAATAAGTCCGACGTTAAATGAAGATTCAGAACAAGTCGTTTGAAACTAAAGTTTCGAGAGTTGTTATTTCTTGTTGTAATTAGACATTGTGAAATCTTTGTTACCAAGCCTGAAAATTATCTTAACAACTTATGTTTCATTCATTGCTATCATGAATATACAAATAAACACAGGTAAATGATACTAACTTGAATACATTTTATAAATAATTTATAGTATTTTTTTTACAAAATGTCGCATGCGAATTGTGTTCTAATGATATTTTGTGTAGAAATAATCAATCGACTACGATGAGAATTCGAACCAAACTTCTGGTTACATCAGTGAAACTGCCAAGTAAGCTTTTCGTTGCTCCACTAATGCTAACTAAATTCTATTCTTCATTTAACTGTCTCAGATTCTAGTGACATTTACCCACTCTGCATTTCTAATTATTGAAATAATTTGATTGTAGGATTTTCATCCTTTATTTTACTCGCTTAGGGGTGGAATTTCCAAACATCCTTCCTTAGTGCACCTCTAAGGTAGGCAAGGGATATTTCCTGCAAATTTTAAGTGTCTAGGTCCATCTTAGGCTGTGCGTTGTTTAACAGTCACGCTACTGTTTATTAGTATAGATTTTGCAATTGGTGCGTTGATATACAAACTAAATGTTAGACATAAAATTGTCACATTCCAATATTCAAATCAATTAGCGCGGTGTGTTGATAAATCGCGTCCATTCATTCCAAAGTCCAGGGCTAGTGTCAGACGTTGTAAAGACTGATATCATCTAGGTATAGTTGATATACCCCATTCTACACCCACTGTTGGCGTCGTGTTGTCAGCGGTATTGAATCTGGAGCGTATTCAGAGCTCGAGCAACGATTCAGCGCCCCACTTCATTTGTTAGAAGCGTCTAACTTTTGTCTTTTGTCTGATCGGGAGCTACATCGATTTACTAGACGCAGCGGCGTGAAACGAAATTGATTTTAGTAGTTACCTAACTTTAGGTGTCAAAATCCAACTATATTTAATGAAAATCCTAAAGATTTCTGTTAAATTTTCAAACAATGTGAAACAACGTTGATGGCGATTCATTAACATTTTGTCATCGTTACAATGGTTATGTAACATCGTTTAAAATTTTGTGAAAATTTTGTGGTTCAGACACACCCTGTGGCAGATGATTTTATCAAGATAATGCTCAGCATCACAACCAGGTCGAAGCTGCCAAATATTAACAAAAATGTTAATGTATTAAAATTCAGTTTATAAAATTCGAAATTGAATACGTTTCATGATAACATCAAACAACGACATTTTTAATATAAGAATATTTTCCGGAGGGTTGGTTCTGAATTTCTTTGGAACTTATTAAAAAAATGCTTTTAAAGGAAAATCATGATAGGTATTGACTTGGTAGAATTTTCTGAGTTTCAGCCTTGAGTGTGCTATCGCCCAGGCTGGTAGGCGTGTGATTAAGCTACTTGCGTCTAATTGTTCTAATAAATTCAAAGGGAAAGGCCTTTAATTTCCTACGCCCCTATTATTTCTCCTGATTAAATTCGTTGTGGGCTCTAAGACAACTTAACTTGTGATACTTAGAACTTCATTACTTGGAGTTATTGTTTAGTCCACTTCGGGTTCCTGGCTCACCTCTGTTCTACTATTTATGGGTAACTTAGAATATTTCAGAATACCATTTTACCCTTATTGTGGATGCAAAGCTATCTTCATTAAGTTTTGAGAGGGTATTTTAGGTAAAAGTGGTTTCAATAGCTGAGGAAAATGAAGAAAATTATAGGTTATATTTATTGGAAGAGGGAAAGTATGATATGAGCTATTTCATTACGTATAAAATAATGTTAGATTAAGTTGATTGTTTTAATAATGTTAAAGCAAATGAGTCGAAAGTCGCTTAGCTGTTTGACATACGTAAAACCTAGGCTCCAAATGAAAATCAGCTTCAAGTAGGTACTTGACATAGATACCTATCTGTACTTGACATAAAGCTAATCTAGAAACCTATTTGGTGTAGCCGTGAGACACAAATTTCATGACATTATTTTTTTTCTTGAAATTTATTTTCGTTTCTTTGTTTTTTAGTATTCTATCATTGTTTTGTTTGTGTTCTTTTGTGACATTGCACGGTCTAAACCGGTGGATGTAGAGACTTGAAATTTAAAGAATAGATTCTTCGAGTTCCTATTAAGTGTACTTAGGAAGGTTTTTTGGATATTTCACCCCTAACCGGGTAAAATAGGGGAAGAAATTAATGAAAAAAGCAAAAAAAATCATAATTCTAAAGAGAGAAAAGTCCTAAATACACACGGACAAAGTCTCAGATGAAACGCAATTTATTATAATTTATTTTTTATTTTCTTGAGGAAAAAACTACAATGGCAGTGTAGGGAAGCCACTACTCGAGAGCCAAACCCAAGCCTACCACGTATAGTTGGCAACAAAAGCTTTTATTTTTCAATTACAGCTCAGACAGCCTGCATGTGATGGAATTCAAACAATTTATTTTATTCACAGTCCAAATAGAAGGGTTTACTTTCCGAATGGGCTGTACAAAGGTGCGTGAAAGCTTTTCTTTGTGTGAATTCCTTACAACGGACGGTTTTAGTTCAGTGAGATGATGTAATTTAATTTCGAGGTTTATGGTGTTTGGGCGAGGCTTTGTTTACGGGTAACTAGCTTGAAGTGGGAGGAATGTTGGTGATATGACTTTTTGTTTCTAGTCCCCGACGAATATAAGGGTGTTAAAAGTTTAATTTGTATAGAAAGAGATAGGAGATTTAAATTAAAGGTACTAAAAATTAATAAAATTTAAACATTTAGAACTTAATCAATTTATCTTATTAGGTTAACTGCATAAAAACATATTTCCATGTATTACTAGGATGAAAATAGAAGAGGAAAGATGATTATGATGATGATAATATTTATGAAGAACATCATAGAAGGCAAAATAGAGAATGAGAGGAAGAGGAGAATTTATGTTAAACAAATTCAGAAAAAAGTGAATGTCATGTCGTATCAAGAAGTTAAAGACTGTGAATAGAGAAACTTGCAGGAAGCTTACCGACAAGAACAAAACTCTTAAATAAAAAAAAAAACCAGGGTAACAGAAAAGTTACCTAAAGCGGCAATCAGAAGGAGAGGCCTTTGCCCAGCAGTGGGATGATATGGGCTAACAGTAACAGTAACAGAAAAGTTACAGAAATATAAGTATGTCTCAAACAGTTTCTTGTAAGAATTTATGAGAGAACCTTTCGACAGAGGATAGGCGTCGTAACAAACTCAAGACTTCACTTTAATTTCAAGACTTTCTTGTAATTTAATTCTAAAGGTTTTTATGTAGGTACAGTAATATTTAATGTTATGAACCCTGGGTCTTGAGTTCTTGACCCGCCATGAGCCACGCTTTGCTTATTATTTGGTTCAATACTAGCTGTCACTCGCATTTTACTTAGTTTATATTTTCATGAAATTTAATTAAATAGTGAAATCTGTAATAAAAAAACTGCCGCTCCACACATTTTAGATGGTTTTATCATTTCGTATTTTATTTCGAACCAATTTTATTGGGACCAACTCCCATAAAAATATTTGTTTTTAAGCAGGAGTACATTCACCCCTGCGAAGTCTTACGACGACTAAAATTCAACGTTGTAGGTAGATTCATTTCTTAAGATCTATTCAATACTGGCTTGCCCGTGGTTTCAATCGCGTTAATTTAGAATTAATAATTGAATCAACAACCACAAACGATAAGTTTAAATTTATTTGTTACCTTTTCACGCCTTAGCCATTGAAAAACTCATCATGAAAATTTACATATACGTTGTCAGGTACTTATACAGAAAAACAAATAGTCAATATGTGTCAAAAAAGTACTGTTACCGAGGAAAACAACTATAACGGTCTTATAACAACTATAACGGTAATCGGTAACTAAACGCATTGAATTTTAATTAATTTCCAAATCTAAAGTAAAGCGCGCAAAAGCCTAGTATTTTTTTTTCAAATGAGATAATGTAATTACATATTGTACACCTTTAAAAAAATGAAGTTAGCACGTAGTAGGTATGTAAAAAATTATAAGTTTGTTTAACAAATAGATTTTATTAATGAAATACAATCCAGTTTGAATATTTGGTACACACACAATTCTTTGTAACAGCAAACCCCTACGTTTTCAATCCCAAAATCTTCTTAACTCCATAATCCATCCTTAAGCCGACAATACCTGAATATGATCCTCGGAAGGCATAACGCATCAGATACCGGTATTGAAAAACATATACCGATAGCTTTCGAGAACGGAACCTGAGCATAATTCGCAGCTTCCAATGCCTTCCGGCGTCCCAGATTACGATATCAACGTAAATCATGAATTTTGTCATCCCCCTTATCCGTTGAACCCTGGGGATGTTTCAACCCCAACTGGTTCAGATAAAGTCTGAAACTTCGGTTCCGCTGTGAAGATTAAGCGGGAGTTTGTGTACACTTTTTGTGTTGGTCTTTTAGTTTTAGTAAAAATGTTTTGGTAATATACGAGTACCATTATTTTGTTGTAATATTGTTGATTATCTTTCATTTGATTTGTGGGAAGTTTCACATATGAGAACAATGGGATTGGCATAGTCACAAACGCGTATTTCAATGCTGTAAATAAATAAAGATTTAAAAAAAAGTTATTTAATGTTTTCTGTAAATCATATTATCATGCTAAGTGTTTCTTCTGTTTCGTAGGTGCAGTTACATACGAGTACATATAATAATTTGCCACCTGCTAATAAAACAAAGAATAAACCAGCCTGTAACTGTCCCACTACAGGGCAAAAGCCTCTTTGCATACAGAGAATGATTGAGAATTATTCACCACGCTAGCTAACTGCGGGTTGGCAATTTCAGACTATTAAATCCAAGTTTCCTCACAATGTTTTCCTTCAACGTTTGTCAGTGGTGTCTTAGATTAACTATGAAAGTTTACATGACATTGAAAAAGTCACAAAGCCAGGTTCAAACCTTGCTAAGCGGGTCCGGAACCAATTAGCCACCATCTTCGTTAATAGTACAAGAAGAAGGTAATTTTAAAATTGTGTTTTGGCCTTCCTATAGTAGAATCAAGCTACTAATCCTTTTTAAATAAATAATAAAGATGAATATAGGTCACAGATCAATACGCTTTTAGATGAAGCGTACTCTGTTTATAGCACTGCATTACGTCAACATTGGCGTGGATTGAAGCCTTTAGGCCCAGCACGCGGCGTGGACACAGCTGTTATTAGTACTGACTAGATCTAGTTTATAGACATGTTTTAGAATACATAGCAACTTCAATATGACCTACTTTTCCAGCATCAATGAACCTAAACAATGAAATTAGATCATTTTTAAAATGAGATTGAATAGGTATAGGCAATAGGTTTATTTCAGCGTTGAACTACATCACAAGCTGTATTGTGGTCTTCGGTATTGTACCAATAAATGTAAACGTAGTTATATCAGTTTCCATAAAAATAATAATTGAAATAAGTTAAAATTAAAAAAACCCCGGTATAAAAAATATCAATCAGAAATATTATACTATTTATATATTTTATATCATTATCGCAGTATATATCCTTAAACTCAACACCTAAGTATTCTTTCACATTTTCGCTACACGTAACATTTGTGTGAAATAGCTATAAATATAATACTTTTCATAAGAAATAATGCTATAAGTTTTAGTATCATAAATCCTGGACGCTCGTCGACATTATAATGTGTTTTTTGAGGTACTCGTACCTAATGTTGAGATCCAAAACTTTATGAAAGATTGTTCACATGCCGCTTAAAGTTCATCGTACCGGAGAAATATTCAGCTCCACAACTTTGATACTAGAAAGAAAAATATTTTAGGAAAAATGAGCGGCAAATTACTAGGTACTTGATATTTGGTTGTAGTTATATTATTAAGAGAAAAGATAGACCAAAGAAAAGATGGATGGATTGTATCAAAGACGACATGTATAGAAACGGAATAAGCAGTGATATGACGGCTAATAGAGATAAATGGAAGAAAAAATCATATTGCGCCGACCGCGACCCTAAATACAATTAGGGCTAGGACAGGAAGATGATGATGATGATATATTTTTTTAAATAAAAACCTTAGTCTATGGATACTAAGGTTTTCTCCTACACCATGGGTGCGGTTACATACATTTGCTTATATTCACAATGCTCAAACACTCACACCGAAAAAAAAACTGTCGATCACACAAATATTTGTCCTGTGCGAGGATCAAATCTTCGACACTAAGCATAGAAGGCAAATCGCTTAACCACTACGCCAGTCTTGTCGTCAATTTACAAAATTTCTCAATTTTTTATATGAATTGAATTAAATTGTGCATGTTTATTAAATAAATAAATCGTTCTAAACGTACCTAATGAACATTTCTATCAGTATTAAAACAGCGGGATTACTGTTAATCCTTGAGTTTTATGAGAGTTTCAGAGCCTCAGTGAACGATGTCTTTCTCAGCTGCGTCCCATCCCAACATTACTTAGTTTAAATTGACCTTCTGTTTCTGTTACTGCCAATGCTTTTTGTAAATTGAAGTGTATCTTGGAGAACTTGAGCTGGACAATTAATATTGAGATCTTTATAATTATAACGGTTTAAGGTTTAAGACTAATTTTTGTTATTATTTTGTTTATCTAGCAGTTCTGTGCTTATTTAGCTAATTATCGGTGCCCCTTATGGCAGGATTATGATTAGCTTAGTGGCAGTGACGGCGGCATTTACCCAGTAGGTCACAGGTTCAAATCCCGATCATAATCGTTTTTTTTCATACAAAAATTTCGAATTTTAATGTTTGTTTTATAAAAATATTTATGTATTTAGCAGCTAATTAACATTTTAAATTTAAATCTACCAAGTTCTAAAAACACAGCTAATTTTGGTAAAACAACGCCAAGCAATCAAAAGTTAAGCTCTTAAAAAGACAAGTTATGCTCAGTAAATATTAATGTGTCAACAGTGAATTTTATAAAACATCTCTTATTAATAATTCTAATGTTCCGAAACGCTCCATCATTCACAATACACTTCACAGTTCATTTAAAGCAATACAATTCCGCCTAAAAACATCGAGATAAAACATTAAGGCGCTGTGCACAGTCAAAATAGGCTTAATTAAACAGTTTTTTAGCCTAATGTATACATTTTAGAGTAGCAAAAAAAATATATGTTATTCTCGATCATATTTATGAGAGAACTCACGGCTTCAAAACACGTTTTTGGTATTTTTTTTCGATAAAAAAAAATCATAAAACAACCATTAAAATTAACATTCCTGCAATTTTATCTCTATTATTTATAAACCAATCTTGATGAAATTTATAACAGTTACGTAATAAATAATAATAAAGGGAGCCCTCACTTGTATTTATCGATTGAAATAAGATATTAGTAGGAATTAATATATTTACTGATAAATAATTCGGACGAGTCGAACCAAACGTCACGCCATTATCCCTTCTCTTTCATTTCTACGCGGAGCGACAGTGACCGCTGAGGCGCGCTGCTAGATGGAC
Source organism: Protodeltote pygarga (assembly GCA_936450705.2). Lineage (NCBI taxonomy): Eukaryota > Metazoa > Arthropoda > Insecta > Lepidoptera > Noctuidae > Protodeltote > Protodeltote pygarga. The sequence goes on along the minus strand of OW388270.2, from coordinate 10,854,141 downwards.
CTATGTCATTTTGTTCCGCCCCCGCTCAGAAATTATTTACGTATCTTGTTTGTTGTTGAAAGCTGTATATTGGGAAATGTAATTTCGTCACCACCAATACCGTCCAATTGGTTTAGTGGTCTTGAACGTTGCACATGTGACCTTCGAGAGCGACCGGTTGGGAGTTCCATCCCCGCATCGAGTGATACTTTTTGTTGATTATCTTATTTGAAATAATTGTTATTAATTATTATTTTACTTTTTTTTCTATTTTCTTGTCTGAAATAAATGTTCAGTATTTATTTTTGTTGATTTTCTTATTTTTAAACAATTATAATGCAATTTTAATGGCTTTTCTTTAGAGTACCTAAAAAGTTTTTTTTTAAATAAATAGTTTTTTACTTTTTGTCTATTTTTAGTTTGATAAATATAATATAGGTACATAAAATGATTGTTTATACAATTTTACATGTTTTTTAATTTTGCACAATTTTGATAGGTTAATTTGATTATAATCTTTTCTAGAAAATAACAATTATTTGTTTCATTATTTTAAAAATAAGAAAAAAAAAATATTAACATAAATATTTTAAAAAATAACAAAAAGAAAATACCTATGTAGGTGTAAGTACCAACTTATTATTATATTGTGTATTATAAAAATACAAAAATGTACGATGTCTGACATCTAGACATCTACCTTATTCAAGCTTCTGACCATCAAGGAGAAATGTAATTTAGTCACTACCATTACTGTCTAAATGGTTTAGCGGACTAGAATGTTGATGTAGTCAACCACTATAGTGTATGAGTAGAGTTCGATCCTGCATCGAGCATTACTTTTTGCTGATTTTCTTATTTGTTATTTTACTTTTTTTTATTTATTTTTTTTTATTTTTGTTGATTTTCTTATTTTTTAAACAATTATAATGCAATTTTAATGGTTTTTCTTTGGAGTAAAAAGATTTCTTTTTTAAATAAATTGTTTTTTTACTTTTTGTCTATTTTTTTGTTTGATATAAATATAATATATGTACATAAATAATTATTTTTAAAATTTTACAGTTTTTTTTTCAATTTTGCACATTTTTGATGTAATCTTTTCTAGAAAATAACAATTATTGTTTCATTATTTTAAAAATAAGAAAACAAAATTATGAACATAAATATTTTAAAAAATAACAAAAAGAAGATATGTAGGTAATTACTAATTATTATATTGCGTATTATAAAAATTCAAAAATATACGATGTCTGATAGGGTTCGAACCTAGAGGTTGCCGCGGGCACGCTCATTTCAAGCGGGTCATTGCCACGATAGGTCAAATGCACTTGTGATATTACTGACGAAATTACGCTTTTATTTATAATGGACGTTACGCAATGGCGAGTTTTGCGCGATGCCTCGCAATCTATTATTTTGCTTCAAGCTTGCAATAGACGGAAGGGGCGGGACCCATGGGCGGGGCGTCTCGTTCCCACTTCATCCTGCTTCACCCCCTTTGTAATACCAAACTTGACTGTGCACAGCGCCTTAAAATATAATAACATCGCTAGCACCATGGACGTAAACTTTTCAGTAGCACCAACACATAAATATAGTGCTATATCCATAAACCATGTACCAACTTTATGGCCTTATGAAATATTTTGCAGTTTCAATTGTGCTGAGTTTGCGAACCTCTTCGCTATATTGATTCACGCGCTATTATGTACAAGCAAGAATGGACTGTAAAAAGACTGTATACAGTTCAAAACTGTTTAGAAATAAAAACCAACTTCAGTGAAAGACGCGTGCACACAGCTTAGAATACACAGGCTGTATAGGAATGAATTCTTGCTGTGCAAGTTTAAGCTTTAAAATCTGTAAATAAGGTATATTATATTTTGTGTTAAGGGCTATTATTGGATTTCCACGGCGAGCACAAATAGAATCGTGCATGTTTTTCGTTTGTTAACATTGTTTCCTCGCGCTGTTTGCAGACTCCAAAGGTTTTATTTTAAACATGCGGTTTGCATTTTAAGTGTTTCTTTAGCTGTTGGTTTACTGCGTTTAACTTTAGATTTTTTTCCTCTATGATACTTTATTTTGCAATCGGAATACTAAAGATTTTATTCAGTACTTATTTCATTTCCACGTATCTAGACGATGCTTTATTTTTATTAGCTTTGTGCTAACATACATTGCTCTCAAAATGAGTTTGTATTTCCTTTAACAAACAAAAGCTAAACAAAAAAGGATAACAAACATAAGAGTTGTAAATAGCTTTAATTAAAAAAGTATTCAGGCTAAGCTGAAAATTCGCAGTAGTAGCGAAATAATCTTTGGAAAAAAGTAAAGGAATATCATCAGAAAATTCGCGGCTTCTATTAAGTCTCCCGAAAGAGCTGACCTAGTTGAAGAGTGCTCGGTTATTACCCGACCAATTACTGGCGGTCCCTTGACAACTGCAGAGATGAAGTCTTTAGGGAAGGCTGACGTAGACTACATTCTGCAGTATCGTTTCGTAATTTGTTTCCATTTATTTTGTTGTCTTCAACGCTTTTTGTTTTATTTGCATTATTTGTTTTTGTTGCTAAGATATTAGATTTTTTTTTCATTAATACAAGAATTTGTCACCAATACTTTAATTATTTTGTGTCTTAATTTTATGTACATGTTAGAAATATTCTGCCTGGGATAAATGTAGTGTTTTGTCTAAGTACGTCACCTATAATCATCCATTATCTTTCTACAATATTAAAGCGGAAGGATAAGGTGGCCTTTGTCCTACAGTGGGACAATTTTAGCTTGTAAAAGTTACCCATCCTAACTATTATTATAAATGCGAAAGTAAGTATGTTTAAATCACTGAACCGAACATCCTGAAATTTTGTATATACATTGTCAAGTATACAGATACGGACATAGGGTACCTTTAATCTTAAAAAATTACTATTCCCGAGGAAAACAACAATAATGTTATTATTATAATAGATGGTGCCACGTGTCTTTCAAATCATAGCTAGTTAGCTCACTATTTCTATTTTTTATTTATACATAGGTTGTTTTTGTTAGTAAGCAGAATATTAACGAACAACCAATTTATAGTCCAACAAAACAAAACAAAGCGTAAAGTAATTTATCAATCATAACCATAAATATTAGCTGTTATAGGGTTAAAGATCTTCCTTAATTGGGAAAACCAAATTGTGAGTGTCGGTAAAAAAGTTCATTCTATTCTTCCCGAGGGGGCCGTAACAGAGAATGATATCCAGTAAATGGACTGTAACATTTGCACATAATTTATTGAATGAATGCCAAGTTTCGGGATTTTGTTTCGTTTGGGAACAAAACAGTCACAAAGTTCCCATGTAGGTAACAATGTAAATAAATAGATGTTTAAGTTACAGTTGTCTCACATTTGGATTTTCAGACATGCCTCGTTGGTCTAGTGGTAGCAAGCGCGACTGCTGACCTCGAGGTCTTGATTTCGATCCCCGTTATTGGGTTTTTTCCATTAGGAAATTCTCAGTAGCAGCACGGAGTCTGGAATTGTGCCCGGTTGATGGCAATAGGCTCGCCCCTATTACATGGGATTTATAACATAGCCGGTGAAACGTAGGTGTACTGCATACCTCTGCGTGCCCCCTCTGGGGAATACAGGCGTGAGTCTATAAAAAAAAACTATTTTTAATCGACTCTCTCCTCCTCGCATCTTTAAAACAATGGCAGAGTCAGAACCACATTTAAAACATAACAAACTGTTTTGTAAGTGTTGTACATTCTTTAATTTAACTCCCAAATGGCCGAAAGTAAGTTGGTACGACAATAAAAATGTAATATAAACGAAAGTCGAACATTTATTGAGGCAAAGTTTTTTGAACTAAAGTACAATATTTGTCCCGAGTTAGGCACGAGTTTGGGAGCTTTGTTAAAATACAATTACTGTGTAGCATTGCAGTTAAGCGTTTACAAAGAAAGAAAAAGAAAGATTTTATAACTCTGTTAAATACTGTACAGTGAAAAAAGTCTTTATTATGAAAAAAGCAGGAGTTTGACCACGAACCCATCTTGTAATAAACGGTGTTGTCATCTACGATTTACACATCGTGGATCACTCAGATGGTTCTGTAACCACTCCTACTCATCCCGTAGTTATAGTAAGAAGCGATAAAAGGAAAAATCTGGAGGATGGGCAGCAGCATCCTACGGTGTAATAGCAACCATCTGCTACTGCGATCGCCAACGCGCTTGCCCATCGTGGCGATTAACTCAAATTATGTGTCATTATAATCTTTGAAAAGTTGCTTATGTTTACAAAAACATGCTTACAAAATCCATCTGTTGTACAAACAATTTAGTAACTGGTATAATTATCATGTATATTTAGTGAGATTGATATCCAGTAATGATGTCAAATATAAAATAATAAACTTTTAATTGCGAACAGTGATCTGTTTGCGTCAAAACATCACAGTCACGATAATATCTCTGAATATCTCCCAAAACCAACAACCAAACATAAATATTCAAACACAAAAACTCGCTTTCAAAACTTCACTCATTACTACAACCAAGTAACCCAACCGAATTGACAAGCACAGCACTTCAACTTTAACCTAACAAGACTCAAGATCCTCCTAAAATGGCCGCATTGCAAATTAATTAAACTTAAAGGTAGGATTTGAACTCGTAATACGATTGCTATAAGTTTACCTCTGAAGTTAGTAGAGACGGGTATGAATAGACGAGCTAGACCGAGGTATTCCCTTTCACAGAATAATGGCGTGAAATAATTACAGTATTCGTACTGTTGTGTTTCATACGGCTATTGAAGAAAACCGGAAGACTAAAGAGTGAGGACCTCTTTTATAATCTCCTCCCCCCTTTCATAATCTCCTCCCCCTTTTATAATCGCCTCCCCTTTTCATAATCTCCTCCCCCTTTCATAATCTCCCCTCTCCTTTCATAATCTCCTCTCCCCATTCATAATCTCTCCCTCCTTTATTATAATCTTGCTTCCCTATCCAAAATTCCGTATAGGATTGGCAAGGCTGAAATGATGATTCTAGCGTCCTAATTATTTATAGGTTTTTTACCGCAATTATTTACCCAATTATTTAACCGCTCGTAATAAAGCGGGACGTTTGCTTTTTCGCCACTTTAGCAGTATAAAAAAGGCTTTCCTCTAGAAACAGAGACAGCGATACTTTTGTAGCTCACTTCAGACTAGCAAACTTATAGCCAGAGTAGAAGTTTAGGACGACATATTACAATGGCAGTTTCAACAGTTAGTTCTTCGTAATTAGATGTACAGAGTTGGGTAGTTTGGATTGTGCAACTATCTTAGTGAACTGAATACTAATGAAGTTGGTAATTTTACCTGGAACATCTTGTTTTAGATACCAGGTTTAGATACTTAATGTCACCGTTTAATTACACAGTTACATGAGATTTATCTGACTCTTTACCTATAGGAAGGCTGATTGTGATCATATTTTAATTTGAACACTCTGAAATTAATAATTGTTCTCATTGTTTTCTACTAGTTGACGAAATCACATAAGAAACTTTAAAAATATGGACTACGTAGAATTCAAGTAGAATTAATATTTAAGTCAAGAATACCAAATATACATTTCATTCGGCCACATGGTTCATTCGCAATATTTTAAATAAAACAGCCTTTCCGTGTTCGGTCAACAATGCTCAATCTACAGTTTCGCAATTCAAATTGTTTTCCTTTAAAATCGAAAACATGCAAAATTGCAAAGCGCTTCCAATACTCGATATCTGTAAAAAAATCAAATAAGCATACAGAAAAAAATGGTAAAAAATACTCTTCGAGACGAAAATACGATAGGAAATCTTGTGAAGTGGTATTACGAACCAAAATTGCATAAAGTATCGTCTCGAGACGTCGCCGGAGGAAATAAGATCTTATTGGAATAGTGTTAGGGTGTAGATTAGACTGCGGTTGGTATTTCTGATTCAATAATGTTGAGAGGTAAGGTCAGACACAGACGGATTGAATTGTGTGTCGTGAAGCTTTCCATGGCTCGCCTCCGCTTTTAACATTCCGTGCAGAAATGAGGATATTTGCTGTGCAAAGGCTGACGTCTTGCTTTTTTACAAGTGTCTTGGGACTAATTCTAATGTATACGCTTTGAGCGTGGCTTTATGAAGACCGTTTTTAGCTTGTTTGATATCACTGGCTTCATTGAAATTCATTGAGGATATTGCAGTTTTATGTCAGTTTGGTACATTCTTTATGTATATACCCTACTTACTTTTTATGTGTATGGGGAGCTGAATAGGATCGCTCGATCATTTCCGTGATCATAACTTGTTATATCATATTTTCTATCGTCAGTAGGATCTATCAACAACTTTTAAATATTTTCATGAGTTACTTTAATGTTGTGTATATAATATAGGTGCTAACTGTCACCCGCGACTTCGCTCGCATGTAATTTAATGATGCCGTTTTTTTTAATAATAATGTCTATGTTATCTTTGCGCTTGGTGCCGGTGCAGTGAGTTCGATTCCTGCGCAGGATAATTTCTTGTGTGACCCACAGATATTTATTCCGGTCAGGGTAATTGTACATTGTAAAATTATATATTCATGTAATTGTACCCTCGTTACAAAATAAAATATTAGTGTAGTGTTAAGTTTTTAGAGAGAATCCTTTCATATATTTTTTATTGTATTATACCGACCATTATTCTTATTAAATGTGAAATGTATGGAATACGTGGCGCAGCTTCTAAATGGTTCCTAAGCTACCTTTTCCACTGCTTTTACACAAATTAACTCTAACAAAGAAGAATTATTATGTTCTGATTTTAAGTAATAATACCGGGATGCCTCAAGGGAGCATATTCGGTCCATTACATTTCTTTATATAAATAAATTCATTCATTAATTACCTAAATATTAGGTAAAATTATAGGCGAGGTTTTTATTTATTTTCGGATGATATTGAAGGTGTTCAGACTGAAAAAAAGTTTAGTTATGGAATTAATGAAACACGTCAGTGCAATAATTTCGTAACTTCAGAAAAATAACTTAAAATTTTCAAAAACATTTTCTACTTCTTGATTTTTCGCGGTCTAATACAAGTTTTGATAGCACTTTATCGGAATGTTATGTTACGTTTTAGAATGTAATAGAAAATCATAACAATCTTAAAGTATCATAATTATAGCAACCATGAATTTCATAGAACCAATTTTCTAGGAATAACTTTGTAGTAGTTGAATTCAGAAACTTCGAATTAAAGCAGGTTGCAGGCTTTTAGAATACACCTACAGCGAATTGCTTTGTGTAAAATCTGTAATGTACTAAAATTCATGCAAATAAACTTAATTCCTTCCTTCACTACTATCTATTTGACAACCCCATGCTTAAAATACTTTACAATTTGACTACCAAAATAAAAATATAGCGTCGACCTTTATTTAATAGACATATAACCTTATCAAAGTCATACATTACCTCAGAGCGAGGCTCGGCCCAATAAATCCCTTCCGATCTCATTACAGTCACACAACGTTTGTTCCGATCGTTTCACGTTACATCGCGCTGTTTGCAGGATCCACCCGGCTCGTATACTACGGTGGCTTAGCATTGTATGCTTAGTCAGGCGATGTTGTATCGATACGTCCCAAATTGAGGTGCGGGGAGAGGAATTTAATTCGAAAATAATGGGTTTGGAATTGAGTATTGGATGTCTAGAATATTTGAAGGTAATGTTATTTTAGTTATGATATAATCATGGTGACGTGCGTGTCTTTGTGGAATTGTTTATGTGCAATCTTACATCATTTTGAATATATTTTAGTTTTATGTCATTTTTGTTCAAGAATTTTCTTGTTTTATTATAACACTATCTTTAAATACTGACGTTAACAAATAAGGCCATAAATATTTCAATAAAATTATAAACATGATCTACGTTACATCGATACTCTTAAATACATTTGTTGGTGTTTGTGGTTATTTCTGAAAATTTATGTAGTCAATATAACTTTTTTTACTAACTTACTTCAGCTTACTCTATCTCCAATAAGATCCTTACTGGCTTGATCATAAGTCAGTATAGAATACATTATTTTACATCTTCTAATTGTAAGTTGCGAGAAGGGTTTAATTAATCCAAAACCACTTTACTAATTTTCTCCTAATTTCCAAGAAAAACGTGTCTAATACATACATAATTTATCCTAAACAAGCAGACATTTTTTTAATTACCTCCAAGCTCCGCATAATTGCGGTGCCTTAAACACGACAAGATCCAACCCTTACAAAATGGTTGAAATTAAAAAAGGACAAAAAAGGGATGTTTCTTTGTTCGCGTTTTTTAACAATCCCAGTAATTACCCACATGTGGTTTCGTTCTATACAATATTTTATGTAACACCTCTTGTTGGTTAACTGCTTTTGTTTCATGAATTTTTGTATTGTTTTATTTAGACTGTGGTTATAACTTTTAGTTTTTGGTAGGATGTGGCTATTTAAATTAATAATTAGTTTTATCTAGTTGTTTACTAATTATGTATTTAATAAATATTTATTCTTTATAATTCATAGCTAATTTATTTAGTGCAGCAATGATTTCCTTCATTAGTAGCAAACCCTGTAAGCAGTGTAAAATTATAACAATTAAAAATTAATTGTTTTAACGCCCTGCAGTTATAATTTGCAATAAAATGTCAATATTGACTCAGAAAATTCATTCAACAATACTTATTATTCTCAAAATAATGCCGTTTATAACCATAACCTATTTTTACTTTTAAAAGCCCAAATGAAAGTACTTACTGTTTTATCAAAAGCGGCCACTACCGCTGGCAGGTAATTTTATTCCACCATAAATATTTGGCCAACATTTACTGAATATTGGCCAAAGAGCCTTTACAAACATCATTAGGTACTGAAACTTGGGCTCAACCAGGAAGCGGAAATAATTAATTATTAATTGGAATTTTGAACAGTATACTACATACTTACATACATACTTAAATTCACGCCTTTCTCCAATGAGGGTATGCAGATACTACAAAACGCCAAATACTAACAGTACACTAATGTTGTTAAATTAAATAGTATATTAACGAAAATTTAAAAAGAAAAGATTTAAAAAGAGATACGATATGGATTTGAACACGCGACATGCTGTATCGTAGCACTCGTCATCTATAATTACCACTTGTAACCTAGTGCCACTGCTGAACCAGCATTATAATGCTCGCAATAAAAAAAGACAGTACCAAAGCAGTAACCTATCTAAAGACTGACCACGACAAGAACTGCCTTACTTAAGTCATCGAGTAACATTGAGTCACTTTGACTACTTGATTGGCGTACCTGTTAAAGATTCACCTTCTACGCTAGGTGTCGCGGGTCTCAAAAGTATTGGACTTTGAGAGTGTACTTTGTATATGTGAGTACATCAATCCGAAAGGACGGAAAAGTGATAAAAATTATATCTCACTCACACAAATTTCGTAACCACTTTCTGATCTGACTACGGTGCTACGAATTTCGTAGCAGTGCTACGCGATACACGGCGTAGCACAAAGCGTGAGTGGATTATCACATGCCGCGGTGTCAGTCGTACTAAAGTCACTCGTACTAAAGTCACTTGTACTACAGTCACTCGTATTGTCTGTAACGCTCTCGTCTCTTTGAAATGCATCGTACTTTAGGACACAGAATGTCTGCATTGTACAAAGTTCCATTTTAATGTCTGTGCCCAACCGACATGAAATATTGTGAAATTTAATTTTCTCTACACGTTTCAGATAGAATATTTTGCTACAATATAATTTAAATTGTCAGGATAAAATTTTAAACCAGAGGGTTTTATTATGTAGATACAAATTTACAGCGATGGAATTATCTAATATAATAATATTATAAAGAGGTAAAATTTGTTGGTTTGTATATGTATATTGTATAGGGAGTAGTCTCTGGAACTGCTAAACTGATTATAAAAACTACTTCATTAATAGAAAGTTTTTTTTTTTTCAGCCTGTAACTTATTTATTGCAATATGAAACATTAAATAATATTTACATTATTAAACAATCTATAACAAACTAAATATAACTACTATTTACATTTGCCTATAAAAAAAAACTAGTATAGTATAATAGTTTCACTATTTTTGAGTGTTATAGGCTATAATTACACTAGTTAACATATGATAATAAGTCAATAGTAATAGCATAATTATAAGTCGGGATAGCCTAGTGGTATGACCGTTGACCTGCAAGTCAGAGGTCTTAGGTTCAAACCCAAGGCGCGTACCTCTAACTTTTCGTAAGTAATGTGTGTTTATACACACACTTGTGCATTATTCTGCTGAGTGGTTGGCTAATATTCTTTAAGATCGGCCGCTTTGACCGAAATTACAACATTTACATTATACTGGATAGTTAAATTTCTCTCCAATAAAATTGCGGGCGAGAACGAATTCACAAACCTGTCGCTTATCCAATTAGTTCCTATCTCTCACAACAAACGTTCTAACACACAAACAACGTCTACAATACTTCAACGTTTCAGAATTGACATGGAAACATGAAACAAAAGTCTTTGCTGACGTCACAGCACATGTCAACATAACCTTTGACCTCTCAAAGAAACATTTTAACGAATTTTTGGTGTAACAAAAGAAATTACTTACATTCCCAGTTGTGACTGAGGGGTTACAACAATGCTTTTGTGCTTTTTGTGTTGAAGTTTTGAACATACTAAATCCTTTCGGGGGTCAACAGATGTTGAAGATGTATACTTACAATTATTTTTAGATTAAATTTAAAATGTTTAGTATCTATAAATTCAATTTCTAAATGCTCAAATTCAAAAATACATTAATTAAAATAAAATAACTATCTCAAATGATTCCATTTTCCGAGAAAATTATATTTTAACAGTAGTTAAGTTAGTAGATTTTAATTAAAATTGCAACAGCAGTGTCTGCGCGCTGCAATTGTTTGTAGAATTACTTCGCGAACAGAATGTACCATTCAGGTGTTTCTGAGGACCAGTAAATAAAGTATTCTTTGAATGAAATGCTATACAAAGTAATACTCTTTGAGTTTTAATTACATTTTTTTTCGAAACTTTTTGTGTACAGTTTTGGTTAATTGATATCTACCATATATTGTAATTTTTTTATACATGTAAGCACAGCATTGTCATGGTGGTTCATTGATTACGGACGCGTTTTGAACTATATACACTATAGACTCACGGTGAAGGAAAACATCGTAAGGAAACCTAGACTTAATAGTCTGAAATTGCCAACACGTAGTGAGCTATCGTAGTGGTTAATGCTCGATCCCACTGTATGAGAATAGGTCTTTGCCCTGCAGTGGGACGGTTACAGGCTGATTTATTATTATTTATTGTTAGCACATGTTAGCGTCAAAGATCGTGGGTTCGTATTTCGTTCGTATTAGTTCTTTTTTCAATTTTTTTATTAAGTAAAGAAATTCAATATTAATGAACGGAGTTCGCGTCAGAACTGTGTGACGTCGAAGTGATTCAAAAGTACGTGATTGTTAATTATACCAAACATTTACCACTAGTACAGCTGCCATATATTTCGCTAACTCCGTTCATTAGTATTGAATTTCTGATTTTGATCATCTACGTTTGCTGTTGACTACCACGTTGCCGTTGGTATAAATTTTATGACTTTATTACACAATACCCTGTATTTTTTCTCACTCATCCTAAGATGTGAACAATTTTGGCACATCTTTTTTTACGCAATAAGTGTATTGAAAAACATTAAACGAAGTTCTATAAAATGCAATTTTATGCTTGAACTGTATTTGTTAAAATTGCTTTTTTAAAAAACTTGTTTAATTTATTTTTTGTGTCAAAGATGTACCAACACATTGTTTGTCTTAAAAAATTGGTTACAAAGTGTAAAGCTTTAACTCAAGTAATAAAGTTGTGGAATATACTCCCCACCGAAGTTTTCCCAGGAGTTTTCCTTTTGGGGTTCTTCAAATAGGGCGTGAAAAGATTTGAAGAGAGATATATACCTCTGGTGTTATAAGCATCCATAGTTTACGGTCATCGTTTACCATCAGATGTGCTGTATACCTATTTGCCCTTAAGCGGAATAAAAAAGCAATAAGTTAACCTACCACACAAACTAAATAAAACAAAATAAAAAAAATCTATTTAAAACAAACCTCAACACCAATATCTCAGTAAAGCTCTGACTTAAAAACACACAGTTATTTACCTCGGGACACGAAGTGTCTGGCAATAAGTCTCCAACACAATGGAGGCAGCCCTAATGAGCTGTGTGAATATATTGCACTCACACACATGTAGTCCATACAGCGGACATGTGGGGTTTAAGCGTGTGTGTGTGATATTGAGCTTGACCTGCGGCTAGGGTTGGCAATAATAAAGTGGTGCGTATAATGAATATTTATTTGTTTTACCTTGACCTACAATTAATGTTTTTATTGTTGTGTGTTCTAAGTGTAGGTCATGCTAATGTTTTATTAATTATTGTTTTACATTTTTATTACTATTGCTTGAAAGTAAGTTAGGTACGTGTATACTCTATGGAGCGAATTCTTTTCGTGATTAATTAGCTAGCACATTATGACTGATGGGTGTGAAGGGTAAATGTAAGTCCTTTGTATTATACCTAGCTTTATTTTAATATATTTTTCTTTTCTTTTTCAGGTATGAGGACTAAGGAGAGTCAGCTGAATCTTATATAGTGTATGTACTAACGTAAATTATTTTTTTTATACCTATTAAAACAGTCCCATAACTGATTGACTGACTGAATGACAACGCGCAACTTTGATGATTTCAAATTTTTAAGAAATATTCCTTGCACTTAAAAAAGGTTAAAACATCAAGGTAAAAGGGGTAAAAACATCAAAAATTCCAATAGGACTAAGTCGCGGGCAAAGCTCTTGTTAGTAATAAGTATTTTGTAAATAATTCTGCTAGTTGACTCGGTAAAACATGCAGCCTTGTGACAAACATACACACGGACGGTATGGTGTAATCAATAGGATCCCATTCAGAGCCTGTGGGTACAAAACCCAAAACACTTTAAAAGATATCCCGCAAAACTAATTAAACTTTAGGCACCACTTTAACACTTAATAATAAGACAATATTTACACAAAATTTCTAAGTAAGTGATTATAAATATTAACTTATTATAAAATTCAACCTCTTTGTTATTTAAAGAAGCCTAAAATTAAAGTATATTGACGTAACTCATAAAAACCAGATCAAAGTTTTTTGTTTAACACTGTTTTATTAATTCCACGTAAAAATAAGTTAAAATAACCGTTTTGCGAACTTTGTTAATTAATACTTAATGATTACCACTTTTAAGAGTGAAAGTTTAATAAATAAGTTGTTCAGTAACTGGAATTTATGCAAATGTATGTATAAAGTAATTGAAATATGAAATTCTAATTTGTTTCAACGGTTAATTCGGGACCTTTCATATTATGCACGGTCACTTTTCAAAAACAATCTTACTTAATATTATAAATGTGAAAGTTTGTGAATATGTATAGATGTTTTGATGAAACTTTACAATACTAAATGTAACACTAGCTTTTACAAAAAAAACTTACATACTTATAAAGGTTTTCGTGGGTCATTCACACAGTCTTCAACTTCCAAAATAATTTGGAGTTTCCCAATTCAGTAGTGTTTTGAATGTATATTTAATTTGATAGATTTTATTTTAGATACATATTATAAACATATTTGGCTTTAAACTTGTGTTACTCGGGGGTATTTTTGACAGCTAGTGTGTTCCAAAGATTACCATGACCATCATATGAAAAAGATTGAATGTCTCTCCTCTTATTGTATGGTTGATGAATAGCCAGTATGTTTTCACTCATATCATTCTGTAAGAATTCAGATACCCTACAATAATATATGAATACTAAATGATGGACTGCTTTTAATAAGGTTTAGTCTAGGAATTACTGATTCCCGAATTTATCAAAATTTACTGCCGCACTCAGAGACGTCAATTAACTTTAATCTAGCATTCAATCGTTACTTTTGTATGGATTTAGACAGTCTAATTATCATTAGGATCGTTTGACGTCTCTGAGTGCGGCAATGTTTTACGATGAGAGAATTTAAACTATTTTAATTAATTTTAGATTTGTCTTTGCTATAAAAAGTCGATATTTAAATCCTTATTTCAACGTCATAACAAGAGATATTTAAAAACTAAAAAGTACCTACTTTTCCCCGAAAAAAAAAACCCCAACTATGTAGCTCCAGCTGCACTAACCCAACCCCCCATAAACACCAACTATCAGTGGTTAAGCATAAATCTCGAGCTAGCCCAGCGCAGGGGGTAATTTGTTGTTCCCTGCCAACACCCCCGGGGGGTGTGGAGGGGGGTGCGAAATGTGTTTATGTCTTGCCGTAAAATATTGCTTTCGCTTCGAAAAAAGAGAAGCGTTCGGTTGGTTTAAAAGCCTTTATTTTGGTGCTCATGGCTTGGAACAAAGCCGCAGATTTAAATGGTGGCTGGAAACTAAAGTCATGTCAGATAGCTAGTTTGGTGTGATATTAACATGAATCTTTGTATGAATCATGTTGAGTTTGTTGCATATCTTTATTTACATCGTGTTTAGCACAGGATCGATTCCTGGGTAAGGCAATGAGATTTATAGTTTTTTCGTCTTATCAATTTTAATAGATAGCCGTTGCAACTGTATATTATTTTTTATTTAGGGAAGGTATGTTTTTGCCCCGAAAGGACGGGGTGCCCTGATGGTAAGAGGTAGTATCGTCCACAGTAGAGAAATACCTTTAATTTTCTCTTAAAAAATCTTAAAACTAACCACTTTTGTATCCAGCAGTACCGTTTAAAGTTGAACCACTTAAACTTTCTACAAGTACACCATTATACTAGGCCAATAAGTACATGTATACTAGTTAAGTGAATGTGTGGGCGCGGTTAAAAGCTCGCAGGTTCAGAAACGTTGCGGGAAACTACTGCATTTTACGTTGCAAATGAAGAATGAAAAAGTATAAAAGTATTTAAGTTATTACTAAATGTAAGAATCCCTTAAGTACTAAGATAACATTAAAAGTTTTACTATACCAAGATTAATTTAACTAAGTTTATTGTCATTTACATTTCAGCGATTTATTTATATTTATATAGACGAAAATTTCGTCATTTCTCTCTTTACCTGGGAATTTCAAAGCTTCCTTATTGTATATCATCAGTATCATCACCATTCTCATTGATCTAGATCAAAATTATCTTACTACCACTTGTTCTACTTAACTTTTACATTAGCAGAATCATCGTTCTTCTAATAGAGCCATAATAATGACAGAATCATCGTGTACGGCGATGGAGCCATTAACCTAAAATTAGAATCGAAATTGGAGCTATAATAATAAAACTAAAATAAAATGTCTTGGCTAATTTCCTCTACGCTAATTTCGTTTGATGCTTAATTTTAAGGCTTTTATGTAGACATAAATGCCTTAGTCGGCATCAAACATCCCCAGTCTCATTACAATCAGATTGACCGACACGTTTGGACACGGCTGACGTGTTCTCAATAATGTTAACCCTCCGGAACACACTACACGTGCTCCCCGAACAAGGAACATGAACGGCATGTTTGACCACGATTCGTTACAAAATTACAAGGATAGGTGAAAAGATCACTCGAGATAAAGGATAAAGGGCAGATAACAGGCGTAAAACCAAATGGAAAGGAAGCAGATAATTCCAGTTTGTTTAATCATGTAGGTATTTATTTTAAATATACATATGTTACGACTAAGAGGCATAAGAAAATTATAGAGAATTGAACAAAATTGAAATGTAATAAAAGAGATACCCTATCTCTCGACGAGCAGGGTATGAACCCGCGACACTTGCTTCTAACCAACTGAGCTATCGTATCGTTGCCTGCACCACAATTTCTATCAAGTTCCTTTCACACCTTCGGGTCAAACCTTGCTAGCTGAATTACAACCACTTCCTCTTATCCTACGGAATTTAATTTTTACATGTTAGTTCAGTTCCGATGACAATGAATTTTTATGTAAGCATGACATGAATCGATTTCCAGGATTGTCTCCAGACAAAGGAACTCCTCAACGGTTAGAAATTCAAATGTAATGTATAATTATACGTTTAGTTTTGATATTCCAAATTTCAATATAAAAGCTTGGATAAAAACGTTTATATAAACATGTTTGGCCTATGCCCAGCAGTGGGCGTCTTCCAGCTGAAATGATGATGATGATGAAACATGTTTATTAATTTTGTTTGTGAAAGTGCAGTGATATAGCCATAAGATGGTTGATGATAAGTCAGAAGCACCTTTGAAGCATTCAATGATGATAATATCAACTTTTACAGGTATTCTTGACTTTCACATCTGATGATACAAGAAAGCGGACACAATACTTATCTTGACAGTACGTCCTTCGTACAAATAACATTGTGTACCTACTTTGTGCGATTTTTTTCCTTACTATCGACTTTATTTTCTTTCGGGTGTCTGTTCTTCAGAGATTAATGAGACATTTGATTCAATTCTCAGACGACAGCTGTCTGCAATAATGCTTTGTTTTACATTAAGTGGATCAACTTACTGACTAACTTAAGTGATGTTTGGGGCATGTTAGTCTAGAAGTTAGGTTTATTTCACACTTGGTCTAGACATTTAATACCCCAATGTATGAGATTAGTGACGTGATTTGTCTTGAAGTTGAATGATAGAATGCCTGACAAAACAATAGATCACGATAAGTATTAAATAATTGTAAAACTAATAGGTGTACTAGTTCATGTTGTAAAAATACAACAATATTAATATAATGCATTGGATTTTAAAAACATCAATTAAAATCTTATGGGCATTTAGTACTATGGTATTTGTTATAAATTTTAAAAGCCCCTGTTCCTGTCCACCTTTCAAACTCAATTGTACTAGTTTTTTTTTTTTTTTTCTATTTCTGTGTATTTGTGTTTCAGTCTAGTTCGAAGCTTTACGCAAATCATATCTTTTTTTCTAAGGTCTGAAATTAATAAAGCAAAAATAAATCTATGTTCTGATGTAGTACATGTCCATTTAAATAAGACTATCTTATGTATACAGGGTTATTTGTAAAACACCAGCATCCTTAAAAGGGATCATTAAACTCATCATTATGAAGAACTTTTACTATAGGACAAACAGTGAAATCGAAAAAAAAAAACAGCTGTTCCATACATTTTGTTGAGTTATGTGAATATAAATAGGCTGGCTGAAAAATTTGGATATAGAGATATGATCCACGCAGGATGAATGCCATACGCAATGATGATAAATGTATGGAACACATATGATTTTTTTGATGATGAGTTTAATGACCCCTTTTAAAAATGCTGATGTTTTACAAATAACCCTGTATACTTAACTATTTAACAAAAATATCTTCGTATCCTAATAGTATTGCTACTCTATTGGATTCAGATTGGGCGTCATTAAGCCTAAGCTGTATCTCTGCTGTAGACTCTGTATTAGATTTACATAACACAACAAGCAGCAGCCTTTCATTCCCACTTGATATAAAAAGATAAATGTCACCAATATCACATTGTATGAACTAGGAATAAAAAAAAACATAAACACATTCCCTACATATCCATAAATCAGATCAAACGTTTTAAACTCTAGAATTAGGTTGCAAACGAAATCGGCAATCGGCGAAACAATCATTGATATCCGACGGCTATTAGCCGGTGACCGGTTCGGGGGGGAGGCAATTAATCTTCCCCGGAAGGGGGGGGGGCTGTCGGCAACACGCCTGCTCGATCAGGAGGTTTAGTGCGATGTGTGTCGGTGATGTAACTCTGCGGTTGCGTGTGTGTGTTCCTTACGTGCATATACGTTTCTCCGAAATAGGTTTTCTTGCTTTTTAATAGCGTATAAATAATTTATCTTTTAGTTAGTTTACTTAGTAGTTTTAACCTAGTTTTTGCGTAAAACAAAATCCTTATTCGGAGTTCCAGTAGCCGCCCGTAGGTCTCTGACATGGCTTTACACACCGTTAAAAATCTCTCAGGTGTGCTGGTTTCCTCACGATATTTTCCTTCCTCGATTTAGCAAGTGATAATTAATTTCTAGTACACACATAAATCTGAAAAGTCAGAGGTATATGCCTGGATTTCGAACTACGACCTTTGACTTGGCAGTCCAACAGTCACACCACTGGGCTAGTGATATAATAGTAATATTTTACTAATTCATTACATCAACTATCGAATGGATTAATTCATAGTTTTAATCCTGTTAACTGATGCACGAATTGTATTTACTATCTATGTCTATTGTCAAAAACAGCTACACAAATACAGCGCCACAGCGCTTTACAGCACTAAAACCGCTGTAGCTTCAACTCTGTACGTATGACTATGTAGATAAAGTAAATGTGTGTGCCGCTCAGCGAACAAAGGTTACCCAGTTCGACATGATTACCAATCAAAATACTATCTGCAAGTTTGTTCGGAACTACGTACAGTACGTGCGGAGCTCTGTGCAAATACCTAGCTACGTGTCTACAGGGTGTTCTAATATTGTTACACTGTGATTGAACTGTACAAGTTTTGCTCCACATAGCACTTTTATCTTTTAATGTTTGGTTTTGAAATAAATCAAAGATTAAATCAACCGTAGGTAGAATAAATAATTACCTAATTTCGCACATACCTTACAAAAAGTCTGAATTATTGTGCCTTGGATTTAAACTTGATCTATGTCCTCATTACGCACACGTTTGACCACGGATATTATATTGTTAATGATTGAAGTTACCAAAAGACGCAGATTAAATCATGATTAATAATGTTCAGTAAACTATTTCACAAATTAGACATAGCCTGAAACCACGAACCAGTCAACCGTACTCAAAATTGATGATTAATTAATAAAGGTACAAAATTTACTTAATTAATACCATGTAGTCAGCAATTATTTGTATCTAATTATTGTATTGTTATCTTAAATAAATGAAACTCAGAAATAACTTCAGTATATTTACAGAAATATTCAATTAAATATTTAATATTAATTATCAGTGAAATAATCCAATATTTAAGTAAGTTAACACCAGTGACCCACTTAACTTGATTCATATCACAAACTTGTGGGTCATATAACTTTTAAATAGGTCTAAACCCGGGACCGACACTTGGCAGTGCTCCAATAGCGACATAATCAATAACTTCGATAGCAATACATGACTCTAGGTCTAATATTAAATCGGTTATACATATAAACTTTTTTAGACCATGTCTGCGGTAGCATAAAAGTATATATTCTTTGTAATGAAACAACTTTTCAACGGATATAATTCGCGTTTTTATTTTGATAATACAATTCTGACGTTTCGAGTACTTTGCAGCACTCGTGATCGCAGGCAGACGAGTGCTGCAAAGTACTCGAAACGTCAGGATTGTATTATCAAAATAAAAATGGTTGCCTGTAAAGTCGGTTTTACGGGCGAAGATTTTACGTGACAACGTCTTTTTCTCGGTAGAATATTTATTGATATAGGCATTCGGCGGGCCTCTCTCTCGTTCGGTGACTCATCGTAACGTTACCGAGCGTTACACTTTTTCATAAGTGACTCCCAGCCGCAACCTAATTTAAGACGTTGTCACGTCAAAAACGCGAATTATATCCGTTGAAAAGTTGTTTCATTATGTTGAGTATTCGCGAAAGTTTGAGACTATATTATATATTCTTTGGCTATGGTACTGAAACATTTTTTGTAGGATACATAAACATCATAGAAAGTAATGAAACAACTCTTTAATAGATTTTCCGTTTCGGTATATTTATTAACTTGTCTAGTCCTGATGTTTCGAGTGCTTTGCAGCTCTCGTGGTCGCAGACTGAGGTGTCAAGCGTCTGAGCTGTTATTTAAAATTATTTTTGATCTACCGTCAAAATCAAAATCATGATTCAAAATTAAATTTCACGCAGATGACATTGCGGGCGACAGTTAGTACTTTATAAAAATGCTTATGTATCTACATATGTCATTCCTATCTGGGTGCTGGCTCTGGAGCATATCATCCAAACCTGTGGTCCTACTTTCAAGGCAGGTGTACATCGTGGTACATTGTAGACCACAATCCTGCTGCCCATCAGATAGGTACTTGGTAAAACACTATGATTCATAAACACTTAAAAAACAGGTTTAACGTAAAACAAAATAAATAATGCTTGAAATGTCTGCACTAAATCAAAGCCCTCTTAAAAATCACACACACACGTTACTGTGTGTCACCCATTCGCTAAGTCTCGTGAAACTAACATTTAGCTTTAGTGCATTTTTACGATTTGCCTGAATACGGGCGAGTTAAATTTTGTTGCCTAGTTTAGGTTAAGTTTAAAAGCAAACAGTTTTTCACGTGGGAACGCTGTTTATCTAAAGCCTTAATGGCTGAACCGGTTTGAACGAACGGTAGCTAAAATGTTTTAAATTCTACTGCTCTTTTCTACTATTTGAGTATGTAAAACAGTTCAGTTTTACAGTTTTTTTTATCTAGCTTTAAACTCTATTTATTTCTGTATGGTGCTGCAGCAAATATTTTTAATTATATAGGTAAACCATTTAATAATAGTCATAATTCCATTAATATTATATAAGAATGATTCTAGTTCACGGTTTCAAAGACAAACATGGGGAAGACTAGCAAAAAACTCCATAATGGATCTCAACAAGTTTACTAATTCAACGCCATCTGTTATTTAAATATGAAACTTATTACATTTTCCGGTAATAGATGGCGCTATAATTAAAAACCATTAAAACCATTTTCCTCCAACTTAACGTTCCTAAATAAACGTTTTCTGTGAAGAGGTTTTAGTGAACGTAATGAACCGTCAAACTCGAACGTGAATACATTAAAAATAATCCCTATTTACACACGTAAGCCTCATTTACTTTGCTCCGCGGTAAATGGGACACTACATCATTTTAACAGACATTTTATGAATAAAATAATGTCTTCTGGTAATATGCTTGAACGACTGCGAATTTATTTTATTTCAGAAAAATAAATGTATTAATTATTTGTACTGCTTTTACCAGTATTTTATTTGTTTACAGGAGTGTCATATTGGATTTTGACAGTTAATTATTTCGACACGGTCCCAATTTTGACTACTAGGTACTACTAGATTAAGTTTGCTTTGATATAACATTTCGACTAGCATTAGTCCGTCAGAACAAACGACATTCGACATCTACACCTTCGAAAAACATTACTTTGACAGAACCCTTCTTCGATATGCACTTGTTCGGCGGATCTCTATTTCGACGGGTCATACCTTCGACATAATACTGCTCTGATATGAGACAATGGTTGAAATAGTTAACTGTCGAATATTAGTATGACACTCGTTTACAAACCTTCTTTTTTTTATAAAATAATACTTCAACTAGACTTATCATTAAAAACAACAGGTTTAATCTTTTTCGATTTTTTAAATAATACAACAAAATAAATCTCAACAGCTTCGAATCAAACTTTCTCATGTAAGTTTAAGACGAAAACTCGTAAGAGAAAAACCGTGATGTAAAAGGCAGTTAAACCAAAAAGTTTCAACACCATGACAACCTCACGACAACTGACATTCAGATAATCCGGGAACTTTGTCCCAACTTTGTCCTAGTTTAGTTTGTCTCATTTATTTCCTTACTTTCTTTCTTTCTCTTTAATTTAACGTTCCGTGTCACTGTCAGGGCTTGTATTGCTTAGCACAATTTATGGTTCGTTTTTATCTGTTTCCGGAGATACGTTGGCTTCTTGAATTCCAAATAAGGTTTTAGGGTAATGGATATAGTCCAGTCAATAAAGTAGTTATAGAGTGCGTGAGAGGGAACCTAAGTAATTTCTTCAGGAACGTATTTGGGGTGCTTAGGCAGAAAAAATACTAAAAGTCCTGACGTCTAGGAGGGGAGCCGGAGGGGGGAGGGGGGGACAAAGGTCCCAATTTTAGGTTTTTCGCAAATATCTCAAAAATGGTGCGTCGTAGCGAAAAATGTTCTTAGATGAAATGAAAGCTTATAAAATTCTCTACAACTTTGATCCTATACACTTTTTCCATACTCAAACCGTTTTTGAACTACATGCTCCAGAAATGTAGAAATTTAAGTTATTCAGCGTGATGACCATTAATTACCTGATGCGAAAATTATCTTAAAAAAGTATTGTAACATAAGCTGGGAGTACCTCCACGTGGTAAAGGCGGTAACAGTAAGAAATAATAATAATTTAATAATAATTATTATTATTCCTATCCATATTCGAACTACACGCTCTGAAAAAGTGATTTTTAACCAAAAAATTTTTCTTATTCTAATCATATTTTACCCTCTTAGATCGTGAGGGTCCCGGCAAAAATTCGAACTCTGTGGTTGGACCTTTTTCCTCGCCCTTCTCAGGGGTAGGTGGTTCTTGCTGAGAGGGCTCTAAATCATCCTCACTGTCTTTCTCGATGTAAGTCATGCTGTTAAAACATTTTCCTTGGCAATGAAGGCATGCAACAGAACATTTTAGCATTGCTTTTCAGCATCCACATTTGCCACTGCTACAATCCTTGGTGCAGCGACAAAATATTGTTTTTAGTAAAACTTCGGGTGCTGATAAACCGCCTGTTGTTATTAGCGTTCAAGATATCGTCTTCATTCTTCCACCCCCACTCTTGAGGGCGCAGCTCATTCCCGAGCCAATGCTGCACTTGGTGGTATGAATGATAGCCAAGAATGATATTTAGCGGTACACGTGGAGGTAACGTGGTGAAGGCGGTAACAGTAAGAAATCGCGTTTTTTATAACAGTGGATGACTGAGCTGAGGCGGGAAAAACAATCATTATATTGATAAGGATTGCTTTTCACTCAACATCTCTAATGCTCATTGTAGGAAATGCGATCTTACTGCCTAAAACTCCCATTAATATAGTTTACATGCCTTCGGGCTTATGTTATTAAAGGTTTTCGTCTTTTGTTTGGCACGGTAGCTTACCCAGTACCCGGTAACGCAGGGGAGCAGCCACAAAATATTATTTACACCTTTATTAGTAACTTGATTGGGTTATCCAAAATGAATAATAGGTACTAATAAATGTCCTGTATGTGACGAGGATGTCGAAGAGTGGGGGTGAAAGAATGAAGACGATATCTTGAGCGCCAACAACAACAGACGATTTATCAGCACCCGGAGTTTTACTAAAAACAATATTTTGTCGCTGCACCAAGGATTGTAGCAGTGGCAAATGTGGATGCTGAAAAGCAATGCTAAAATGTTCTGTTGCATGCCTTCATTGCCAAGGAAAATGTTTTAACAGCATGACTTACATCGAGAAAGACAGTGAGGATGATTTAGAGCCCTCTCAGCAAGAACCACCTACCCCTGAGAAGGGCGAGGAAAAAGGTCCAACCACAGAGTTCGAATTTTTGCCGGGACCCTCACGATCTAAGAGGGTAAAATATGATTAGAATAAGAAAAATTTTTTGGTTAAAAATCACTTTTTCAGAGCGTGTAGTTCGAATATGGATAGGAATAATAATAATTATTATTAAATTATTATTATTTCTTACTGTTACCGCCTTTACCACGTGGAGGTACTCCCAGCTTATGTTACAATACTTTTTTAAGATAATTTTCGCATCAGGTAATGATCATCACGCTGAATAACTTAAATTTCTACATTTCTGGAGCATGTAGTTCAAAAACGGATGGAGTATGGAAAAAGTGTATAGGATCAAAGTTGTAGAGAATTTTATAAGCTTTCATTTCATCTAAGAACATTTTTCGCTACGACGCACCATTTTTGAGATATTTGCGAAAAACCTAAAATTGGGACCTTTGTCCCCCCCTCCCCCCTCCGGCTCCCCTCCTAGACGTCAGGACTTTTAGTATTTTTTCCGCCTAAGCACCCCAAATACGTTCCTGAAGAAATTACTTAGGTTCCCTCTCACGCACTCTATACCCCCTTTTTAGACATTCGTTGACTGGACTAATAGCATAAATAAGAATTGTTTTAAATTACCAATTTGGTAACTCAGAAAATATATTTAAAAGTAAAAGGGGTTTGGACATTCTAGAATAGAGTTTTGAAAACTTCTAGGAATCGAGATATGCACATGCAACTTAACTTAAGTTTGTTAACTTAAAATTAATTATCGCAACTTCAAGATATTTTATTATAGGACAGTATCAATCGTTTTTTTTTTAAACGTAGTTCCCAGATTTTCTCCTATATTGTGGGTGTAGACATATAATTTCGCAATGCACAAACAACTGACCAAAACAATCACACAAATGTTTGTACGGGAATCAAACCTGCAACACCAAGTAGATTAGAACAACAGTAGCAGAAGGTAAAGATCCCTTAACCGCTGCACCAGTCGTGTCATCAAACTACTTTGTTTTGACGTCCTGTGTCAATTCATAAATGTTTGGAATGTAGCAATAAAGGGCGTAACGGCGGCAATAGGGGATGCCAATGTCCGATGCCCTTTGTTTGGCAATACAACAATGTAGGCAAACAATGCCAGTATTACAAATATTCAACGATTTAAACAGGACGCCATCGAATTGACGAATGAAATAAATGAAATCTCTCATTGTGGTTATCAAAACGGTTTTGCTATTGTGATATTAATGTTTGTAGTTATCTGTTTTATTCTAATATAGCTATTGAACTGTCTTGTTCTTCCACATCCATTTTAAAGCCTTAATCATCATCGTTTCAGCCATAAGACGTCCACTGCTGAACATAAAAAAAAGATATTTAAAGCCTTATTTTGTAATAAACTAATAAAATATGCGGCGGCACCATTGACAGACCCATTGGTCTGCGTTCACAGATGGGTGACCATTTGTGTCATTTAATTTTGATCGTTTCCAAAATCTGAATGGTGATCACCGGGGTGGTTTTTGTGAGTTAAAAATCCCACTTTCTTTGGTCTCTTTCCACGAGGACGACTGCCATTTCTCTCCGTAATAAGGCGTTCATTTAAACTAAAAAAACTTGATGATGCTTTGTAGACTAGGCTTAATCCATTAATTAGACAGGGTTAGTGTTGTAAAGCATGACCTCTCTTTCCTTGACCTATGAGGTAACTTTGCCCACTGGGATATTATTGGTTCTTGTGTTATAACAAGGTATTTTGTAAGCAGCCATTTTAAAATGCTCAATATTTTAGATGCTCCTTGAGAAGTGGAAGTCTAGAAGCACTTTTAAAAGCAAACATCTTTTAGGAAGCATTTTCTAAACTACTGCACCTAAACCTCTGAAATATGAGCTAAGAGATGCAAAATTATTATAAAAGGGAAGGAAGTAAAAGGTGCAAAAATATATTTTTAAGAAAACTAACTGCAGATTATATTTATTATAAAATATTTTTATTTGGTTGTAACTAGAGCCTATTTTTTTTATATACCTAGGATGACAAACGAACATATGATCTGTCTGATGGTAAACACCAGGGGGTATCTCTTACAGTTGCTCACTTTGTACGAGATGTTACGGATAGAGAGATTACGGATAATACAGGATTGCTTCTTATTCTCACTGACCGTACGAAACAACTAAATCTATGTTTTCGTAAAACATATTTCACGCAGATAATCTGTGCAAGGGTGGTATTTCCTCAGCCGACCCAGCAGACCCAATTTAAGTATTAAATATTACCATTAATACTTAAATTTTAAAGAAAAAAAGGTTCCATTAAAAAAAAACTTCCCACAAATAATTAATTAAACCTTATTTACAAACAAGAACAGATGCCAAAATCCTCTAAAATTTCGTTTGACGTGAAAAATTACTAAAGAAATTCTTTTTTTTAGGATGTTCGAAGCAATAGCCATTAATTTTAATTGGTCTACGATGGGGGAGTTACTAATTTATATCATGGTAAGTAGGGGTTCCAAATCACAGTATGATTAAGGGTGATTTTGGTGATTTATAGTTACATGCTACTAATGAGTTTACCGTCTATCGATTACGTAAATGATGTAGATAAATGACTCATCATTTATTTGGAGGATCAGCTTGATATAATCTTTTTGGTTATTTTGCGTCACGCAGCAATATGATTAATAATGGTCTAATTTCTGTTTAGATACAATAGAGTGACTTAATTTTAGCGGTTACCTGGGAAACGAGTCAGGACGGTACTGTCCAACTTTAGTCCTCCTGCTTAAAAGGCAGATGCTCCACCCTTAGACATATTCAATATAATTATGTCTGTGGCTCCACCATAGACCACAACCCCGTTTACCATGAGGTAGGTTCGTAGTTAAAATACTACAAAATAATATTTAAACTACGAACCCTACTAGTTTATGTCTAGTGTTTTGCTGTCATTTTAGTAGCCATGATATCAGTTCGTTTGTTGTCGCTGGTTTTATAATCTAACCACGTCAGCGCCGTAGTATTATCTAATATGGATAATAGATTTTTTTTCCAAGATTTTATTTTAATTAACTGTCAGACTGAGTATCGAATATATAATTAATAATTAGTTTGGATAAGTAAAACAGAAAAACTCTGTTGTTTATATTTTCTCAATATAAAAACCCAATAACTATCGAAGTATGTTCCAAACTTATACGTTAACACCGTTTGGTACAACAAAACCGTTCCCACATATAAATTCATATCGCAACAGCTCGTACACAACTTTGTAATAATGTCACAGTGTCCGAAGTTGCTCGGCAGTGCAGAGCCAAGTTCGTGGAAATCAATAAGCGGCGGACAACTTAAAGAATGATTTACGTCCCTGAATGTGATGTGTGATTTTATATGTTTGAAATATATTTTTGTAATTATTTTTGGAATTTTGGAAATTTGGTTTTACTAGAGGTTGGTTTCCTAGAGGTTTCCTAGAGGACAGCCACAAAAAAAGGTGTCTTTCCTCCAAAATTTTCAATTCTCTGTATTCTTCTTATCGTATGGTTGATGAACAACCTGGTGTCAGAGCTTAACCGGCCGTAGGCCTCTGACATGGCTTTACACACCATTGAAAAATCTCTCAGGTGTGCTGGTTTCATCACGATGTTTTCCCTCACCGTTTTTGCAACTGATAATTAGTTTATAATACGCACATAATATACGAAAAGTCAGAGGTGCGCGGGATCGAACTCGACACCTTTGACTTGTCAGTCGACGGTCATACCACTAGGCTATCAGTGCTGTCCCTATATTTCTCTGTGAAAAAGTCACATGCCAGTCAACGGTCACCACCAATAAGTTAACACGACTCAAATCTAAATTGTATCTATACTAAGTTGTCTGCCCTCATACAGATTACCAACCCAAAAATAGTTTATTTAATAACTTAAATAAATCTTTAATAATTGTTCAGTGGTGTGTGTGTTTGTGTTTATACGACTGATTCGCTTGAGGTCGGCTGATCAAATTGAAAACATAATTTTTTGCTGAACTTTCCTTGTGTCTATCTCTTCGTTTTTACAAAACGATTAAAGTGATAAACAGCTTTAGCAATAAAATGTTTTCAAAGGCTTTCATAATACGCCACTCGATTGATTTTCTAGCTTATAGCCCAGATTAAAGGCTTATCCCTTACACAATACCTTTTACAATAAACTATAAAAATTGACCCTTTTCTCAGAAATACCCGGAGATCCGACGTTATTCCAAGTTTGTAACAAGGAACATAAAATGGCGGCTATAAAAGTGTACATAAAGTGTGAGATCGTTGATGGCGACGCTTGCTTCATTTGACAGGTTTAGGACTGGTCACAGGGCGCTTGCAAATTTGTGATAGTTAGGCTGTGCGCAGACTGTGGTGTGAGCAAACGAAAATTAAAAAATAAATAGTTATGAACAAAGAATAAACGTTCAAACTAGTGACACATGAGATTAAGAAACATGTTAATTATATAAAAACAAAAAAAAAATCAACTTCTATGATTTTCTTTTGTTTTTTGATGCTCTGACTGCTCGCGATGCTCTGACTTTCATAAGTTATGTGCGTATTATAAATTAATAATCACTTACTGCTTGCCTTAGAGAGCACATAAAGCCTGGTCCAAGCTTGTTTTTTTTTTTTGTTATTTTAGTTGCTTTATTATATTTTGCCTGTCTGTAATAAAAGTATTATTCTGCCTCTTTTTTGCATGTTTCATCTCAACATCTGCTTCTCAGCCTTTTGCCGTCTACCCCAGGGGTTTTTTTTTTACATTACACAACCAAGAATTCAAAACTAGGACCACATAGCCAGCTAGCGCGCTTCCTTCTACTAAACAGAAGACAGTTCCAAACCATGAAAGTGTAAATTAATTATCCCAAATATAACTATCTCATCCAGGATTATAAACCCCGGGCCCGACCTAACCCGTTGTGTGCCCAGCAATTATTATTTTATGTTTATAAACTGTGGACGATGTAAATCACTTGCAAATCTGTCCGCGAGAGGGTTAGCTCATAACTTTGATAATATAATAAGTCATTGCGCTGTTATATCAATTATACTGGAGAGGTTTAGTGGAGGTCAGGCTGCGTGGCGTGATGTGCAAGGTTTGATTGCGGTTTGGCATTTTTATTGTTTGTATATAAGTAGGTATAAGAAGTTTATAAGATACCAGCGCTACATCAGCGACTTTGTCTCGTGAATTTTGTTTTTTTTTAGGTTACGTTAAACAGGTGGGCCGTATGCTTGTTTGCTACCTTAGTTAAAAAAGAAAAACGATATATATTTATACTTTTAAATCACTTGGTCTATAACTGTCAAGAAAAGCTTCTCTTTCTTAAACTTTTTCCATTTCGATTGCAAGAAACTTTTGCTAATTTCTATCCCAATTCTTACAAATTCCCAAATAATCCAAAACAAAAATAAATATACAACCACAAAACAGAAATAAAAATACTTAAAAACTTGCTGAAATTTGACCCTTAGAGGGTTAAAATACAAGGGTTGGGTCCCAAAAGTTCGTGGGTCCAAGTGGCCCCAATTGTTTATGTGGTATGCTAATTAGCGGTTGACCTCTATTTGCTGCCCTTAAGAGCAGTTGCAGGGTTGTAAGGTGTATGGAAATTAGTTGGTGTTGATAGTTTTGGGATAACACTAAACCCAAGAAGCCCGTCTTTTAAAGTAATTACTTAAAGAATAGGAAAAAAAACTTATTGTATAGTTATCGTTTCAATAAATAATAGGTGTGCTGGTTTCTTCATGATGTTTCCCTTGAGCGTTTTAAAAGATAATTAATTTCTTAAACGTACATGAATTTGAAAAGTCAAAAGTGCCTTTGACTTCGCAGTCCAACAGTCATCACCACTGGGCACTGAGCTATCACTGCTAATAATTTTGCCACGAACTGAAATAAACTTGATACTATTCTTAGTAGCTAATAAGCATGGTTTCTAGTTTTCCACCAGAATAACTTTCGTTATTCATAAAGTTAATTCGTAAACTTAAAGTCTTAACCGAAATAAAATCATCGCAAACCTTTCTGAACAGTGGTTTCAATTCTTTGCAAACGTGTGCCGCACGATAGCGACAATCCGCCAGCCCATAGCGTGGGTCTCGGGCTCGCGGCTAAGCCCAGCCCACATGCTCTGTCCGACGGATTTGATATTTATACCGTTTGGACAGAAATATGGGAGGATTTGGGAATGTCGGCGCGCTATTATTTACGTTAATAGTTTTTGAACACACTAATATTGAACCTGTATATATATTAATATTGAACCTTACAAAGATTGAACCTGTGGTACTTACTGTACGAATTGGAATAGTTTTAATTTAAATAAACTTATTTTTACAACATTAAATTGTCTTAATAAATTGTCATAATTTTATAAGTTTTTTAACTAATGTGTCAGAAATAACGTAGTAAATAGTCGATGGTATATAATTTTATTTAAAAAGATAGAAGTTTTTATTATGTAAAAGCGATAAGGACAAACAATACTCTACCTAGTCCATGGGCCATGATCGGGTATGGCTATTTAACATCTGTATTTTGTAAGTAGGTATAGTATCAATCGTCTTTATGTACTATTGTGGACAAAACTGGTGTACCAACCAGCTTTGTCCGCAATAGTACTCTTAAGGTTAGAATCGCTTGCACCCGGCGTTTGAACGTAGCGCTAGCTCCGCCCTACGCAAGTAGCATCGTTTAAAGCATTTTGATCGCAAAGTGGTGCACCAAACTCCTGAATACAAAGAAGTCGAACAGAAAAAAAAATCTACCTCAAAGTGACAATGAAAATCTGGGGAATAAGGCACCAAAAGGATACTGACCACCATCAATGTTTGCATACGTTAATTAGAAACAAGGGAAAGTATCATGATAATAATACAAAAACGTGCCCAAACCATTATTTAACGACGGGCACTGGTGAATGTAATTAAAAGCTATGAGGCATATTAAATATAATAAAATCTTATAATCACTCAGAATGTCCTTTTGCCAAATGCAGAAGATATTATGCTGCACAAGTTTGGGCAAACACATGTGCATTTGAAGAGAGGTAAGGCATAGGACTAACGGCTTTACAAGCTCTTCGAGACTGTGATAACTTATAAATCTTACAAGAAGTCTGAATTGCGTACCTTACAACCTTCGACTTGGCAGTCCAACGGTCATACCACTGGGCTATCATTGCTCCTGGTATGTGTAACACATTACCATGTTCATAAGACAAACACATCCTAAATTAAGGCTGACCTTTTTAAGTTATCCTGCATTCACAAATATCAAATATCACACCACCAACCGTGACAAATATCTTTAAATCAGACAAATACTTGTCACCCTAACTTGAAGCGAAAACCAATTGGTAATCTTTTTTACCCTGCGCTAATCGTGTTCAAATAAAACTCTTTTAACACAAAAAATACACCATTCAGCCAGTAACAAATAAAGAAACCTTAATAAAGGAAAAACTCTTCCATCTTCATTAATATTTAACGCCTATTCAAAACAGCAAACAGATTACACCAGGTGAAGTCCAAACAAACCACTAATCCTACTTGGAAAAATACCCAACAGCTCCAAGAATACCTTTAAATCTTTTGAGAGAAGCCTTTAGAATTCTTCGAGGAAAAGTTTCGTTTCGTCGGAGGTCCGCAACTGCTCCGCGCACGATTTGTTTAGCCCTGTGTTAGTGTCGGTTAGACTACTTTTAGACAATGTTTGAAACAAGGTTTTAAATGTTTTAGGATGGCAACTTTGTTGTTTTGTTTGGTGCGGGAAATGCATTTGATAGAAAATATTATCCACTTGTTTTTGCCAGCAGCTTCGCTAGCGTTAATTTAGAATATGTGGCGCCATCTATTATAAGAAGAAGGTTATTATTATTTTCCTCGGGAAAAGTACCTATTTTCGGGATGAAAGTTATTCTACGTCCACTTTTGTACACCTGACAACATATATACAAAATTTTAGGATGGTCGGTTCAGTCAAACATAATCGTTTCAGTGGTTTAGGTGTGAAAAGGTAACAAACAAACCTACTTTCGCATTTATAATATTAGTTAGGAAAGTCATGTTACAAAATGATTTATGATGTTTTTATTATCCATTAGTAGTACATGTAAAGCAAACTTTAAAGCAAAAAATTTCTGTAGAAAGAAAATGTACTCCAAGTAGGATTTGAACCTACTTACTGGTTGTCTGCATTATTTCGGGATAAAAAGTAGCGTTATTTTTGGGCCCATAAATCTTTATGTAAAAAAACCGTCAATCTGGAATAAGGACTATAAATCTACAAACACAAGTTCATACAAGCCTTTATACAATTTAAAGGAAAAATTGTATGTTTTATATTTTATTTAATAAATAACGATCATGTTTAACAGTTCACTGCGTACCTTCCGTAAAAATATTCAATGTTGTTAGTAAAAAAATCTCTTTAGTATTTTGATACAAAATTCATTGCATGGCTCCAAAAAATAAACGGTGAAATATCAATTCAATACAGATTATAAATATTCATCGACCCGATGTTATATAACGTTATATAATATATATTGGAAATACATAAGAGCCAACGGAATGTAAAAGTTTATTGAAGCGTGAAAATAGAGCCTTCGTTCTCAATAACCTCGTTTTATTCAACCACTTAGGACCACTTATAGATTTCTCACAGAGATTGAAATTGAAAATTATGTGAACTATAACAAGTTCACATGCCATTAGTATATTAACCATGCTATTTTTTTTATATTTTCTTTGTAAAAAACTGTTTTCTGCTCTTGGATTTTCTTTTATTGTAATACGATTTACAGATATGAAATTTACAAGCTTCCACCCGCGACTTCGCCCCGTGGTATGTTTATGAATTATAGCCTGTGTTATTTTGATATATAAGCTATATTACTATTAAGTTTCATTGAAATCTGTTCTGTAGTTTTTGCGTGAAAGAGTAACAAATATCCACACATCCATATATTGTCACAAACTTTTACATTTATAATATTAGTAGGACATACGATTCACCCTTAACGTTTTTCGACTCAGAGTCAGCCAGACCTTTACCAAGCCAATCCTACTGATTATTACGCTCTCAGTAACAGTAATTGTGCACAAAGTCCAACATGTTTGTCACGTTCGGATATTGAACCTGGCTTCCTGGTCATGACGGTGAGCCATTTCGATTTCTCCTATAGTCCCGTTGGGTAAGTTTTTCACCTCGCTGACTCAGCTGTCTTGTGACGACAGGTTTGATGCTACCCTTGGTGAAATTTGCCAGAATTTACCTACTTAAGGTTAAATATTATAGAAGTATTTTTTTTAGATTATTTTTTTTCACAAATTTTGACCATCTAAAAATTGCATTAGATCTTAACGTTGATATTGTATTGATACCAATATTATATAATCTATACTTCACACTAAATCACCTGATCGTATTAATACTGATTTAAATATATTCATAAACATATACATGTATATTGACTACCGTGAGGAATATTATAGTGTACTCTAATCTAATCTTATCTTACAAAACATAAATTCCAACACAAACGGTTACCTATCCACCATTAAGTGACCATTAGTGGGACGCTACTTTGCTAAAGTGGTCGTAAAGTTCACCAAGGTGCCAATCACAGCACAATAACTACTTTATATTAATTGTAATGTTCTAGCCCAGTTATTTACAATTTTCAAAATATACTAAAAGTTAAGCTGTGACGTAATAATGCTGTTCGCACAAACTGCGCAATAATCTCGGCTCTCGATAGACGAGCATTCTTGTTAATATTCAAAATTCTCGCGTGTCACGATAAAATGAAGGAAAAATCTCAGAGTACACTGTGCAAGTAAAGTGCAGAAGATTCACTGAACTTTTACTTAATAAGGGTCTTTTTACAGTCTATGGGTAGGCTCTACCTATTAGGTCATTTCAAAAGTGGAACAGCATTTGTCCTAGGTACATTTTTTTTCAGGTAAGGTAACAAAATATCTACTTTAAGACAGTTTTAGAAGGAAAAATTTAAGGTAAAAGAGATAGAGAACGGCCGAGAAGGTCCTTTTTTCATCAAGTAAAGGAGAAAAAATGAGTCGTGATGTGAACCTAGCTCTTAAATATAATTAAGAAGAAGAAGGTAACAAGACCTCACCTTCGTTGGACGCGACGAAGGAGAGTTTTTGTGCTTATGTCCTAGGTTCAATTTTTGGACTCACTTAACAACTACGTGAATAGTATCGTTTTTTTAAGTTATTGAATATCGAGGTTTATTTTGGGCCCGCGTGACGTTTACCCAGTTAAAAAACCCTAGTTATACAAATATTGTGTATGTTTTTAAGTAGACTACATAATTAAGTCATTGAAAAAATTCTCGCTTATAAAAGTGGGTCAAAAAAGTTACAACACAATGACGTCACTTTCTGTACTTTCCTACACAATGACGTCACCGCTACTCTTATAAAAACGTAGGTGGCGACGCAGAAAATTGGATGCCGTCTTAAATTATAAGCTAAACGATGCCAGAGATTAAAATTTATCCCAGACATTCTTGGAATAGACTTTGAAAATATCTTCCTTGTAAAAGTAAAGTATAGTCGAGACCATAGATTTGTAAACAAGAATTTTTTTTTACTTTTTTTCTATAGGCAAGTGTGTATAGTCTTAGTTATATTTTATTTATTAATAATTGAATGTTGATGTAGATAATTTAAATAACAGAGATAATAGGAAAATCGGGTCTACAAATTGACATACATAAATGTTACTTGGATTGATTGGATATGAACCTGGATGGAACCTGCAACACCAATTGACAAAAGGTGGAACTTGACGTCAAGTTTAATCAGTTTTTGTCTATAAAAGAGTCTGAATACAGAATTCCACTTCCTACAATTTATTCTGAAGCTACTAATACTAAACCTTACACTACCTAGTAATTCGGTTTTCTCGTTTAGTCAAACCAAGGTTCAAAGTAACAAAAACTCTATAATTAGAGTCGTAAAATGAAGGACTACGTGCGAAAGGTCCAAACCATTTCGTGAAAGTCCCATAAAAGAGTTTCCGTGCTCGTAGCTCTGATTTAACGTTATGTTCTACGTCACACGTTAACTTTGTGCTACATAAACCGTAGCAAGGACTACGGTATTTCGTAGCGAATGCTACGTGGTGGCGTAGCAAATGCTACGTGGTGGCGTAGCAAATGCTACGTGGTGGCGTAGCAAATGCTACGTAATTTAACACGTGTTATGGCTTTTTAAATATAGTTTAGATTTTGCTGTCTGTCAATTAAAAAGCAGTGATAGACTAGCGGTATGACCACTGCCAGGCAAGTCGGAGTGCTCGGGTTCAAACCCAAGGCTTACTTACACCTCTGACTTTTCGTAAGATATAAGCGATTGTAAATTAATTATCACCTGGTAGCGTGTTCTCATAGATTCTCAAGTTTTCTTCTCAAGATCAAGTTTTTGATAACCATCAAAATGGTGAGAAAACTTATTGATTTATTTACAAATGTATCTTAACTATTCAGTTTCTAACTAACTAAACTTAACGTAACTTTAATTATTTTTTTTAAAAACGTAGCTTACTAAATCATAAAAAGATAACCCATAATTCTTAACACCATACAACCACCCTAACACAAAACCAACACACACACACACACACACACCCTACTCAACCCAAAAATATGACAAAATCCCCGAACAAAGACTTTTCTTAAACCAACGAGCTTCTTATACAACAATGGAGGCATTATTGTGATGACGTCACTAATGAAGTGGCGCCTCATTCTGTGACGTCACGATATCTTTGTTAACGTTGAGCTTTACTTTATCGGAATATGTTTTTCTTTGTGCTGGTAATAGAGGATTTGTTGTGCCTTTTTTGGTGTTGTCTTTGGATCAGAAAAGAGTTTTTTGTTATTATAGAAAGGCAAAGCTTTATAGATATCTCTATTGTGTAGTAGTCGGCAGTATATATCGACTCGATTTTCTATTATATACATTTGCATAGAGAGAAACGAGCTTAATGCAATGAAATGCAATATAAATTACTGAATATAAAGAATATATAAAAAAATAATATAATATGTATATAAAAAATCGTAAAATACCAAGTTAAGGAAAAAAACATCACAAAGTTTGAGCAAATATTTCAGTTTTATCGGGACAAGTTTGCATACATAAAAATTGCATTATGGCTCCTCTTTGCACTTCTCGTATGCGCGTATTAGAAACTAAATAACACTTGCTGAGACGATGAAGGAAAATATCGCAAGAAAACCAGCTAAGATATTTTTTAACAGTGTGTTAAGCCATGTCAGAATCCTACGGGTGGTTTAAACTTTGACACCAGATAGTTCATTGACCATAAAATGAAGAAGAACTGGCAACTAGAATCACTCTTACAATAAAAAATATTAGAATTTTATTATGACTATTCATAAGTGCCAAATGGTTTATTCTACATGAATAAAAATATTTTGATTTTGATTAATTTTGATTTTGAAGAAGAATTGTTATACAACAAAATGTTATACAACACATCGAGTCATGATAGCCTAGTGGTGGTGACCGTTAACTGGCAAGTCAGAGGTCTCGGGTTCGAACCCAAGGCGCGCACCTCTGACTTTTCGTAAGTTATGTGCGTTTTATAAATTAATTATCACTAACTCCGTGCCTCGGAAAGCACGTAAAGCCGTTGGCTCTGCGCCTGATCTCTCTCCGATCGTGTCGGAAGGCCGTCCCATCGGACCATGAGAGTGAGGGAATAGAGAGTGCACCTGTGTTTGTGCACACACTTATGCACTATAATATTTCCTGCGTAGTTGGCTAGTCTCCGTTGAGATTGGCCGCTGTGATCGAAATTCGGTCAGGAGAAATTATTATTTATACAACACTTTCACTGACAAATAAAATCAGCTTCCTAACTAAAAAGCTAGCAATCCCTCCGAGCTGATTTAGTTAGTATCGAGTTGAAACAATCCAATTCCCGCGGCGACAGCATCGAGTCGCGCGTCACTCGGACGCCACTGATTGAAACCAAGTTCGAACGTTACAGTAGAATTAAGCGCCAGGAAAATGTTTTGTTTCAATTTCTTAACAATTTTCTGAAAGAACCGTAATGACGTAATACTTAGGATTAATCTTGAACTAGGAATCGAATGTAATCTTGCTTCTGCAGATGATTTAATAAAATTATATTGAAGTAATTCTGTAATCAATTTATTAAGCTTCTCATTATCATCCCCCTTCTTTATTGATGTCAGCTTCTTATCTAACCAGATGCAACTGAATATTAGTTTTCTACAGAACGACTGCCTATCTGACCGCCACAACTCAAATGATACGATATTCCAAAGTTAGATCAGTTGTCAGGGTTTTATGAGAGCGCTTCTTATATCAACTGTCAGAGATTTTCATGACAGCTGGGGCCAAAAGCTTAACGGGCTTTCCGAGGCACGAAGCAGGTGATAAATAATTTATAATACGCACATAACTCCCAGAAAATCGTGCCGAGAGGGTTCGAACCTGAGACCTTAGACTTGCCAGTCAACAGAGCGTCTATTCATCAATTTTGAAAACTTTAGGTAATGTTTGAATTTGACGATATTTATGTGTAAGACTTTTCTGTTTTGAAATTGTTAAGAAAATATCGTGGAAAAGAAAAGCAGTTGCGCAAAGTTGCTAATGAAACTTTGATAAACACGTAACACGGCGTAGCGGTTACGTAGCCACGTAGCAGCTGCGTAGCCACGTAGCAACTGCGTAGTCTTATAAATACCCAATTAACCCGGCTTAGGAGATAATAAGAAATTCTAGTTCTTGACCTCTTCTAACAAGGAATATAGTTTGGATACGTTTATGAACTTCAAGCTTTTAGTTAAAATAGTTTTTTTATTGAAGATTAATTTATGAGATAGTTAGATACTTTTTTGTTATTATATAAAAGTTATGTTTGGTATGCGATGTTGTGGTTTACGATGCCTTTTAAGCAGGAGGACGGAATTCAAAAAGAATAATCAACACGACAAAGTCGCTTAGCAACAAGGTTTCGTCCGCAGGATGGGTCCGAAGCCTTCGACTAAAAGGATACAAATAAAAAAAATATACAATCGAATTGAGAACCTCCTCCTTTTTTGAAGTCGGTTAATAAGATTCCGTTTATTAATAAGCTGATTGCCGACTACCTCATTAGTGGACGAGTTCGATCACTATCACTAAGTTGGACTAAGTGTTATTGAGTTTTCCCATTTGAGTAGCAGTAAGTACGAAATCTAGAACATAATTGACAAAATGTGAGTACCTAACATATTAGGTGTCATAATATAAACTATACAAACTATTCCTAGAAAAAGTGATGTAAAAAGGAGTCCGGTACAAGGTCAAATAAATCTAAACCTTAAATCACTTTAATAACCCTTGTTTAAAAGAAAGTTTTCTTCAAACAAAAAATTTCTTACAAAAGATGTCTAAATGAATTCAATTTAAAACTATCAATCTATCTCATTGCCAGCTATCGGTGAACCGATAAATTCTCTCGAAAAACGTCAAAATCCGAATAGAATCCAAACAGTTCTAGATCTGGACAGCTAAAATGTGCTCGCAAGCGATTTTGCGACCGTTGAAAATGATCCGGGCAGCTAAAATGTTCTCAAAGGCGATTCTGCAGCGAATCGCCCCAAGATTCATTGATGGCTATTTGTAAGCGCTTACGTAAGCGTCTTTTATTTGAAGGTTTAAAGCTTGGATCAAGGGATGATATGTTGGCAGGTTAGATGGCTCTATTAGCTTACTGAAGCATGATATAGTATTTTCCTGGATTCAGTAAATAAAATATTTACTTTTATGATTTTTTTTTATTTACTGAAAAAATTAAATAAAAGCTAGATTTAAACCTGCAACCACTAATCAAAAAAACCCGATATCTTATAAAAAAAAAAAAACATTTTTATTAAACTTACAACATCTCCCAAAAAATTGTGCTGAAATTGTACTTACAAAACGCTTGTGAAAACTTTTCAAGTTTTGCAAAAATCGCTTTCCAATTTCAGCTCACATTGCCAACTAGTACAAATTATTTGAACTTTCAACCTATCAAAACAATTTCCAATAACCACAAAACACATTTCCAACAATAAAATAGAATTTAAACCTCATAACGTGATCGAGTGTTTTACGCGACACATTTACGCGGTTTACGCTACCCGTAAAACGTTCGCGGGAACCGTAAACTGTAAAACTTACGTTTATTTTGCTGGTGTATTGTTTAGTTTATTGTTTTTATATTTTCTCTTTTATTTTGAAGGTAGGATTCATGTAAGTATATGTATATTCTTGAATTTTATTTTTGAAAGAATATTCATGCTGACTGACTGCTGACTTTTGAACTACGATCTGTATTCCAATCCAATGATTTTGATTATGCAATTCAATTCAATTCAATTCAATTCAAATTATTTATTTCAGATAAATTACAATCTTATATAACTTATCCATATTGGGTTTGGTAATTCAATAATAAATAAATAACATTTATAATAAAATCAATAATAATAATACACACACACATATTATAACGACACACAAAATCATGAACGCCTGACATGTTGCTCCGTCCAGTACTCCATGAGTGAACTGTCAGCGTCCATTCTATCCGCAATGAGTTCTATCCGCAATTGCTAATTGCTAGTTGCAAATCAGCCAGTATGCAATGCACGTAGTACCAGACCCTAGGAACGAATTTATTGAATCTTTGATGCAAGATGCATTAAATTCGTTCCTAAACTGGGATTTGAATTCGGTTCGTGTTTCAAGAGATGTGTGTGTGTTTCAACCCCACGGATGTGTCACCAATTGATGGTGTAATTTTATGTCTATTATAATAGGATTTCTCTTACCAACAGTAAAGGACTTATATGTCGTATCTTAACTCCCAGTTACGCGATGAAAGTATAATTTAATCTAATATTTCAAAAAATATATCAAAAAGTTTTATTAAAGTTCCAGGTTAATTTCAACCGTTTTTTAATTTCTCCAAGGAATAAAGTCTAAAATCCAAAGAAGCACAAAACCGTGATAATATAATCTGATTATCTTCTTACGTAATTCTTCCTTACAGATTAAAAGTCCCCAGTAAACACATGTGGTGTTTCCCTAAAATTTATAGCCTTCGTGTATACAGCTTATCCGACACATCGAACCGGGTTTAACCGACCAAAACCTGTTATATGCGCTCAGATCCGGACGAATTCGGCTCTGGAATTCCCTTTTACAGCCAGCAATTATTATTTTGCGGTCACTTTGAATAAAGACATGCAATTTTGAACTTAATTTGTAAGAACATAGAACATTGTAATTTTTTTCATAAGTGAAAAACTTTTTTTGGTAAATCGACTGTTGCGTTATATCATTTTAAAGTTTCGATGATAGGGATTATTGTCTGATGATAAACGTATTGTGTTTCGAATTGTATTTTAAAATGATTTAAAGATTTGTTTTTTTATTTATTGGTGGCCATGTCAATTGTATTGTTGAACGAAATCAGTGTTAATGTATTCCGGCTTTAAAAATATATTCGAGTGAGTGTAAAATTTATTGAAGTTTAAACGTATAAATTGAAGCTACGTAATATGTTTCAGGGTAGATTGTGTAGTGCTTTCCACGCCAATATTTTGCCATACATACACAACAGACTACAGAAGTAGTAGCTATAGTAAGTTTTGATTCGAATATTTAACATAATATACATAGAACTATTTTCTTTTGTTTTGTGGACCGTTTCTATTTTTATTTTAAAGCTATTGATGAGCTTTGTTGACTGTATTTTTTTTAAAAGTAAATTGTGATATATTGATATATTTCCTGTATTCGAAAGAGATACATTAAATGCACTGTTCGATCTTGAAGTAAGAATTGATATCCTAGATCATCAGTTTCCAAACTATGGGTCGCGACCCATTGGTGAGTCCCTAGCGAATATTGGATGGGCCCTGGACATTTAGTTATGTCCAGTTTTTTCATGACATCTAAGAGTGTGTAATCACATGAATTTGGAAACTTTCGTTTGGTGGATTGCGCTCCAGTCCAATTTGGGAACCACTGTCCTAGATGATAACCTACACATCTGATTATTTGAACTGGCTTATCTAGTAAACTTTATTTTCCACGTCCGATCGGACTTTAACCGAGTGAACTTTGACATTACTGTGGGATGATGATAGATGAAATAGAACGTATGTACGAGAGTGAATGAGTGAAGTATGTGTGTGACTGGGATGAATGAATGAGTATAAAAGATGGCAATGACAGATACTGTTTTACGACGAACGATGACGACGACGGTTCAACGACGAGGTATTTTTATTATTTTTTGTCTATTTATCGAAATATAATATTAAAGGAGCAAATCTTACTTTATTTCACCTCCCGATCCCACAAACTTGGGGGCTCGTCCGGGATCGAAGTGAAAAAGTAGGATTTAAAACGAGGACGCACACGGCCTATGAGGTCTAACGAAGGTCTACGGACGAAGAGATTAAGACGATTACCAAGAATTTTACGACGATTAACGATTGAACAACGAGGGATTATTTTATGAGGAATTAAAATTTACGACGGCGGCAGTCAAAAACAAAAAACAATATGTCCGACGTGAGCGATGAAACTGATGAAGAATATCAAGAGACCGCGCCGCCGCAGCCACATCACGACATGCTGCATCTTACTGAAAAACTGATCACGAAGTTCAGTGGCCAAGACGATACGTACACAGTATCCATGTGGATACGTGACATTGAAGAAAACGGAAAAATATTTGGATGGACTCCTACTCAACTCTTGTTGGTAGCACGGAGATCGTTAACTGGCACAGCTAAGCTATGGCTACGTGCTGAAAAGAACTACCAGTCATGGAAAGAATTAAAAGCCGCTATCGGCAAAGAATTTCAGGATACTGTGGACATAAAGAAAATCCATGAGATAATGAGCTCAAGGCGGAAGAAGAGAGATGAATCCTGTCTCGATTATATGTTGATCATGAAGGAGCTTGGCAAACGGGGACGAATGCCAGCTTATGTGGCCATAAAGTATATAGTTGATGGAATTGTGGATGAGGAGGTAAATAAAATTATGTTATATGGTGTCACGACCTATGCGGAATTAAAAGAAAAGCTAAAGATATACGCATTGTTCAAGAAGAATTCGGTCAAAGATAATCGCCATGGTAAGCAGCCTATCTATACACGAAATAACGGTAGTAGTCTTAATGATAAGAAGAACACGGCCGCAGTTACGCGATGTTTCAGCTGTGGTGAAAAAAATCACGTGTCAGATAATTGTCCTCATCGTTCACAAGGAAGAAAGTGTTTTCATTGTAATGATTTCGGTCATATTTCTCCGAATTGTCCGCTGAAAAAGATGGAGGCGAATTCAAATTCGAAGCAAACGCCAGCACATACGTCATCAGATAATCGGCAAACTTCGAGAACGCTCGGAAGACACGAACAATTTCCGAAGATTGGCACAATTGAACAACGGAGGCCGACCAATACCGAGCGAATGTCTAAACAAGCGTTCTTCAATTTGATGCAAGAGGCCGCCACCAGCAATACGAACGATGTTCAAGGCGATGTTTACTTAGCAACGACCGGTGTGAATACAAGCACGAGTGAGATTTGTTACGAAGTTGGCAATATGGCATTGCAGAACCGCGCAGTCATTGGCTGTAGCGACATGGCGTTTAACTTCAACAATGTCAGTAGTGATGACAGTTACGTTTACAATTTAAACAATAACGGACATAATAGTGAAAGCGTATCTAAGCGTCGTATTAAACCACTAAAACGAGTATTATTGTTCGGTAAAACGGCAATAGCTTTAGTAGATTCGGGTTGTGATGTCAATTTAATGTCAAGAGATCTGTATAATAAATTGGGTAAGCCACACTGTAATAAAGAGTCGAATATTACTTTAACTGGGTTAGGTTATTGTCAGGTGCAATCCTACGGTGTTGTAAAATTAGATATTACTATTGATAATTGTTCATATTCTGACATTATATTTTATATTTTGCCAAACGACTCTGTACCATTTGAGATTATACTTGGTAGTGACTTTTTACGAAACGTGATGATGTTCATGAAAGATTGTGCTGTTTGGTTTTTGCCTAAAAGTGATTGGATGAACCCTAGCTATGAATGGTTGCAACTTTGATTATATATATGTCTAGATAGAGTGTCGCGCTGTAAAAGCACCCAAAAAAATGTGCCAACTTTTTATAGTGGTGTGCGTTGACAGCTACGTCTTACACAACACGACTGTCATTCTGTTTTCCTAGTGTGCGTGAATAATGATACCAGTTGTTGAAATATTCCCATTGAATTAGAGGAAAAATTCCATAGTGAGAATAAATTTTATCTAAGTAAATAAATATTCTCTAAGACGAAAATAATAAATGAATTAGAATTCAGATAAAATATAAACGTTGTACGTTACGTTAGTTTTTTTCGGAAACTTTTTGCCCAGTTTTGATGAAACTTTGAATGTACTTATATTAACCTCAACTATGTTACGATACATAATTTCTTAATGGAAGACCCATTAATACTTTTCCCGACACACGAATTGAACCCAGGACCGTGTATTCCGTAGTCGCGCTTGCGACCGGTAAACCAACGAGGCAGTTTATTAATTTTCAATGACTGGCGCAATTCGTCTCGCAGCTTGTCATATTCGTCACAAATATTATTTAAGAAATTTAAATTCCCGTAAATAATACCCATCTAATTTATTTTTTTCAAAAAATTACACTTCCGCCATCACTAAGTATGTATTAAACTACTGGACCACATGGGAGTTTGAATTCATAAACTGGCAACACGGACGTCAAAGACAAAATGTCGGAAAAAATATTAATTTATTTTCGAAATATTTCAATGGCTTATTTTGCTGAAATGAATACAAAATAATGTTGTTTACCGATGATATGTGACTTTTTTTGTTTTTTTTTATCGATCTTTGTAATTTCTGCATATTTTAATGGCACAAATCGTCCGTGTAAAAAAACATTTTTGCGATACAACTCGAGCATATCTCGTGACAGCGCAACTGACACTAAACGCGGCGAAGCGGTTTAGTGGCCAACAGTTGGTTACTAAATTTATCGACGCTTTTACAGCTTTGACTGTCTATCTAGACATATAAATAATCAAAGGGTTGCAAGATGTTGCATGTTTTTCCAGTTCTATTGATTGTTTAGGTTATGTCAGTGATCCAGCTGTCAAGGACGAAGTTTCAAGGTTAGTTGCAAATTATGTGCCGCAGAAGATTAAGGAAGCTCCAATAGAATTAAAAATTGTATTGAAAGATGAATTCCCTGTATCTCAGCGGCCACGACGTATCTCATTCAAGGAGCAGGAAGATGTGGATCAACAAATTCAGGAATGGCTTGACGACGGAATTATACGAGTAAGTTACTCTGAATATTCAAGTCCACTAGTATTAGTGAGGAAGAAGGATGGGGGGTTAAGAGTATGTGTAGACTATAGAAAAATAAACAGTAAAATGGTTAAAGATGAATATCCACTTCCCATAATAGAAGACCACATTGATAAATTGTCTTCGGCAAGAGTATTTAGTGCGCTAGATTTAAAGAATGCTTACTTTCATTTACGCGTGCATGAAGATTCGATTAAGTATACTGCTTTTGTAACTATGCATGGACAATATGAATTTTTACGCGCACCTTTTGGTTTGGCAACATGCCCCAAAGTTTTTACAAGATTTATAACAATCATATTTAGAGAATTGATTGCTAGAGGTGTTGTTATTGTTTTTATTGACGATATATTAATTCCAGCGGAAGACGAATACCAGGCATTGAGGCGCCTAAAAGAGGTTTTGAATACTGCATCTGAATATGGACTATGTATTAATTGGAAGAAGTCTCAGCTGTTAACTAGGAAGGTAGAGTATTTAGGCCATGTAATCGAAGGAGGTGCAGTGATGCCGTCGCCAGGGAAAACAGATGCTGTTACAAAATTCCCTGAGCCACAGAATTTGAAGCAGCTGCACAGTTTTCTGGGTCTTTGTTCGTACTTCAGAAAATTTATACCTAAATATGCTATGATAGCACGACCTCTAACAGACATGCTAAGAAAAAACTCTAGTTTTGAGTTTACTAATGAGCACAGAGCTATTTTTAATGAATTGAAGATGAAGTTAGCCACTAAACCAGTGT
The DNA here is from genome assembly GCA_936450705.2 of Protodeltote pygarga. Lineage (NCBI taxonomy): Eukaryota > Metazoa > Arthropoda > Insecta > Lepidoptera > Noctuidae > Protodeltote > Protodeltote pygarga. The sequence goes on along the minus strand of OW388270.2, from coordinate 10,809,420 downwards.
TGAAGATCTATGACCAAAGAGCAGAGACTGAGCTTCATACCGATGCGTCAAGTATTGCTTACTCAGCAATTTTAATGCAAAGAGGTGATGATGGAAACTTACACCCGATTCATTATATGAGTCGAAGGACCACAGATGCACAAGCAAAGTACACAAGCTATGAGCTTGAAGCTCTGGCTATTATTGAAGGTGTGAAGAAATTCAGGCACTATATATTTGGAAAATTCTTTAAGATTGTTACGGATTGTAAAGCTTTCCAAATGACTTTAAACAAAAAAGATTTGGCTTTGTCCACAAGAGTGGCTCGTTGGATTTTGCTCCTACAGGATTATGATTTTATAGTGGAACACCGTGGTGGTACTGAAATGAGGCATGCCGATGCACTAAGCCGAAACCCTTATGTGGCAATCATAACATCTAGCTTACACCAAGATATTAAACTCGCTCAGGAGAGTGACGAGGGCCTTAGTGCAATAATAAAAATTCTGGAAGATGGAAAATCATATAAAGATTATAATCTGAAACAAGGATTACTATATAAAGGATTAGAGCAACAACTTGTCATACCTAGTAAAATGGAAAATGAAATTATAAAAAGGTCACATGATAATGGTCATTTTGGAAAAAAGAAAACATTAGATTTAATTAGCAAAGATTATTACATTGAAGGAATAGGAAAGAAAATTGACGATTATATTGCTACATGTATACCATGTCTACTAACAAATAGAAAAGAGGGAAAACAAGAAGGATATCTTAATCCAATTGAGAAGGGTGATACTCCGCTGCATACATTACACTTAGATCATGTTGGACCCTTAACAGAGACACATAAACAATATAACCACATTCTGACTGTGATCGACGCTTTTACGAAGTTCGTGTGGTTATTTCCATGCAAGAGTACATCAACGAAGGAAGTATTGAATAAGTTGGAGATTCTACAGCAAACATTTGGAAATCCTGAAAGAGTTATCACGGATCGAGGTACTGCATTCATCAGTAATGATTTCCAGCAATATTGCAGCAAAGAAGGAATAGAGTGTTGTCATATCACCACAGGAGTACCTAGAGGCAATGGTCAGGTGGAGAGGATTCACAGAATTATTATACCGGTACTCACCAAGCTATGTATTGAAAAACCAGGATTGTGGTACCGACATATCGGAAGAGTGCAGATGGCGTTAAATAGTACTTACCAGAGAAGCGTGAACACTACTCCATTTGAAATGCTAATAGGGAGGAAGATGAAAAGACAAGAAGACATAGAAATATATGAACTACTAAAACAAGAGGAACGGAACAGCTACATGGAAAATAGAGAAGATCTGAGGAAAAGAGCTAAACAGCAAATATTAGAAGTGCAAGAGGAAAATAAGAAAAACTATGACAAGCATAGGAAAAATAGCAAGAAATACGAGGAAGGAGATATAGTTGCTATAAAACGAACCCAATTTGGAGGAGGAATGAAGCTTAAGCCTAAATATTTGGGACCCTATCGTGTTATCAAAGTGAAAAGACTGGATAGATATGATGTAGAAAAAGTTGACTCTCAGGCCGAAGGTCCAAATAAGACGACAACTTCAGCAGATCATATGAAAAAATGGCCAGATGGCATTCAGGATGTAAGTCAAGTAAGTGGGTAAAGTTTAAAAAGTCTGTATGTTAGTTTTGTTACGCATGTGAGTGTACGAGTGATACACAAAAGATAGTAAGTTGTTTTCTGATGTTTATGTTGTGTTTTATTGCTTTAACTTTGCAGAGTTGTTAAAGGGCATTCAGTTTATTTAGATTTTACGAGCAGATGTCACGGTGTTATAATTTTTGTTATCCTAAGTGAATAATATGATTAGGTTAACTCTGTGTTATATTAACCTGTGTTTAGTATTAAGTTATGTGTTATTTGTAACATGTTTTGTTAAGTTTATTGTTAAGTTCGGTGTGTATTTGATGTTTGAATTATTGTTATGGTTGTTGTTGACTGGATTGGTGTTGAATGTCTGAGGGCAGACATTGTGCAGGATGACCGAGTGTGGGATGATGATAGATGAAATAGAACGTATGTACGAGAGTGAATGAGTGAAGTATGTGTGTGACTGGGATGAATGAATGAGTATAAAAGATGGCAATGACAGATACTGTTTTACGACGAACGATGACGACGACGGTTCAACGACGAGGTATTTTTATTATTTTTTGTCTATTTATCGAAATATAATATTAAAGGAGCAAATCTTACTTTATTTCACCTCCCGATCCCACATTACTATCTGCATAATTAAGTTCGATGCACACTACGTAATCACGCGCAACGATCAAAGCTAATTGCTTTAGCGGAACGTTGTTCACATTCAGCTTAATGTAAAGCGCTGTAATTGACTGAACACTGATTACATTGCATACCCATCATATTATACGTAAGTACCTTTCAATGATATTACATAAATAACTTTATACTAAATAATTATATGTATTACAAACGAATTATATATTTACATTATTAATATTATGGTAACGTGTAGTTTGCATAAATAGTCCAAAGATCAAAAGCTGAAAGTGGATCTTTGCAAGCTTTTATTTAACGATGACTCAAACAACTAGTACGAAAATGATGTAGGACGATTTTTGTAAGGCGTTGCCGCGTGGCCTGATTAATTGGCGCCTTTAGGGTCATACACAATTATTGACAAAAACAAAGTACCTATTCCTTATTATGTCCACAACAATTTTACAATAGCCCAGAGCTCTGTCGCATAACTAGAGGCCGACGTGATTAGTCCGCGGCGTCATTATGTCGCCCCATTTGTCACCTCGCGTCGCATTGTTCTAACATTGTCCGCGTATTGTCGGAGACATCTGTCGGAATGCTAATAAGGACACGTTCATAATGATGCAATTCAAAGGAACGTATTATTATACCACCGTTTACCGACGACAGGACATTTACCTAAGAATCACATAGCATAGACTCACGCCGGTATTCCCCAGACGGTGTAGGCAGTACACCCACGTTTCGCCTAAAAATAACATGCTTTACAATATTTTATTACGCATTTCAGGGTGAATTAGCTATCGTGGTGATTAATGCTCGATCCTTCTCTGTATGGGGGAGGATTTTATTTATTTTATTTTATTACGAAATTAACTGTTGTAGAAATTAAAAGAGATTACCTACGAGCAGGCTTTTACCTCCAGGTTACCACCCTGACTACTGAGCTACTACCCTTTTTATATTAATTTAACTGTTGCAGTTTTTTTTTAATTTAACCCGAACACACTTTATCGCAACCAGTGTTGCAGTGAATAACTTTTAACATTATTTTATATTCAATTCAACAAAACAAGAAGTTTTTTTAGATAAATAATTCACTACTATAATTGTAACAATTTTTAAATACTCATTTTGCTAAATTCATTTCAACTCCTTCAAAGCTCTCTAAAGCAATCTAAATTCCAGAACTCCCATCCACTCTCCGACCTTGTAGCTTTTGCCGTAACTTTCTCAATACTATGTTAACTACTTCCTATTACAAGGCGATTACACAGGGTGCCTAGCTAAACCCTAACTAAGATTATGATAATATTGGCCGCCAACAGTGCGGCTAGCGCCAACAAGACAAGTTGTGGGACTCGTCTTCTAACCACGTAACAATCTCATCAATCAATCTACAATGTCTATGTGGTTTAAAAAAACTAGTAGATAAATAAATACTACTGACACGAAGCGCGGTTTAATCTGCAAATTTATAATTGATGGCATTGCGTTTCCCTTGTTACATGGGACAGAGAACATATTTATAGTCAAAAGACGGAATTTTTGAATTTTCTAGCATTTTTACTCATTTTTATTAACACACTTTTGTAGTAACTAACAAGCTATGTAAATAAATCTTGAGGGTCGATTTTAAGCTATTCATAGTTGTATCGATTTGATTTATATCTCTGTGGGTTATAAAGATAAAGATATTTATTTGCGTAAACATGTGTTTACATACAATTGCATGCAAGATGTTAACAGTGGGTAGTATAATGTGTTTTTTATTAATATTTATACTAAATAATTTATATTTATATCCTCTTATCTTCTTATCCTATATAATGCGGACGCATTAATATGCGTCCGCATTTCGATCTCTGGACATTAAAATGATATTAAAATAAATGTTGATCTTCGAGTTTGTTTAGGAGTTTTCCTCAAAGGTAGATAGCATAAAAAAATGCCGGCTTCTCTGTGAAAACTGTGGAGATGTCTCAAAGTGTTTGTACGGAACATGTTTACATAGGTCTGTGATGGCTGACTTTTTTAAGAAGAGGAGGGAAGAAAGTAAACAAAAATTTTATTTTTTTATTTTATTTTATTAAGTAACATAGCATTACTTAGCGTATACTATACCTACATGCGTAGCTAAATAGTAGGTTACAAAGGCAGAAAAAAATTCTCAATTACAATCAGGAATTGAACCTGCAACTGCAGACGATTAAATGTAGACTATATTTTTTATAGTTGGAATAGCTCAGTTTAAGATAAACTGGTGATTTAAGGTCGCAGATTCTAATCCTATTTGTAATCAAATTTTGTTTCTTTGTTACTTCAGTAAAATCGTAAAGGTTAAGGTTAAACAACTCCAAACTAGGAATTAGGTAAAATTGGTGGTGAGCAGTTGGCCATTGTTGGTCATTGTTGCCAACAGTTCACCAACTGTTGCCAACAATGGCCAACTGCGACCATGCAGTTGTAATCTGAACTTATTAGCATAGAACAAGCGTTTGATTTCGGGATAGTGGTGGGACTTACATCGACTTTAGGAATTTGAGAGTTTGTGTGAGTTGAAACTTAGATTATATAAAAACTGGATATGGCTTAAGTTTAGATACGTTTAGGCGTTACAAATATAGGTATAAACATTTTTATACATTATTTATGCAATCTAAGATACCACTAACTATCGATAAATGAAAATATCTCGAAGAAACCTGGACTTAAAAATAGCACGCAGTAAATTAGCGTGATTATTTAATATTGGATACTACTCAGTATGAGTAGGGGCTTTTACTCTACAGTGAGACAGTGGTGTCCAGTGGTTACCAGTTAGCTATATTTCTGTTACCACATTAAGCATTAATTCCATTAGAACCTTGCATTAATTCCAAGTTAAAATAGTTATGTTGATAAATATCAACACCTTAGCTACAAACCAGTTTCCTAACACGGTCGGTTAGTGTGAGTGTACCCAGCGGAGTAAATATGGACATAATAAACTCTGCAACTAACTAAACTGACTCAAACTAGTACATCACTAACTCAACTACCAAGCTAGTCACAAATAGCTGCAATAAAACAGTGCAATGCGCTGTAATCGCACTGCGAACTGCAATGCAATGCTTATGTAATGTTTTCTGTAGCTAATGTTTTTAAAAACATGAATGTGCACTTTCTGTATAGTTCTGTTAGATACCTTATATATTACTATACATACACAGCTAGTATCAAGTTGTATCAGTCCACTGCTGGACATAAACCTCTTCTTATACACATCACTTATTTTGTGCGCTCATTAGAAGGTGTTTGGTGTTTGCGCCACGCTCTAGCGGATTGACGATCGCAGTAGCAGATGGTTGCTATTAAACAGTAGGATGCTGCTGCCCATACTCCAGGTTTTTCCCTTTGTCGCTTCTTATGATACCCGCGGGACGAGTAGGGGCGGTTCTATTCTTTAGCCGGAAACCACACGGCACATTACAACACAGTTAAGAAATTTTCCATCTGTATTAGGTGTCTCGGCTTAAATTTCCTCACGAGACAAGTATTTATGTCACTCTGGGCATTTATACAGGGTGGCCCATTTATAGTGGTCCAAAAAAATTTTTTACATCTAAGACATCCCAATGAATGATCTAAACGCAACATATGTTCCACGAAAATCAGTAGTTTAGAAGTTATGATTTTTTCAATTTAATTTCTTAAAATTTCTTCTTAGTCATGAAAACTTCTTTAGATTGAAAGTACTATAGACATGTAGCAAGCAAGCAATGAGCTATTTTTAAGGTTAACCTTAAATCGTAACATGGTTTTAGACCTTTCGGTGAATTATTTGTAATTTTCGATTGATTAAGCACATTTTTCAAAAAATTCTAAAGACAAAAAAATGTACTACACGAATTTTGCTTATGGTTGTAAAAACTACCTTGAAGTGTGAGGATAACATAAATAAAAAAATACTGCGGTGTAACTACAGTAAGTTCTTCAGAAATGAACATTGTATGCACTAGGTCATTAAAAACTTAAAATTTTAATTTTTGCCTAAAACATCATTTGAATAAATCCAACTTTATTATGAAAATAAAAACACTGGAATTAGTTAAATAAAGGATATTTATTTAAAATAACAACCCACAATGACAAAATAAACGCTATTACAATAATTTTTCGAAATGTCTGCCTCTATTTTCAATGCAAATCTTTTTAAGCCTGTTGAAAGCCTGTTGTAATTCGGCCATCATCATCATCTGCCTAGCCTTTTCCCAACTATGTTGAGGTCGGCTTCCAGTCTTACCGGGTGCAGCTGAATACCAGTGTTTTACAAGGAGCGACTGACTGTCAGACCTCCACAACCCAGATACTGGGTTACACGATACCCCTTGATAAGACTGGTTGTCAGACTTTCGGGCTTCTGACTACCCGTAACGATTGTCAAAGATCTACAATTGACAGCCGGGGCCAACAGCTTAACGTGCTATCCGAGGCACGGAGAGTGATAATTAATTCATAAAACGCACAGACCTTACAAAAAAGTCAGAGGTGCGCGCATTGGGTTCGAACCCGAGACCTCTGATTTGTCTGTCAACGGTCACCACCACTAGGCTATCACGACGAAAGCAAATAGACAGCTCTTCAACAGGCATAAAAGGATTTTTTTGCGACGTCGCTGTTTAATGTTTATGCATTGAAAATAGAGACAGACATTCTGAAAACTTATTGTAATAGCGTTTATTTTGTCATGGTGGGTTGTTAATTTAAATAAATATCCTTTATTTAACTAATTCCAGTGTTTTTATTTTCATAATAAAGTTGGATTTATTCAAATTATGTTGTAGGCAAAAATTAAAATTTTAAGTTTTTAATGACCTAGTGCATACAATGTTCATTTCTGAAGAACTTACTGTAGTTATACCGCAGTATTTTTTTATTTATGTTATCCTCACACTTCAAGGTAGTTTTTACAACCATAAGCAAAATTCGTGTAGTACATTTTTTTGTCTTTAGAATTTTTTGAAAAATGTGCTTAATCAATCGAAAATTACGAATAATTCACCGAAAGGTCTAAAACCATGTTACGATTTAAGGTTAACCTTAAAAATAGCTCATTGCTTGCTTGCTACATGTCTATAGTACTTACACACCAAATTTGTTTCGATTTAGTGCGATCACTTTCAATCTAAAGAGGTTTACATGACTAAAGTAGAAATTTTAAGAAATTAAATTTAAAAAATCATAACTTCTAAACTACTGATTTTTGCGGAACATATGTTGCGTTTAGATTAATCATCAGGATGTCCTAGATGTAAAAAAAATTTTTGGACCACTATAAATGGGCCACCCTATATATTGTTAAATTATATGCATATAATGCACCTATGATGTAGGAAAAAGTTTTAGTGTTACCTACATAAAAAATACTACTAAACTACTAGCTATGTACAGAACAGAACCCTTTTTCAGACAATTGACTTGTAACAAACCACGTACCTTACTTTTTAATAAAAACAGTGTTGCTATAGTAACCAGTGTTACCAGATACACGGCAGTATTCGTGACAGCTTGTTAGCTCATAGCTAGAGTGCCGTAAAAAACTTGATACCTATATTGTATTTTACATGCGAGATATTTGGGAGCTAGACTTTTCTATTTCGAGCTACAAATATTGGAACCTATATATTTTTTTTAGAATGGATGTTGATTTCAACATCGTCTTGTACTTTCTTTGTTATTTTATTTACATGGACCTCAGAGTACTTATGAAAAGGTTTTTCGGCTCAAATCAGTTCTACCTTTCTCATGCATACAGCTAAAGAGTGGAATAACCTGCCAGCGTCTGTATTTCCGGAACATTATAATTTGGGTATCTTCAAATCAAGAGTGAATGGGCATCTTAAAAGCAGGTGTGCTCCATCGTAGACCACAACGTTGCTTACCACCTGGTGGGTTCGTAGTGAAACACATGCTTTTGCTTTATAAAAAAAAGTCGAACTAGTTTTTTAGTAACCCTGCTGGTTTCAGCACCAAGAGATTGGCTTGACCCAGTAGGTATTACGTTCTCGCAAAATAACGATCTTAAATAACTATATTCATAATACGGTCAGTTATAAGATCTCTACTAAGCCTCATTATTCTATCAGTAATTAGTCTTCAAGATTCAACTAAATTACTACTCTACTCTAAATTCTTCTCTCTAGTCTTTATTTCCTCTACCAAACTAAGACCGAGTATGCTACAAATCTAGCTACTACGGATTGGAATCGAACCGAGAATACGGAATGATTAATGCTGAGTTCTATTTGAAGCATTTAGTATTCTGACAAGCGATTTATGTAGATAAATTAACTATAGAATACGATAGTATTGTGATAAATGGAAATGTAGAATAGATATTGATGCAAATTCTGCAGCTAATTTAATAGATATATTGAGATAAATTGTAATCTTCTTATTTGCGCATGCTTGGAATAAAACCAGGAGCCAGCGTATCGCTGGTGGTGTGCGATCGTGGGAATATTTCAAGTATACGGATTTCTGTAAGATTATTTGTATCACATTATTTCGGGAAGTCTGTTAATTTTAAAAAGGCCACGACGAGCCACGACAACTATTTCACACTGTAATATCTCCTTCTTAATAAGCTAGTCTCTGCAATTTGGAAGCTGGACCGAATTTCAAATAGGCGGATAATATTGTTCATTCTCCATTCTCAGTTATTCTTTTCGCAGGTCTGCTGGAAGAGAATTCTTTTGAAGTAAGCCATACCTTTGTACCGTTAATTTTTACCTTTATATTACATGTGCCCACTTATTTAAAAAAAAAATGTTTCATTTCAAATACATATTTATAAAAGAAATTTAAAATTTATAGATACAATATAAATTATTATAGGTATTATACATTACACATTTTATATTTAATCCGAATCACAATCGCTCTCCCATTAAAATGTTCACTTATTACAAATTAACGTAAACTAAACAAAACCTCTACCGTTCTCAATACCGAGGCCAAAATTACACTCGGGAATACCGCAACTGTTTCAACTATATTGTATTTGATGCGGAAACCGCAGCCAACCGCCTCACAACAATAAATACACAAATAATTGTATTTTCAACTCGAATCAAATTATATGAACACTCAAGTTATAACTGATACTACAGATTATAAATATTAAACAAATATCTTTGTTTACAAATGTATATGCTTATAAAAAGTCGGGTTATGTACACCATATTTTATAACTCGAGAACTGTTGAACCGATTTTTATAGTTTTTGATTTGTTGGATTTGTCTCCGCCTAGAATAGCAGAATAGAACAAAAAAAATGGGTCCATTTTTAAGAGCGAGTGTAGTACGCGACGGCGTACTCGCTCTCAAAATGGACTCGGTTTTGAGTTCAAAATAGTGGGGTATGCTCAGAATTAGCCCGTGAATATAGCCGTAATAATATTAAATAATTAAGTATGACTCAGGAATTCTAAAAAAATAAGACTATTGGATAGATTATGGTCCAACCCAAAATCTTCATAGTATAATACAAATTAATACATACATATTAATAATATAATACAAATTAATTTGAGTGTCAGGAGTTATCGGCAGTTAATTCTCGGAAAACTATATTCAGCTGTATCGTATTACATTACAGGTTTGCGCCATAGTTACGCTAAATAGGAAGGTTTGTAAAACAATTCATATATTGTTATTCTTTATTTTGTAGACTGCCTCGTTGGTCTAGTGGTAGCAAGCGCGACTGCTGAGCACGAGGTCCTGGGTTCGATCCCCGGGTCGGGCAAAGTGTTATTGGGTTTTTCCATTAGGAAATTCTCAGTAGCAGCACGGAGTCTGGAATTGTGCCCGGTTAATGGCAATAGGCTCGCCCCCTATTACATGGGACTTATAACATAGCCGGCGAAACGTGGGTGTACTGCACCTCTGCCTACCCCCTCTGGGGAATACAGGCGTGAGTCTATAAATAAAAAAAATTTAAAAAAATATTTTGTAGATTTGCTAAGCCGAAGAATTATTTTCAAAGAAGATAGAAATAATAAGGATAAAATGTAAATGTTCATCATATTTTGAACATCAGTAACTTTACGAATTATTATATTTCCACCGTGTTCTAGAAACCATTCGTCGGGTAATACGACGTGTCAAAATAAATTAATCTCCTATTGTATCTAAAATGAAATAAAAAACCAACCGATAGAAGAATTTTATTGTTGTCAGACTTATAAATATTATACGCTTTGACATAAATTTCTTTTTTTAAAATAGAATAATAAAAAACACAAGCCACCTACAAAAAAAAACAATTAATGTATGAAGAACTGAAAACTCGTTCCGGGGGTATTTATTGATCTAGTTATCTGAGTGAATGTAAGCTAAGTATATAGGTTTGTATGTTCGGTATTTAAAATTATCACAAAGCTAATACCTAGGTAGCTCGTATCTATAGCTGTATTTTGTTTTTTTTTATAGACATATTATTATTTATATACTGTTTTAGACTGGTTTTAATATAATATTGAAGAAATATTATTAAATAAATAATAAAATAAAAATCAGTCTTACAATAAACCAACAATGGGTCTCTCGTCTTATGAACAATAATTAAAGCGCCAAGACAGCTCAGAACAGCGACGGAACTGTTTTACAAAGAGAAGTAACACTAATTCCACTTTATTTTACAAAACATTTTGCTTATAACAACCCTTCTCTGCCTTATTTAACTCCTGACAGTTGTTTGGTAACGCGAACTTGGTAGATAAGAACGTTTTTACGTTACATTTTAAAACAAAGAATTTTGTACAAAACTTTGTCGCTATCTAGTTGTCTTTGAAACAAAAGACTTGTTGTTGATTTAGTGTCAAATAATAGTTTTTTTTTAAAGAAAGAAAGAAAATTGTTCATTAGGGACTCGCACAATTAAACCGTCAAACAATGAGAACAAAACACTAAAGGAAATCAATTGTATATTTATAATGTATAGTCCTTGCGAGAGTTAAGCCCTGTACATAGAAATACCATTGATTGTGTACGAGGTACCCATCTCAGCATTAAGCTGCAGCAAGAATATTAAATGCTGTAGGACTGATATAGTTTGAAAGTGCATCTTAAACCATCTAAAAAATAGTACCATAGCATATAACATAGACTCACGCCTGTATTCCCCAGAGGGGGTAGGCTGAGGTGTATGCAGTTCACCCACGTTTCGCCGGCTATGTTATAAAGTCCCATGTAATGGGGGGCGAGCCTATTACCATTAACCGGGCACAATTCCAGACTTCGTGCTGCTACTAAGAATTTCCTAATGGAAAAACCCAATAACAATTTTTCCGATCCGGTGATCGAATTTAGGACCTCGTGCTCAGCAGTCGCGCTTGCTACCACTAGACCAACGAGGCAGTGAAAAATAGTTTTAAATATTTATTCTACATTTGGGAGCAAAAAATTCCTACGTACAAAAAAATCTTTAAATCATATTGTGATACTCATAGAGTGTCATATAATAGTCATTTCAGTAAACGTAACAAAATACCGCTTACAAACTGCAACAACACAACCTTTTCAAAATAGCGCCTACTAGCGACATCTATTGTCGATAACTGCAGTCGTCGCCTATCGTTTTCACCGTTAGATGTGGCTTCATCGCCTCTTTGAACTTTTAGTTCTTGTTTGTACTACTAGATGGAGTTAATATATTTAGGTAGATTATGTTTAATAATCCTTCCGTTTACTTCCGATGTTATGTTTTAGTTCTGTAATGAAATAAGTTTAAACTTGCAACTTTTTGTTTTATTTAGAATATGCTAAACTATTTTATTACCTACCTACATAGTTGGCTTTTGATGGTCAGGCATATGGTAGTTAAATATTTAATTACTAATATTGGACAATTTTACCACTACATCGAGCATTTAACTATCAAGTAGGTACCTAATAGCTTATTTTACCCTGTTTTCTGAAGACAAAAGTCATCTGTTTAATAAAATAAAATAAAAATAATAAGTTGAATATCAAAAATCTTATTTCCAAAAAATATAGCTCAGTAAAATTGTTCTCTAAATATTACTTTACACAGTCCATTTTTCTTTATCATCGCACGATCTTTTCCTCCCACAGATACACGTTCCTATAACCAAAGGGCATTTATCTTTTCATAATACAAATTTTGATTTATAAAAACATTGAGGTTTTCCTTATTATGTTTAATAATATATCTATTTTATCCTCTTCGATGTTTTTTATACTACCAAGGTGGCAAACGTGCGACCTTCTTGAAGTAAGTGGTTTCCGTAACCTTACGCCTGCAACATCAGGAATATCACTCTCGGTGCGGGATAAGAAGGAAATACTCATTTTATTTTCATCATATAGGGATCATTAGGGATATAAAGGAATTCCTCTCCGATAAGCCTAGTTTTTCTTAATAGCAGTTATAGATTAGTAGTGGTACCTATGAGCAGCGTGATCTAGTGCTAGCTTACCATTATTATAAGCTTGCCTCCTTTTCTATATTATTTAGTATTAAAACAGTTTTTTTTTATATATATTGTGTGGGCTCCTTTAAGGTCTGGCGGGAGAGTTATGTCTGTATGTATAACTATAAACTATACGATGTACCACAACGAATGTCTAGGCGGAAATACCTGCGAGATTCACTAACCCATTGACCACGCTTTCTCCAGATTTTGACTTTGATATTTGATTTGATTGCTTCTTCGTCTCCAGATTTACCAACTACTTAAAAAAAAATCATTCGTTACCTACCAACTCTACGTTATAATTTTTTTCTCACATTAATATTTTCCTTTGTATTGTGGATAAACACCCAGTTCGAAACATTTATATTAGCCAAACCAACAAAAACTAATTTGACCCGAGCGGGAATCAAACCGCTAAGCACACCAAGTGAGCCAATCATGTATCCTTTGCTACAGTTCTATATAAAACAGAGCAAGTTATCTCAACACGTAAACATAAATGAGTTTACAAGACACGCGACAACTGTAAACGGACAGTTGCCGTAAACAACAGTTTATGCGTTTATACGTTTACGACGTAACTTGTACTGGGGTAAGCAGTGCCCCGCTGAGATAAACAAAGCTTGTAACGCGATTTAACTTTGAGAAATTCATTCTCATTGTTTAGGAAATATAGTCTCTCAGATAGATTTTCTTAACATGAATGGTGAATTACTTAGTTAAAGTTTAAACCATATTACACTAGTGTATACTCGCTAATCTAGTATCTCGCTCGCACCTTAAAGATATAAAAAAAAATACAATCGAATTGAGAACCTCCTCCTTTTTTGAAGTCGGTTAAAAATGAATGAATATAGTTATTAATAAACGAAACAAACATATTGAAGGAAAATAACATTTCAAAGTTTTCAGCTTGATCAAAACATGTTTTCATACATAAAAATAGCATAAGTACTTAAAGTAAAATTCATTAAGTAAATTCGTAAAGTAAAGTTCATTTAAAGCTATATTGATATTACTCTTTTTTACTTAAAACTACTTTTTTAATGAAAGGCTGAACCGATCGAAATGTATTTCTAAAGGTAGCCTGGGTTCTGGAGGAGGACACAGCTTACTAGGAAAATGAATTCCAGGCGGACAAAGACACGGATGACAGGAATTAATTTATAAAACAAAAGTTTCCTGTGTTCAGTAAATTTATGAAAACAATCTCGCTGTGAGAGACAAAGATGGAACCTTAAACCGGAGAAATATGGATGTCCTCGTAAAATAAGATACTTGTGCCCAATCCTTAGAGAAAATTCAGGCGTGATGTTATATAATATTTACCTTCAGTTTAATATTCACAAAGTTTTATAAAACTTCTTGTTCTCCAGACAGCTACGTTTTGAAATATATTTAATGTAAAGATTTGGGAGATGTTTAGAAATAATAGTCAACGGTATGTATCATGTAGGTACCTACGAGACCTATTCACACTCTTAATATACATTGAAATATGTTTTACAAAGAGACACAAGAAGATTCGTGAATTAATTTTAAACATTTCGCCAGATATTATAATAATTCCCATGTGCCTATTGCCGTATGCTTACCGGACATTTTACCAAAATCCATGCTACTATTAGAATTTCAAAAAAGTTAATCGCTATTACGCCAATACTTATTTACTACGTATTTATGGTAATAGAGTTGGAATTGTATCGTAATTATGCCAATACAATTTTAATTGAATCGGAATTACTCTTACTCAGTTTTATTTGCATAAGAACAATATTTTACTTTGAATAGAAATAAAATAGGGAAGATGCAAATGTAATATTTATGAAATTTTTATGGTTAAAATGTTAAAAACATATAAAAGAAATGCTATTGCAACGTTTTTATTTTACATAATGTTGTTTTTAAACAATAATTACGAATTAAAAATGACTTGCAACAAAACGAATTTCAAAACACCAATCAGCGTTTAGTGACGTCAGTCTTGTTATGACAACTTATTTGAGGTTATGGTTGTAAAGTGATTACTATTTTAGGAGAATATTAATTGCGTTTTTAAAATAAAAATGGAAGTTGGGTTTATAAAAGCAGACTCCAGGAATTTACCGAGAGTTAGTGTTGACATGGTTGTAACTTTTTTTTATCGAAAGTGCAGAGTTTTCAGGTGTAGAAATGAAAGGGGCTAAATTACTACGGTATGTATACATCATAGTCATTCATAGTTGTTAAACTTTGTATTTTATTCAGCGGCTTCTACATATAGCAGTTATTTCAGCTCGACAAGAGAATCTTACGGGTGGTTTAAACTCTGGCACCAGGTTATTCATCAAGACGTACAAGCAGATTAACTAAGCATATAACAAGAAATATATTCGCCGACTTACGTCAAAGTGATCTTCACAGCATCGAATTACGGTCTTTGGAGAATAATTGTAATTTGTCTTCACAGCTTGAAACCACTTTTTTCTCAGCTTTGGGTCAGAAGGTCCACTCAAAAATAATTTATTTGCAAACTTGGTTGAGGTAGATGGACACATTGGCACAAAACATGAGTCAACACGGCTTTTTATCTGAATATTAATGGTATTGTTACAATCACCTGACGTCGATGGATAGTCCATTTTATTTTTTTACAAATAATCTCGAAAAAGCAAAAGTTAAAATGAAAAGTAAATGTAAAGTATGAAAATTGAAAGTTGTTGACTGACAAGAGTGACGTCATCAGTACCATAGGTCCGTTTTCGCGCGAACTGTCAAACTGTCAATTTAAAACAGCATTTTTTCCGATAAATTACAATATTTTAATTGTTTTAATATATTTGTGGTCTATTCTACATGGAATTCTTTAAAATGAAAACAAAAATAAAAATAGTGCATCTTCCCTATTGAGCAGAATTCGACTAAGTGTACGTTAATATTCAGAAAAATGTAGTAAAATAGTATATTTATTCACTATCCTTATATTTTCATAACAACTATAGATATTTTTTTACATTTTAACAATAGAAGCGGCTTAAATCGTCGAATACAATTTGTATTCAGCAGCAAACCAAATCAACTACGACGATAAACAATGAAAAATGATTTTCTCAACACAGAGAAATACACCCTACACCTCTAAGATAAAGTTCAAAATAATCTGTAGCATGTTTAGAAAAATGTTTAGACCAACAGTGTAAATATTCAAAAGACATCAATTCTCATGCCAGGTGGTGAGGAAACAATCAATCTTTGATTTTCTGCGAGAAATATATCTATTTCTTTCTTTTGTATAGGGAATTTTAGCGAGTGAGCGGGACAGGAGGTGGTGATGTTAAAATAATTGAAGTCAGCTATAGGGAAGCGATTTCGACACTGCATTACAATTTAAAATGTATATTTACTGACTATCAATCTTGTAAATACAAGGTTATTTAATACAATCAAATTGTTGCATATTACAAATGCGCACACTAAATTATTTTGTGTGTTAGTTTGTGCAAAAAATATGATCATAGCGTACTAATGAATTTATGATTGATTCTTGATTCTTTTCTTAATACTAAATAATTCTTAATACTTATAGTTCATAAATAAATGCACAACTCAAAGGTTATTTCACATATAAACTGTTACTATAAATGCAATAATACGTACATTTTAAATAGAAGTTTTTCTTGAATAGGTTTTTGAAAAACTGTAAATGTCCCCATATTTTTGCTTGTGACTCTACGTGAAGGTGGTCTGGACACCATTAAACTTTTAACTATCATAAAGACGCCAGCGTCGCATAACAATTGATTTCCTTTTGTATCTTATTTTTTAATGTTTGACGGATTAAAGATCATAATATATTTTATTTAAATAATATTTTTCTAAGTTCTCTTGTAACTTTGTATGTAGTTTGGCATGCAGATTTAATCAAGACAGATTTTCCGCGCAATTTTTATTAGTCTGTTCACCCCTTAAAAACGCAGCCGTGATGATATGAATGCAAATGTGATTGTTGTAGTACGTGCAAACAATTTGTTAGAAGCTCTCACGTTGATAGAGTCACGTAATGAACGTAGTACACGTAGTTTGTCAAACTCTACTTAGTACAGTCAACAGCAAAAGTAGATGATCAAAATTCAATAGGTACTAATGAACGGAGTTCGCGAAATATATGGCAGCTGTACTAGTAGTAAATGTTTGGTATAATTTACAATCACATATTTTTAAATCAATTCGACGCCACACAGTTCTGACGCGAACTCCGTTCATTAGTATTCAATTTCTGATTTTAATCATCTACTTTTGCTGTTGACTGTACGTATAAATTATACCTATATATTAGTAGTAGGCAAAAACCTGACGAAAGTACTGTGAATTCGCAAGTGAAACCCGTACTTCCGCCTACAGGTTCGGAGGGAAAACCGTCTGGTTTTTAGTCATAACCCCCTCACCAGCCCTTGGTGATGGGGCACTTATATAGGGTTTTTACACGCCAAAATAAAAAGTAACCTACGGAAAATAATCGACTTTTTTACAGACTTAAAAAAAATGCATAGAATTAAGAACAGGAATTATTTTTTATTGTTTACTACATTGATTTTTTCGTGATTAGTGCGCCAATTTGTTTAATTATTTTTATCTGAAAAAGTATTAATATTCTTTGATGATGCCTATGAGACGCAGAACGGAACTTCTCATCGGGTGATAACTATACTTTTTGGTGAAATAATTTTGATTTCATGAAATATATTACACTTTTTTAGTGTCTCGAAGCCGGTTTTTTTTTAGTAGTTTGAATCAGTGTAGTACCTACTTAGTAGACGATAGACATAATAAATTGTACTTAGATCAAAGTGATTAACTTTAATTTTAGTACCTTAGAGAGTAATAAAATAATACTAATGTCTTTTTCCTTTTTACAGGTAATTAAAGAACAAAATCACAACTTCCAGGAAAAGGTTTGACAGATAATGCTATCTTAACTTCTTTTGTGTGAAGTAAATTATTATTAAGTAATTATTTTACAACTTAAGCGTCATTGATGTAGTGATTGTAAGCTACTGAGCCGGTGATCAATTCCCAGACCGGACGAAGTATGGGCTTAAACACTAATTAATTTATTAATCACTGTATACTACTGTGCTATTTATTAATAGTTTCTTCTTTTTTAATTACCTAACCTTTAGAGCCAATTTCACTATTGACACTAAACGCGATCAATTCATATTAAAATCGGTTCAAGTGTTTAACTGAGTTCAGAACTGCAATTTGCGTAGGGCTAAACTTAGTTTTATTATACTGGGTTTTTTAAGCAAATGCCTTAGTTTTTAGTTTAAATTTATTTTATGAAATAGTAAATAGATATTTATATGTCCATTTATCCGAAGAGTAAATACATTATCTTTATTTCTTACCCTTTTAGAACGAATGTCGTAACGTTGCCAAATATGCCAAACCATAGGAAAATGTCAAACATTCATATTATTTTTGATATTACAAGTAAAACATCGCAACATTGAGATTGAGAAGAGTTTAAGCTGAATCTAATTGACATTTGAAAAACTTCAAAGTCAAAGAAATTAGAAAGTCATTAGTCAAAATACTTTAGAGTTTGGAAGCTTTTCAAGTTACCGCGAGTTAACGTTGATTAATAATTAATTAGGTTAAACTTTAAGGCAAATCGTTAATTTGCTAAAGGTCCCATGCGAACA
Source organism: Protodeltote pygarga (assembly GCA_936450705.2). Classification (NCBI taxonomy): domain Eukaryota; kingdom Metazoa; phylum Arthropoda; class Insecta; order Lepidoptera; family Noctuidae; genus Protodeltote; species Protodeltote pygarga. Next base: position 10,790,986 of record OW388270.2, on the reverse strand, counting down.
CTACTTTATATTAAATTTACCAAATCAGGGCTCAAAGGTCGGAACTTCAAATATCTTTCTTACTACGTTACCTAGCAAACATTAGAAATAGAAGTTAGAAGCAGTTGACTAAAGAACTCTATCGGCCAGTAAAATCCGTTAAACACCACGGCAAAAGTTTTCAATACTCGAAGAACAAACTCGATATATTGACTGCGTAATGCCAGCTACGCAAGAAATATCGTACACAAGTGTTTGAGCACGTACATAGGTGTAGCTACTCTCTATATCCTCACTCTGAAAGCCCGATGAGACATAAGTCTTCTTTTTCTTCATCGTATGGTTGATGAAACACAATTTTAATTTCTAATACGCGTGTACATGCCTAGCGATAAATCTTAGGTGCGTGCTTCAGGTTCGAACCTGAGACCTCTGACTTGCCAAACTCTAATACTTGCATATACCTAAGTATTTTATTTCAATGAGATTACAAATTCAATTATATACCTAGGTAAATTAAAATGATAATAATATAAGTAATTTTTCTTTTACGTAAAACGGTTTTGTCATCAAAACTAAAGCTGTGTACCAAATATCAGATCAATCTGTCAACAGGAAGGGGGTGAAATATCGATTACAAAATTTGAACCAAATAATAAACAGGTCAAGCTAAATAAAACCGTTTAAAAAATATTAATAATAGAACAGTAATTACTGGTCTACCAACTACTATTAACAAAGACGTGAGTAAAAGAAAATCCATTTTAGCTTCCACAATTTTTAATAGACAATCTAACCGAAGCTGATCTTCAAAAGCCACTAGTTTTAATATTAAACTTTATTGCTTTACTTTAGTATTTTTTGCTGCGATGCAATTTTCAGACGATGTTAAAATCTCAGCATTTTCTGACATTCGCTAACTGCAAACGGTTGCTAAATGTATTTTTTTTCCTAGATTTGAAACACGGAACGTTAAATATTTGTAGCTAGACGACACATTTGAGAGTATAAAGTATGATTGGAAAGTAGATTACAGGCTTTAAAAACGTTGGTATGTATGTAAGTTTAGATATTTGTGCCTTAAATTCAAGTAGGTATCATGAAGAAAGCCGGTGCACCACTTTTAGGGTTAGAATCGCTTGCATCCGGCGTCCGAACAGGATAAAGATCACAAACTAGCAGCGATCAACACCCCAGCTGTTTTTGGTAGCTTCAGCTGTGGCTGGTTATCACCCTCCGGACAAAGCCTAACAACAAAAGACTGATCGTGTGAATCACTGGTCGGATAGTTCTGATTGATACCGTCCAACTTCCATCCGCTTGATTTAAAAGCAGGTGTGCTCAACCTAAGATTCGTGGTCAAACATGCCTTATCACTACAAATTATAAAACAAAGTCGCTTTCTCTGCCCCTATATCCCTATGTATGCTTAATTCTTTAAAACTACGCAACGGATTTTGATGCGGTTTTTTTTAATAGATAGAGTGATTAAAGAGGAAGGTTTAATGTATATTGCACTTGTGCGAAGCCGGGGCGGGTCGCTAGTTCATAATAAAAAATAGCTAACATGATCAGCTCACGGAAATAGTACATAACGTAACTTCCGCTTGCTTTTCTTTGTTTCGAACGTTTCCCCACTGATGTCACCGGGTTCCTATATAAATGCAAATGTTGTGACCCTCTGTAACTCGAGACAAAGTAAATTTGATGGCACATTACTTTTATTGGAGCAGCTCCCGAACTCACAAGTATTATATTTTTGATTTTATCTTCAACAATTGGGTGAGATTGCGCTTAGATTTGTTGTTTGGTTTTTGAGGGTATTGGAATATTAATGATCGGAGGGGTTAAACTAATTTTGTGAAAGGTTTTGGAAAACTTTTTTTTTATAAATAAAAAATTGTTCTTGACGAATGAAAGGAGTTTGATAAGTATTTTAGTTGACTCTTATGATATCTTAACTAGTCGACAGACTGCTTTTTTGATATACCCCAAAAAACATCTTGATCTACTGGGTTTGATCCTCAGATCGGGTAAAGTGTCATTGGTTTTTCCATTAAGAAATTCTCAGTATCAACTCAGGCTCAGGTCCCACCTGATGGTAAGCGGGGTAGAGTCAATGGTGGAGCACACCTGCATTTAAAGCAGAAGGACAAAGTTGGACGACAGAAGCAGCTTGAGAATTACCCACCGCTAGTTTGAAACCTTTGTACCATTAGTCGACTTTCCTACTTTGTCGACACGCAGAAAAAGAGGCGTTGCTACTTTTCCCGGACACTACACACATGATAATTTAATCATCATTCTTCCTCAATTAACACAAAAAAGTGATCAAACCAAAAATCTGTGACGGCAATCAAAACTGTATCAGTCTACATCAATACGAATGCCAAATTGAAACAAAATTAAGGTCACAAAAAAGAACAACCACATTGGAGTGCCACTGTGCGACCTAGTTTCGCTGTGGTCGAAACATTCGTATGGAAATATATATATCGGAACACAGTGGTGGCGGCTGTGCTTCGGTTGTTATACAAATGCCACCACAAAAGAGTGGCGGCTACATGCTCGCTCGTTTGATTAATTCCATTTTTTTGTACAACTGAGTTTTGGCTGTTGATGTACCTATGCATATATTATGGAGTTTGAGTCGTGATAGCCTAGTGGTGTGACCGTTGACTGGCAAGTTAGAGGTTTCAGGTTTGAACCGTATTATTGTTATGTGCGTATTATAAATTGATTCTTACTCCGTGCCTGAGAAAGCACGTAAAGCTATTGGCCCTGCGCCTGATCTCTCCGGTCGTGTCGGATTGCCATCCCATCGGATTATGAGAGTGAGGGAGTAGAGATTGCACCTGTATTTGTACACTCTTGTGCACTATAGGTATCTCTTGCGTAATTGGCTAATCTCCGTTGAGATTGGCCGCTGTGACGATCGAAAATTGGTCAGGAGGACATTATTATTATGTTATTTAGCATTAATATTCAATAATATTTTGTTTAAAGATTACTTTTCGGTAATTATGAAGCACATAAAAATAATTCATATAAAATTCAAGTACCTAAAGTTAGGAATTGATTGTCATTCTACAGTATCATATTTACCTTCCCTTACAACCCGCATTAAGTTTAATGGCCGAATTGTACGGAGAGGTAAATTTCCAACTTAAATGTAGAATTAAACGAGCCTACAGGATCAGAGCAATTCCTCGAAGTTTGCGAACTCCTACTCAATATTTTTCTAGTACCTAATAGGACCAGACCATGTTGGTGTTTCAAGAACGAATATGAATTTGACAGAATTCTTTTTATTGTTAAAAAGAATGAAGAATATGGTTGATGTAACAACATATGTTTCGTGTTATGGTTTTCCGGCTGCGGATCTCTAACATGGCTTTACACATCATCGAACACTTTTCTCTATCTTTACTCACGATGATTTCCTTTACATTTGTGACTAATGATTGCCTCTTTCATTTAAGTGTCCAGAACTTAATTTAACAGCAGTTACCACACGTCTTATGAGTGTTTCCAATAAATAGTATTTTATTTTCAATGAAAATAGAAATCTGATAGCTACACATAGACATTAGTCACCAGATCTTGTTTACCTAAATTATATTGATTTTAATTGGGTAGTATTCAAATTAAGATCAAACTTCGTTTGTATGGAGCACGTGGGGAAACTCCTCTTAATTCACTCAAGATATAAAGCTTCAAGTGAGTGCCCTGGGGGATTCCCGGTAGAGCTGGGCCGGCTTGATTGATCCAACTTCACGCTCTCCGATGTAAAACAAAAGCATAAAGCATTCAATTTTTTTCTCTAAGGCATAAAGACTTCAATTTGCGGACACTGGCCGTATTGAACTAAAAAATAAAAAGAAGTAAACATTATATAAAGTCTTTGTGTATAATATGCGAACACTAAAGTTCGAATTTGTAGAAAGAAAGATCGATAACCGGGGGTTTGAACCCGCGACTTACTGCGTAAAGCCCCCAGATAGGTGGAATCACTAATAGCTTAGTGGCAGAACGACTGGGGGCTTTACCCAGTTGGTCAAGTCCCGGTCGTGATCGTTTTTTTACCCGACTACAAAAAAAAGGAGGGATATGATTTTTGAAATCTAAAAATTATAAATATATTGAGTATTTGGTGGCCTCTGACTACAGTGTTTTATTTAAAATCTAAGAAGCTTGTTTTTAGATTTTATGTAGTCGGGTTTTAGTTTTTAAGCTATTTTTTTTACAAATTTCGAATTTAAGTAAAAGAAGATAGCTACCTAAAAAAACATTCAACAAAATAGTTGCAAAACGTTTGATTTTTGATTTTATTTCATCAATGCCAGTACAAATTGCTATAAACCACAAATCCATGTTTGGTGTGTGTTATCTATTCAGAGCCAGTGGTTCGAAGGGGAGGATAAAAATGACGGCTGTGGTAGATAAACCTCTCCATTCCCCGAATACTGATGCAATTTCAGATATGTTTGTATTTCATACGCCTCTAAAAAGTCGCAGTATTGCGTTTGTGCAGAACTATCAAAAATATTAATAAAGACGGTTTAGTGTTGGATAGAATTTCAGTTATTAGAACTATATTTATGGGAGTAGATGAATATGTTTTCTTTATTTTCTTTTAGAAAAAAAGTACGAGTATTGAAAAACCTTAAAAAAAACTTAAATACTAAATAAATAACACAACACTTTATAAAAGCAGTTTTAGCTTTATTTATTTATCAATGCTATAAGAGTCTTTTAGTACTCAGCACAAGGATGTAACTAGCATTTGATATGGATGAATGTTGAAAAGAATTTCGATAGCATGAGCGAGGTTACGGATAACTTAGTGGCAGAGTGACTTTGTATAGTGAGGATTTTTTTGTGAGTGTTGCTATGAGGCTGGCATATCCACCTTGTGGACAAAAGCCTGAATAAATAAATAGATTTAAAAAAAAAACAACTTTTTCCTTCTACAAAAATTTTCAAAAATTGTGCAAACCATGGAGTGTAGATTTTATTTAATCCCACTACAAAGCTGTGTCGTAGTCCCGGTCTCGGTTCGCATCGGTCTCGGTCACGCAGTGCGTCAATGTGTACCGAGGCGTCCTCACATCGGCCTCACGCCTCGCCTGTAGCGCCATCTGTCGCGTGCGCCTCATTGCTTCGGATATGCGGTCACGGTAGGTAAACATACATTGACGTCACTCCTCCATTCGTAAACGGTGGCAGACGGCAGACATATCAATTTGTCTGCACGCCGCAATGCACTGACGAAAAACAACTGATACGGGTGAGACTCGAATCCACAATCTTCGGCACTCTGACCGCTAAGCCACTGTATCCCACCTACCATGCATAGGGCATAATCTAATAAGCTAACATGGCTGTAACATATTGTATAAAAATCACAATAATGAATTATATGTAAATTAGTAAAAGCTACTGACTAAATCGAGTTGTATAAAGCCTTAACCACTCGCACACACCAACGCCAGATAAGTCATCCTATGTGTTCATCCAGGATATGGCTACATGTGTACCAAGTTTCATCTAAATCCGTTCATGTTTACGCCTGATTGAGTAACAAATATCTTTTCAAAAACATTCATAATATTAGTAGTAATTCTGGTATGTACCTGGCCCAAGTGGCCCAAAGGCTGAGTATAGCTATTCAGCGAGGCAATGCGGCCAGCATTTTGGGAACGTTGCCTACTGAAAGCGGTCTTTTAAATTTTTTTTTCTTTATTAATTTTTAAGGTATCTAGTTAGATTTGTATATGTAGATAGTTTTATTTAGTGTTGTTTATTTACCTAATAAAGTTGGAATCTAAACCTAGAGATTATCTACAACAATGAGAATAATCTAGGCACTTACACAAACGATTTGTAAAACAAAATGATAAGTGTTTACACAAATAACAGTAAACAAACATATTAAACCCCAATTAAAATGTTACAACGAATGTTTTTCTCTCAATGAGCGCAGTATTAAATTCTTCAGTTAACGATGAGTTTAATGACTGGAAGTAATTGCTGAAACTGATGCTCCGTTTTTATACAGATCGTTATGCCCACCCAACTAATGTAATTAAAAGGAGATTAGTTTCAAGTGTTTGAGTGATCTTTTGCTATTAAAGTGACGGGATTTTGGTTAAAATTTGACTAAATATTAATATAAGCAGTGATAACCCAGGGGTATGTTGGATTTTCAAGTAAGAGGGCGCCTGATTGAACCCAGATACGACCCTCGGACTTTTCGAATTCATTAGCTTACAATTTTGTAAAAAAAATTGCTTATGAGCAGAATTTGTACCTGCTACCTTCTAGTTAAAACCACCAGCCGGTCTACTCCAGTCAGACCATCGCAAAAGACTGCAGGTTGTAGTACCTACGTGTATTATAGTGTAAAACCACAGTATAAAGAGGTCTTCTCTTTATGATATCTAGACTGTGGTAATACTAATAAAACAATATAATATGGGAAAACCCAACGCAAAAGTTGAAAGTTTTAAAGTCACTTATCGTATTATACACAACATTTCCCTCATTTTATAGTAAAATAATGTGCATATAAAGTATACTATAGGTCAACATAAAACTCAGAAGTGAACCAGAGAGCAAAAAGTGTGGAACATCTTCTAACGACTTTTTAACGACCCGGATGGTTCGCTTTAAGTGATTCTTGAGGAACATAGATGAAACTATACTATATTACGTACCTAGTGTTTATTTGGCGTAAATTCGATAATTTTTGATACTAAGTTATTTCCAATCCATTTTTGATTTTTTACTTAGTTGAGTGAAAACGTGAAAGTACGACGAAAATCATGTAAGTAAGGTAAACTACCCAATTATTGGTGCTGTGATTCTCTTGTATATCACACTAAAAAAAAAATATATCTAAAATAAATAAATATACATTATCAAAAAAGGACAGCAAATTGACCTGTCTAATTAGATCTAAAATTGAAGTGAAATTAAACGAGATCTATGACTGAACTATTTTGGATGAATGGACTAGTTTGACAGGTCTAAAAATCACGATCGTACGTCGAAGATCGTGGGTTCGAATCTTATCCGTATCAGTTGTTTTTTCAAATTTTCTTATTAAATAATTAATATTAATAATAAATAATTATATTTAATAAGCTATCATGTGCAATAGCTATCATGTAAAATAACATGTAAAAAAAATCACAAAAAAAAAATAGGTCTAAAAATCTTTTATGTTTTTCTAATAATGTTTGCTAAAAAAAGAGATATTGAAACTAAATTAGGGCGTTCGTAACATTAATAATTTACTACATAAGAGACGTTTTAGATATTATTTATTCAGATAACTAAAAAAAAACAAAACAAACAAACAAATAATTGGTAGGGTGCCAATATTAGGCCAATTTACCCTATCTACCTAGTTTGAAATGTTAGTAGTGTACATAAATTTTATAGTTTGCTAGTTGTGAACGAGATTCTATTTACTTAACTTTGAATATGTAGGTATAGTTATTCTACTTTTTGCCTTACAAGTTGTACAAAGAAGCGTGATGTGAGTATCTCTCTTTCATAAAGTTCGAGCTTTTGTTAAACTTACATGCAAAGTTGAGAACATTCCTGAACAATAAGTTCAGTAGTTCTAAGGAGTTCAAATATATTTTATGCTTCTTTTATCTCCATAACTCTTCAAGAATGGATTTTTGCTATTATTGAATGATTTTTTAATGGTTCGAACCGAATTTACAGCTCGAATTTTATTAGGAAAACGACATTAGCTGAATTTCTATACTCAAACTCTGCCTAGGAGATTTTGGTATAGAACAAAGATAACCTATTTTTAAATCGTAGTATTATTATTAGTATTACTTTATGTTTACATCTTAATCTAACATAAAATAAATACACCAAAATATTTAAAGATACCTCCTCCATCTTTTGCACATCGATGTCGGTTACCATGGCAACCAATGGCGTCTTAATGGTGACGGTAGCGCCAACGCGGAAGACGGCTCTAACTACTTACACCCTTGCCTGGCGTCTTAGTTTACGGCGTAGACAACAGATGGCGTTGATAGACATTTCTTATACTGGCATATTTTTTTTTAATCTATTTTTTATGAGTCGTCATTTTTCTGTAAACTTAAAACAGAATTTCAAATTACTATTTATTTATTGAATTAGTAAAACATTTTTTTAATCAGTAGGTAACTAAAATAATAACAAAAAAAGGATTGAATAAAAAAAAAAGTTTAAGGAACCAATTAACTTCAGATCGGCTTAAAAGTGTAATTGATTTTCAATTTTATCCGGGTCCCGGGTTAAATCCGGATAATCCAGACAAGTCGCGGTCCCAAGCGAACGAAGTTAAATTCTTACCTACCTTTTAATAATAAATCAATAATTTACGTAGACATAAATAAAGTTATTATTTTTCTTAAAAAAATAGTGATCTACCTATTTTTCAGTTTTTTTTTTAATTGTTATGATTATGACTTTTAACGCAACCTGGCCATCCTATTGTTAACACTTAACATGCATTGTTTTCTATCATAATTATCCGAAAGTAGGTTCTTAATTAGGTACCCTAAATTTTGATGATCAGAGACGAAATTAAATTTTCTTATAAAGGTAGGTATATACTTAGGTAGTGACCCGCAAGTCTTCTAGACTCGTCTTGCGAAAACACTACCGTGCTTCCAGATTGACTGTTCGGCAGCGATCTGACATAAAGTTAGGCAATTAAACTGATTTACTACTGAAACGTTCCATTTCTAGTTATCTATGATACCTAATGCCGATTTAGTGACCAGCCATGTTGGTTTAATAGTTTGAAAATGTAGGGTCTGCTTTTTAGTGTATGGTTGACCTAATGCCACGGTTTAAACCACCCGCAGATTTTTGACACATTGAAATATAACTACTACTGTATTTGTCTATGGTTTTACACTTTATCAAGAATATAATATTTCAGGTGTGCTGGTTTTCTTAAGATGTTTTCCTTCACTGATGAAAGCAAGAGCCATTTTTTTCGAAAGTCTTGACTTTTGAGTTCCAGGTACTGGTTTTGCTTTCCAGTTCAAACTAGGTGTTATTCAAGCCACAGATTTTGTTATTCGTTTAATTAAACGAACTTAATTAAGTATTTAAAATAATTACAAAGAAGCTGAAATCGCAGCAGGCCAGAGCAAAGATGAACTGACAAACTTAACTCCTTGTACAGAGGCCTCGAGGAATGGTACAACCTTTGTGGCGGGATCGATTCCCGCACGGGATAAAAATTTGTTAGTTTATTTATTTGTCTCAATGTATCATTTTACCCACGATAAAGAAGAAAATGTTACTACTTTGCCTTTTTTTAATTATTAAAGGAAAGATCCAATAAAACGGCAGATCCCTTTCAAACTTTTTACCCTAATTTCACCCTAAAACGACAGCACGTCCCAAAAACGATGAATTTCAAATACTTTGAACGTAAATAACGGACAGTATGAAACTCGAAACAAATTTTAAAGTAAGACCGTTCCTCGGTTATTAAGATTTACAATCGAAATAAAAACTTTCCGTGTCCCCGATGAAATACGACAACATTTTGCTGAAATATAGGCAGTTGTTGTTGTTTGTGACGATGACACTAGGTTAGATAGGTTATAAAAAGTCCACCTTCTTTATTATTCTATACCTTCTACGCTGAAAACTTTGGAACATGGGATCGGTAGTAAAGTACTCCGGTAGATGTCACCACACGCCTCTAAGGTGTTAAGAAAGAAATTCGTAATTTTAAATGAAGCTTGGACTCGGTAGCTTAGTTGATAAAGTGATGGCACGGTACGCCAAAGATTGCGGATTCAAGTCCCTAAGTCAGATGTTTTTGCTAGTTTCTTATTAAAATATTAAACAAAACATGTACAGCATAATCATGAATTAGATACTAAGAGCATAATACAGTATAATCAAAACATGGACTTAAACATGGAAAAAACACACTTTTTAATAACAAAACCTTTTTAGTGACAGCCTACATTGGACTGCTAAGCCAAGGGTCGCAGGTTCGAACGTTTTGAATTTATGGGCGTATTAAAAATCTATCAATTGCTAATTCGGTGAGCAAGAACATCGTGAGGAAATCAGCAAAATTAAAAAGTGTGTAAAGCGATGTTGAGACTTATGAGTGGTTTAAAGCTCGCCAATAGCTACTAAACAAGCAAAATCAAAAGAGAAAATAGTACATAAGTATTTTGTGTTTGTCTATCACTACATAGTATAAAACAAAGTCGCCTTATCCCTATGTATGCTTAAATCTTTAAAACTACGCAACGGATTTTGATGCGGTTTTTTAGATAGAGTGATTGAAGAGGAAGGTTTATATTTATATTGCACCCGTGTGAAGCTGGAGTGGGTCGCTAGTTTATTATATGAAATGTATCCATTTTATACTTAATACTAATTCAATGAACTAATGAAATAATTTGTATTGTTTCAGTTGAAGCAGTAGATCGGTAAGCAGCAAAGATGGCGGCGTTTGTGGCGAAGCAGATGGTGGGCAACAAACTTAGTGCTGTCAAAGGTAAGAATGCAGTTATTTAGGACATACTAAATAGTAGCTAGGTACCTCATTACAATCGCGGGAGCGCGATTTACAGGATTGGAGCAAATATTTGTTTGCTTAAATTGTAGTGCAGTACATAATCTATTACTAAACTAAACATTAGTTTACTTACAAAAAGGTCGGGCGCGACAATAATAACTAACACTAACTAACTTTATAGAAATAAACTAATTAACAAGATAAACTTAATTTAAAAGACATAGGGAACGTTCCCCCAAAATGTGGCTTTTTACTATAATTACAGAATGCAAAATTTATAAAAAAAGGATGATAATGGTCCAATGATGTTGATAAATTACAATAAATAAGCTGAATCGCAATGTAATAATTTAAGTAATCGATTTTATTGACAAGCGTTTGCCAAGCTTAATGTCCCAGATTCGATGAAGGATTAAAACTTTTTGATGAGAGTGTCGACAAAATTTACATTGAATACTGACTTTCTATCTCAGCTGATTATTTAAAATTTACACAAGTCCTACCTACAAACCTTTCCCAACTAAACTTTAAACCCCACTAATTTCTTCTTTAAATCCTACCATTAAAAATCATTAAGGCTTTAAAAGTTTCCTTTTAAAGTCGGTGAGTAGACAAGTCGTAACAAGGAGCGTGCCGCCGGCCTTATTTAGCCAATACAACTTGTACTGTTGTGATCTGAACGTCGGCGTCGCGACGCAGACGAACAAAATTGATACTGCTGTAGTTTTCTCGCTGACTTTTCTGTTATACGTCCCATTTAGTTTTTGTTACTCTATGGCTGAACGGGGAAATGGATTTACAGGTGGCCATGTAGAATAATTCGTACCTACGTTATTTTTGAGTTTCTTTTTTATTGATTGTTAGGACGTGCTGTATACGTGTTAAAAAGAAATTGAATCGGCGAAATGTAAGATACAAATTCTATGGCTTTGAAGTTAAATCAATAGTATTCACTTAATTGAGATTTTTAAGAAAAATTGTTTCTTCTTACGAGTCAAAAACAACAACAACAATGAAAAAAAAAACATTAAATTGATTGAGCTTCATAACTGTTGACTGGCAGGTCACAGGTCCGTATATTATATCTCGGGTTCAAATAAGGTATTCTTTTCATTGGACTCCTGTATCGTGGGTGCATTTACAGACTAATGTCTGTAATATATGTGTATCACACAAATATTTCTTTCGTGCGGGAATCGAACTCTCAACACCAAGCGCAGAAAGCGTATTAAATCTGCATCTGCTCAGTTCTGTATTATGATAAATGTTACTTTAAGTATTACAGATTGTTTATGGAAAGTGACAATGCCAAAGTCAACTTTTTGACAAAATTAAAAATGGTATTAAATAACGAGAACAGATATTTACTTAATATTAATTTTATTGAACTAATAAATTCGACATCTAAATGTTATGGCACATATTTCATTACTTTAACGAAAAATAATAATACTTAACATAATTATCTATTTTAGACTTATTTACTAATTTAATATTGTATTATTTTATTTTTAGTATTTCTAATAATTGATTGTCAATTCATTGATATTTTAGAAAAATCTACAATATCGATTTTTATTTTATCCTATATAAAATTTTATATCTTATAATTAAAGTTTAATATTTTTACTGGCAGGCAGACAGTAAAAATATTAAACCTTAATTAAAAGATATAAAATTACAATAAGGACTTGCATAAAAAATACTTATACATATACTTTCATTCTTGAAAATAGAATACTTACATTTTTCATTCTCTAAATAGAATATCGACGAGTAAAAAAATAGTTATTCAAATACACAATCATATAAAAAACGCTATGTATAAAAGCTACTACACAAATCCAAATTAAAAATCAACTGCTAAAATCCATGCAATACTCTTTATTGTGAAAGAGACTGATCAACACCTTCTTTCTCATTCCTCCGCGCACGTCGGGGCTATATCCGTCCTTGTCGCACTCTTTAACATATGCTTTTTTTATTCCCTCAGTGTTGTCAGGTATTAGTATTTGTTTTCGCTTTTTGGCCTTCCTGGTACGATCGCCAGCCCTGGTGAATGCGACTTCGTTAGGGCTGTCGGCCATCGGCGAATGGAATAGCTTTTTACTGATTGGTAAGGCAGTCGGTTTTCTTATTGGGGAATCAGTCTCCATCTGTAAATATAAAGATTTTTCGGTTACAATTTATGTTTCGTAGTTTTTTATCGAGATAGATCGCGTAGTTTGGGATTATTGGGATTTTATGTTATTAACTTGCTTGCTTGGGTAGTTTTTATTTTGTGTAGATTAACTTTGGAGATAAGTAACAATAGATAACTGCGTTTCGTTCACTTTGTTTCTAGAAAGTTTTTCTATCGAGGAGAAAAATAATATTTTTTGCTTATACATCGCTCTTATTTATTAAATTTATAACAATTAAAAAAATAATTTAAATTCAACAGAATCCATATAGCTTGAGAAACTCATTTGCACTTTTAATATATGAATACTGGTTTTAGACATGTTAACGGTGAACATTCTGCAGCACAACAAAAAAGAAAAAAGTTGCATAGCAGTATTCTCAGTAAAGCCCTAGTACGGGAACACAGTGACCGCTAATCCGCGGACGAGCTACCTGACTCACTACAAAAAACCTTTGAAGCAGGTAGATTTATTTTGTCCAGCTTACTAAACAGGATTACATAATTATTATTTAGGGCCCATTCCACAGCCTTCGGATAGACATTAACTATTAAATAAACTCAAAAACAGAACAGAATATTAAAATATGGGTGTTGTAATTAAATAATATAATTATTTCAGAACCTGTCTTCTTCCTATCTTTCCTCAATTTTTTCTTCTTTGCTCATTAGCGTTAAAATCTTTAATTTTTTAATCAAACCTAATTTCAATATTAATATAATGATAAATTAAAATAAAAAAGCCTTTTTATATCATTACCTACCTAGTACTTACACTAAATTCGAACTTTTTTATCTGACCTTATAAAGCGCACATTTTTTTTTACAAAAATAAACAGTTTTTATATACAAAGCTAAAAATAGAATTCATTTAGTAAAATTATTGAGTACTTCCTCCATACTAAAATAGGTCACTATTAGATAGGTTACACGACTAACCTTATCAACATACAATAACAATACATTATCCGTTATTCAAAGTTACATTTAACACATAAAAAACCTACCACACAAATACACAATGCACAAAATACAATTTAAAAAAAAACTTACCATATCACAATCAGAAACGAATTCCAATGAATTATTTAATATATTATTTGCTATAAGCACAGTTAAATTCTCTCTAGATATTGTGTTTATCGGTGTTTTCATTGCGTCGGCCATGTTTGTTATCTGACGTGCGCCAAAGATAAACGTGCGCGTGCGCGCTGCTCCGGTTGCGAAGGATACTAACTGCTTGCCACAGATTAAAAATGTTTGATTTGTGTTGCTAGCTGTGATATGAAGTTATTACTAAAATTATTTAGAGTACTTTTTTGGGACGTGTAACACATTATAATCATTACGACTAGATTATTTATTTAAAATGATGTAAAGAACATAGGTACGGTAAAACTGTCTGATGACAATACATGGTACTACAGAAGTTTTATTCACAGTAGCCGCGGGCAAAAGTTACACTACTGTAAAGTAGTTTATTAACAACTAACTTTTGCCCGCGGCTTCGCTTAATTTAGAATTTCAATGTTCAGAAATCACGAAAAAGGAAAAGTAGTGTAAGGTACAAATAAAAAACTCTTTACTAATTGATCAATTTTAATGTCCGTATCGCACAAAACCATCTTGCGTAGTCACTTATTACTAAACTAAAATAATGAAAATACACATTAAGTGCATTAAAGTACCGTTTAAAAAATAATTACGATTGACAATAATAATAAGGTAATAAAAAAAATCAGCTACATATTTCAGTAACAGCGCCATCTATACGCAGAAAAAACAACCAACATCAAATTGGCGTGAAATCATAGCCTTCACCATTTTCCTGTTTCAATGTCTGCAACAGCACACTTTGTGCAGTAAAGTTATCTTTTTCAATCTCTTTCATTGAATAATTAGGAATAAGAGTCATTAGATCCTTTTTCCTTGATTCGTTAATCAAGATTCTTATTTTGTTTTCATGTTTATTCCCATTTATAATATGGTCTGCGGTAGGAGAAGGAGTTTTTATTGTAATAATCTCTGCTTTAGATTCAATGACCTCTTCGTCGCTCATATCTTCATAAATATCTAGAAAGCTGAAAGTTCTTGGCAAACTCTTCCAAGTCTGCAACTCGTCCTTCAAATATTTCTTTTTAATATACATCGAGATATTATTCACAGAGTTACACGACTTAGTCTTTTTAGCAAAGTTGTGGAATTCTACGAGCAAAGTCTTCAGAGATTTGGAATGAGTTTTACAATACTTTCTGATCATTTGACTGGTTTTTATAATATCCTTGGTTGTTACTCCTTTATGTATTTTCATTTCATGGTATCCTTCCAGATTAAACACACAGTCTTCAAGTTTGATTTCTTGTATTTTCATAACATTAATTTTGTTAGATTTATTATGACGGTAAAGTTTAGGAAAGTGTCGTGCTAAGAAGTAGGACGATGGCGGGTGGTCTGACAAGAGTTTGAATTCTTGGAGGCGACTCGACGCGCGTTTCTCAGCTGATAGCTGTTCCTCCTGTAATTGAAAAAAATTGCTTTTATCCTTTAAATTCAAAGATCATAACGGGTAGTACGTCTGAATCATGTACCGCTTAATTAAATTATTCATAACTTTCACTCTGTTAAGTACATACATAATTATTTTCATTTTTTTATGAAACGTATTTTTTATTTTTTTATATACTTTGTCGTCTTTTTCATTCTTATATTCTTAGCTAAGTGATTTAAAAATAAATCTTTCTAATTTTATTCTTTTCTTTATTTGTCATGCTACATACTTTTAATTTTTATTCCATCTAGGTATTATTTTGTGATTGTATTGATCGCAAGTGCAATAGCTAATCATGACGGTTCGGGCACGTTTCCTAGGGTACTAATTAGAAATACTTTCGGGCAAAAAAACAGTCCAGTTCCAGTCAGGTTGTTAGATGAGTGAAAGCTTTTTTGTTACTAAATAATAATTAATTGAAAATTTTATTTTAATTGCGTTGTAATGCAGCGCTCGCTAACGCGTCAAAAGATGTTTGTTTTCGAAAGGATATGCAAAATAGACGTACATAATCCTCTAATTTTATCTGACTTTCTCCATTATCATTAACAATATGAATAACACCAAAGTGTGGACACTTACCAGCGACTCAAGATAGTGAAAGTAGTTGCAGACATGTCTGAACTCATTCTGCTGGCCGCAGTGCAGCCACACTATGAGCGCGCGCCGCACCGTCACGTTGGTGTAAGCAGGAGAAGGCGGCTCCAGCAGGGTGTGGCAGCCATCGTCGTGCGGCAGGAGCGAGAATCGGCTCATCATGGTTCTGAAATTGGAAATTATGCAAAATTCATTTTGTTTGAACTAATTAAAATATAACAAGTATTTTCTACACCCTTATAACTTTTAAGTATACACACACACTAACACATCCAACTAAAGTGCTATTATTATCTTTTATTGGAACAATTAATGTTGAAAAACGCTGGCGAGAGTGACCCCAATTTATTTAACTTACAAAATTTCGCTGATAGAATGAATTTTTACACTATATCTTCAATCAGCCAATCAACACATAACTAAATTTTTTTAAATAACCTAAGAACCCAAATTAATTTACACCTCAGTCTGTAGAAATTACTTAATATTTTAATCTCTATCTTTTTCTTGTCATATGGTTGATGACAAACCTTTGTTTTTACCCGACTACAAAAAAAAGGAGGGTTATGATTTTAGCAGTCTATGTATGTATGTATGTATGTATGTATGTAAGTTTGTTCATCTGTTCCCTCGTAGCTCCTAAACTATTTGTTGTAATTCAACAAATAAGGTGTCTATCGATGCGTCTTAATGGTCTGCGGGTTATAGGATTTATGAAATTTCGTAAAATCAAATAAGGTGGATTTTAAAAATAAATTATTCAGCTCGAAAAAAATAAAGTTAAGGTAAATTTATCGTGTTTGATATCAAATGGAAGGTCTTGATGAGCACATTCAGAATATGTATATATTATCTATATATTCTGGACCACTTCTTAGAATATCAGGCTTCTAACTACCCGTTACGACTATCATAAATATATGTGATTATAACACTGCATACAATGTGAAAACGTGATAACAATAAATATTTACTAATTAAATTAAAGTTTCTACACATCACTGCCTATTAAATTATAATTATATTTTAAAATAATGTAAATTAAATTGAGATTTCTTTTTCGTAACTAGATGGCGTTGGTTTGCGGTTTTGTGGAAGTAAGTAACATAGAGTTAAAAATACCTCCTCAAAAATCCCGGAATCGTAAACATAACAATTAAATCCCGGGATTTTATTAATATGGACTGGATTTTGACCTATAGTTTTTATTAGAATTAATTTTGTATGTAAAATAAAACTCATTAATTTAACAGTTTACCGAACTACTTAAGTATTACATTATCTGTTATCGATGTCTAAAAACATAATAAAGACTTTTTATTATAATAATTTAGTTCATATGTATTTAAAACGTTAAATTAATATTTTGGAGAATTTATTACATGTTTTAACACATGTTTGCTTATTAAACATAATAAATTATTTAATAAGAAATTTGAAAAACAACTGGTACGGAAGGGATTCGAACCCACGATCACCGACGTACCGTGCCGACGCTCTAACCGTTGAGCCACCGTATCCCATCAAAATCAGTCGAAATTTCAAATCTCTTTCTACGCCTAGGGCGTGTGATAATATCTATCGGTGCCTTCTAAAAACTGCAAAGTTTAGAACACTGAGTCGGATAATTTATGTATTCCGTTCGATATTACCACACGCCTAAGGCGTAGAAAGAGATTTGAAATTTCGACTGATTCTGATGGAATACGGTAGCTTAGCGGTTAGAGCGTCGGCACGGTACACCGGAGATCGTGGATTCGAATCCCATCCGTATCAGTTGTTTTTTCAAATTTCTTATTAAATAATTATACGTAAAATTAATTTCTTATTTCCCGGGAATTAATTGTAATGTTTATGATTTCGGAATTTTAGAGCAGGTATTATCAACTCCAAGTTACTTACTTCCTCGAACTTTAGGTAAATGTACTCTATCTATGATGATATCCCACAAAAAAGGTTTCATGTGTACTTATACAGCTTGGCAAAAAAGAGTCTGAGGCGGTGACAGCTGGAACTAAAAATAAAAATCTTAAATAACTACGTTTGTGAGTACTAAAATAACATAAAAATGATTCATTTGATTATTATTAAAGACAAAAAACTCGTCATAGAAATATGTAAGCACTTAATAACTTGTAATTTTGAATTGTAGTGTGAAAACTGCGACAGCGGCGCCCCCAATTTTTCCAGACTCTTTTTTGCCAAGCTGTACTTCTTACTACTTTGCATGTATACTTCTAAGAAATATATGAGGCCATGTTTTAATAGCTCGAAGTCGCGGACGACACCTTTGAAATAAATTTAATTTAAAAAATACATGACATTGACTAAAGGTTTGAACCGAAGTTGACAGTTAAAGAAATCTACCTATTTAAGAACTAAGTACCACATTCTAACAAATTGTGATTAAAATGAATTTTATTGGTTTCTTTACCACTAAAAATCATTGAAAAAAAATATAGTATAAAAACTAAAACCCGACTACTTAAAATCTGAAATAAAATTCTGTAGTCGGAGGCCTTAATGTATTATAGGTAAATAGGTACTAGATAATCTTCCAAGGGTAAATACTTTGTAATTTGGTGGCCTCCGACTACAGAATTTTATTTCAAATCTAAGAAGCTTGTTTTTAGATTTTAAGTAGTCGGGTTTTAGTTTTTATACTATATTTTTTTGGTGTCAGAGTTTAAACAGCCCGTAGACATTGCTTTTTAAATTGTTGAAAAAGCTATGTTGGATTCCTCATGATGTTTCCGTCACCGTGTTATAAGCGAGTGATCGCACAAACGCACATGAATTCGAAAAAATAATGCGTGTTTAGGTTAGAACCTACGACCCTTGTCTTGGCTGTCCTATGGTCATACCACTAGACGAGAAATGTTTATTATAGATGATTACAAAAAATATACCTAACTTAGGTAAACATAATACTGTAAATAAAATATCTGAGTAACCGAAACCTTTCATGAATATTCTATGTATAAGCAATCTGATATAGATTAGGGTAGATCGCTTCATTTCCATATTATATTTCAATATTGGTCAAATCTTTTGGATCATACACTTTTAAGGTACCCATCGATGATGTAGGTATAGGATGGTGGAATAAATTAATATTTATTAAGCTATTTCTCCCTTCCATGATTGAAAATTAAATTTTGATGTGAGAGTGCATTTTTAAGAGTTAGAACTAGCTTTTGCTCGCAGCTTCGCCTGTGTAAAGGTATAACCAGAATAAGAGATACCTTAAATGCATTAGTTCACACACACACACTAGGTTTTTTTTCTGGATAAACTACATTAATTAATGTGTAGAAACGGTCTATAGAATTAATCGGTAAAACGGCCTATAATCACTATAGAAATTTAACTGTTTTACCTGTGGTTTAGTTTGCTTTATCAAAATCCTTCCAACGGTTTAAGCCTGATTGAGTAATACCTATAGATAAATATTTGCAAACATTCACATTAATAATATTTATGGTAATAATATTATGAAAAGAAAGATTTAAGTAAAAAAAAAGTGTAAAAGACGATAATATACTCATCATTTTGAGCTTGTCATAAAGAGATATATTTATATATTCAGTCTAAATAGATCAACATTAAATAAAAGAAACAGTTTGCAATAAAAACAAATTGTTTCAGAATAAACAGTTCAATTTCTAAGCAAATAAACAAAATGTAACTTACTACAATAATAAAAATAATCGCCATCATCTATTGTTATTCTCAGACAGGTACAGTCATAAAAATAAAATATTTTTTACTACCTTATTACAATGGCATTTAAGTTAAAAGTCGTGTAGCAAAATTATTTGCGAATTTAAGGGCAGTAATAAATTTTGTTTACAACTTTAGCAAAGTATTGGGTCTTTATATTTTCTTTGAAATAATTAAATGGTTTTTGACTTGTTCTTAGAAAGGTTTATTACTTTTTCCGAATATTATGTGTACTGTGTACCTTCTTTTGTTTTTAAATTCTGCAGATATCAATAATGGAATGTAAAGTATTGTTTTTGATTTAGAAGGCTTATAACTTGTTCTGGTCAATTTTGAGGATTTACAAGGTAGGTAGCCAGGTACTTACATCATGATTATTAAGATAAGCAGTATGAGAGGTGCGGATTTTTAAATACAGGAAGCCTTTTTGTTCATAAATTAGATAAACTCTTCTTACTAACAAAACCTAATTGTAACGACTTAAACTATGACGAAATTAAAAATGCATTTAACAAGCTGCAGTAGGTGTACACCTAGAGAAAAACCTAGTCCTTAGTTCTGTAAATACGGCCGTTTATCTACCTTATTTAAACATTAGTTAAATTTTAGCAGTCTTCAGTCACAGGTCTTCAAGTGTTAGTTAGGGTTTTAAACTAACTAGATACCTACAGCTGAACATCAGTAAACTTAGCCGATCAGTTGGCCTGACGTCATTTAACGGAAAAATCAAAACCGCACAAAATTTTTTTAACATATTTTTTTTTATATAACACTTGCCGTGACTGACCTGGTCATCGAACCCAGGTCTTTATGCTCGCTTCTCATGTTATTGTTCCAAGTAAAAGTGGTGTAACATAATATAATGTTTCTATGGATTTGAATAAACCCAGTATGAATAGTACATACCTTCATTAAACAGCCTTATCACAATGATCTAAATGACTTTCGAACAGATTTTATACATTAGCAACAATCACATTAAAAACTTACCTTGAATCAAATGTTACTCGAATCACTTAACTACAATTAATGGTTCTAATTATTAATGAAGTAATTAATAAGAATATTTACAAGTCGGTTACGTGGCGGCCGCGCAAAATGCTAGCTCTGTCTAAAATGATTGAAAAGTCAGATGCGAAATCAGATGTTTTTATAAATTGCAAGTACCCTCCTATTTTTATAATTCATAAAAGTTAAGTGCGCTCTAGTGATTAAAGGTGGGAATACATGGTTGTGTTGACTTATCAAGCTTGCAGTTATGTCTGTAATCACAGTCTGAGTCAGTTATTAAGAGCACTATGTCCAAGAAAAGTTGACACTTGATAGAACTCAAGTGTACTCGAAGTGTATTTAGTAATATAATATTGATGATGGTAAAAGTTTTTTTTTAATAAAAGACTTTGAGCGGTAAATGGTTGCTACCTGCTAGTTGGTGGAACATGTTTACATGCGTTAGAAACAGGAATGGCTGGGTATCAAACCTCAATCCTATGATCTGTCAGTTTAGGTGGTACTAACACAAACGTAAACAATTTTGGCATATGGCAATGATTTTGATTTTGATTTTGATCTAGTTAAAACACGCGTCAAAATGTTCCTGTTAACCTAAATTAAGTACCTATACTAATCTGACGGTATTTGATGTAGCCACTTTTACGACTTATTGGAATAAATAAAAACAATGAAGTATGCAAATATTTTTTTTATTACTTGTGAAGACACGTTAGAAATAGAAAAAGACGATTTGTAGGATAGGATGGTACAATCATAAAATATTTTATTAAGTATATTAAAATAATTCATTGAATCATAACATCGAAATATACAATTTCGTTAGTTAAAAGTGAAAACCTCGTATTTGCATGAAGCATAACATGAGGTTTAAAAAACATGTACTGAAAAAAATATGGAAAAAAGTAAATTTTTTTTTAATTTTAACTGGCCGGGTTGGACAAGTGTAACATGTAATATTATGTACTGTGTATTCTTCGGATGGGCGGTAACAAGCGCATTACGCCAGGAATCTTTAAGTTTGTGAAGTTAGCTGCGGGATTATTTTTCTTATGGAATAGATGCATTTAAAATAAATTAGGAATGCATGTAGGAACATTTGAACGAAAGTATTCTATGAGCCAATGCCAACCGCAGCAAAATTCACAGACTTGGAGATCCGTGGCGATACAATAACGCACTTGTCGCCGCCTAAAAAGAGAAAGGACCTTACATCACTGTCACATGTTAGACTCGTCTGCACCCGGCCTTACACACCTTATAAGTAAAAAAAAAAGTAGTAAAGAATAGCAAAATAGATTGTGTCTTACAAGTTTTTCTTAAGAATCGTAAAACTTAAATGTATATTGAAAATACGACATACGAATCTTATTATAGAATGATTTATATTCTAATACAACTTTTACCCCTTTGAAATGCGCAAATGTATCGCTATCTCTGTCACTCGCTATCTTTTATGTTTACTTGCGTCTCGCTCATTCGGTGGAATACCTAACTTTAGACATAATTAATATTTAATTAATTAATAATTAACCATTGTAATAAACTAAAACCAATTAATTATTAACTTAATCGGATACATAAGATTTTTTATTAAGTATTTATGTGAAATTTTGTAGAAGAAAAATTTGAAAAGGTCACGGGTTCAAATTCCGCTCGTAATTGATTTTTTTTATTCTAAAAAAGGTCTAACTATAAATTTCTAGATAGATAGATAGAAGATATTAAGCAACTATTATATTTTTATCTACTCCCATCCCTTTGCCTATATCCTTTCAAAAAAGGCACCTCGCTACAAGCCCCATAGGTATATCTTTTTTAATTTCCTTAGAAATTTATTTATTTACTTATTTACTTGATGGAAAAACAACAGCTATAAGGTGGAAAGACACTAGAATAATAACATTAAGCCAATTATAGTTAGTTAGTTATGTTCAACTTCAATATCTAGAAAGACAAACATCACACATTAATCTTTTTTTGTTTTTGTATGTGTGTACATTAATTTCTATAGGCCTGTTGCATGATACAAATAAAAAAAATTAAATAATAATAAGCACACAAAATAATAATTAGGTAGATTGTTTTTTTTTCTTTTTACTCACAGCCAATGTAAGATTTACATTTTAATGTTTTTTTTTTGTGTTTAACTTACAAAAATTGTAAGATTTAATTATTTTATTGTTTTTTTTTGACATTTTACTTTTAGGTATAATACACACATTTTACTGCCTACTTAAGATCTATTCCTACTATTTTTAACGATTTAGTTGGTCATACTATAAAAAAACTTAACCCCTCACTAAGATTAGTAACTATATCTATGAAACTGCACCAACGATAGATTTAGTACCTATCGTTGGTGCAGTTTCATAGATATAGTTTGAATACACAAATAGGTATATTTGTCCCACGCGGGAACAAACCCGTAATATCAAGACGTGCAGAAAACGAATCGCTTACCCGCAACGCCAGACGTGTACTTATATAATTTACAATATTGCTTTTTTAGACACATTACATTTTCAACATATTTTTTTGTAAAAGAACAGTGCAACTATTGATAATTACGCCATCTAGTTGTCGGTACAGAAACTGTTAGGTCAAGACAGTTCATGTGGTTCATACAAAGCTAATCCATATTATGGGCCCCAAGATCTATAATCAACTGCCTGAGAGTATAACATCAGCAAAATCCAACAATATATTTAGTAAGAGGCTAAAGTTATGGCTTATCGAGCAACGACCCTATGACTACAAGGAATGGTTCAAAAAACTGTAATTTTAATAAAATTGGCGAAATTGTATAGGTAATTAATTAAGTACCAAAATTGACAATTCTGTAATATGATTTTAATTTCAAAATGTAATTCAATGACTTGTAATGTAACAATTACCAAATAAATATGTCTATGTCTATGTCTACTATACCTACTAACTATAAGGTTCATACTTTTACCTAAAAAATAAACTACATAAATGCACATTATTTCTAACTAGTGAGTTTAATGTCTCATAATTATAAGATTTATTGCAATAGTTACATTTTTTGAACTTTGTTTTATATAGGTAAGTATCTCATTTTAAATAATTATGTAATTTGTTAAAATTGCACGTTTGATCACTTGATATTTAAGTCACTATTACTTTTAAATTACTATAAATTTTTGGTTAATAATTATTTTAAGTTTTAAGTTGATGATTTTAAGAAAATATAAGATATTTTTTTGTAAATTATTGCCTTTTTTGTATAAAAATTAATTAAAAAATAATAATGAAATGCATGTAAATGCACATTTATGAGAATAATATATAAAAATTCTGTTTTTTTTAATCACAACTCACGAGTTAGTAAAAATGCAAAAACACATAAAAAAACATCAATATAAAAAAAAATACACAGTCAGAAAAAATATAAATGTACTCTTAACGTTATACTATCTAAAACCCGTAATTTCCCGTAATTTTCTCCACTTAGCTTTACATTCCATATCTCAAAGGCCTTACAACTCAATCACTTAATAAAAAAAACAACGCGATGTACTACGTAATCCATTTTTAACATTAACCATCAACATGCGAGCGCCGTCTTAGGAATTGCTTGATTCTCGCTGAAGTATTTGAAGAAGGCCTCCACAGAACTATTGCCCTCTCTTTCGCGATCATTGGATAACATCTTTTCTCTCTCGATCGTTTCTTTCAGCGTTTCGTCACTCCATATCGACATGGGGAAAGGGGGCCATGAATAATTGACATGATCTAGCACTTTTGTCGGTACGGGGAAAATGACGCTTGAATTTGATTGGGTTACTTGTGGTACAGATGCTCTTACCCAGTGGTTAAGTGAAGTTGTAAATGTTGGGGAATCATTATAATCATTGCGGTTTGGATTTTCAGGCCATCGTGGTGTAGGTAATGATTCGGGAGGTGGCGCAGCATTGTAGTAGGGGTCCATGGAGATTTGTTCAAGGTCGTCGAGGTAGGCGCTGTCGCTGCTGTAGGAGATTGTGGTGCTTGGGAGAGAGTAGTCGGGGGAGCAGCAGCACTTGAGGTTATTGCACGCGAAGCACTCTTCGAACTGATAATCGTCTAGCAACATGGTCAGGTCGCGTCGAATGCTCTGCAGGTTCATTTCCTGTGGGAAAAAAATTAACTTCCTTATTGATATAACCCATTAGATCACCATAGTAAATATCCAAAAAGCAATGACTTGAATGACGGGCGCAGACCCTGGAGCATAGAAATGGCCAGAACAGGACCAAATTTTGGTCATGCTTGGGTGCATTTATAAAAACTACATATCTATGCATCGACGTACGTAATAGGCTAACCGCACTGCTAAAAGTAGAATTTTACAACAACGAGTACGTAAAGTAATGGAATGAGAGCCTATGGTTGCCATAATCATCTTTACTCTTTATCATGGTTGATGAGAACATGGTGTCAGAGTTTAAACCGCTCATAGGTCCCTTGACATGGCTTTAAATAGCGTAGAAAAATCTTTTAAGTGTGCTGGTTTCCTCACTATGTTTTCCCTCAACGTTCTTTGAATTGATAATTAATTTCTAAAACGGAAAGTTAGAGGTGCGAGTATATTTATAGACTCCTTGTTGCTATTGACATTTATTTTTTAAATGAAAATACCTAATAACACTTTTCCTGTTCCGGCGGAACATACTCAGCCACATACTCAGCAGCCACAAGACTATCGTAACAATCTTGATGTAAAATTATATTTATAAATACCAACTATAATTAAGATACTAACTAAAAACAAATCCAACTTTTTTATTTGTATTTACTATTACTTTTTTATATACTAAAACAAACAGCTCAAAATATTTTCAACATCTGTTAATATATTTGAGTAAATTAGTATTATATAGTCGTTAATTTTGAACAATTTCTAATCAGTTGCTAATTAATGACATAATTATGTACTACTTAATTGTAAATTAGGGGGGGAATAACCTTGTATCAAAACAAACTGCCTTTCTATTTAGGGGATTACCCTAATGTAATGCAAGAAAAATATTGTCTGTCTTAGTATGGATGTCCGGTACTTAATTTTTTTCTTAAGTTCCAAATTATACACACACGGTAGACTAATACAGGCTGATGACAATGACTTTATTACGTCACTTTGACATTTCTCTATTAACTGGCATAATTAATATGAAACTAGTTTATATCGATGAAATTATTTGAATTATGATTTATGTCGCATGAATTTAAAAAATTCAATTGTTTTAAACAATACACATGTCAAAAACATTTTATTTAAAGTACCTACTAATTACTTTGTTTTAAACATTCTGATACATTTATATTATGTATATAATTATATTCACGTACTTAGAGCCTGTTTTACAGATAACTAGTAAGTTTCTGTTACCTAATATAAAATTTCATAATAATATTATTTTTTCTGTTTTTAATTTAGGTACCTAATATTATCCTATCAGTCCACTGTGAAATTGTGCCTTAATGTTAAATAATATAATATTTCTGTTAGTGGGAAACAGAATTTACTGCAATTTTGGCACCTACCTAATTATTTTAATAAGTGACAAACATAGAACACACGGCTACACATCAAATTATACATTAAAATTTCCAGTATAAGCTGACATATTATTATAATAAGAGCCTATACAATGGGAGATCAGTTCATACTGGTTTTTATAGCTTGACGTGTAGCCGTGAGTACCTAGTTTAATATTTTAGAATAAAAAAGCTCTTGCAAATGGACTCCGTTTGAGTTCGAAACTAGTCGGGCATTCCCCGAAATTAATGCATGAGTAAAGCTGTATCAATATTTAATATATTAGTTTAAGTCTTAGCACTACATAACTAAATAAGAAGAATAAATGGACGAAAAGTATAAAAAACGTTATTTAAAGTAAAAAAAAAGGTAGTAATTACTTACCAAGTCAAACAGCACTTCTTCAAAATAATATTCAAGTTGAGATTTCGTCATTTTCGTCAAACAACACAGAACACTAAAACTTAGTTTATACACTGCATTACTATTATACTCAGAAATCAAAAAAAGAAAAAAAAAACAAAAAAAAAATTCAAAATTCAAATATCGCTTCCAAAATTCGTCCTCAGTCCCCGATTGGCAACTCCGGGTAACTGAGATCGATTTTAATTTTTGTTTTGCTTTTATGCGCTTACGCACCCCGTAATGAGTTTATTACATCGGGTATTTTCGGCAAATGTTCGTATCCCCCCCCCACCTCTCTAAAAAAAACATGTTTAGGGATTACTGTGCAGGTACCTAAGGATTATTTAAATAAATGGGTTTTATGGCATATTGTTTAAAATTTCTTTCACATAATGAGGTACTTAACATATTTTTAAGTAATATCTTAATTGATGATTACTGATTCTTGTTATTGAAAGTAACCAATGGAATGAATTTACTAATCAAACAAATATTAAATGATATTACTTATTTAGAAACTCGCAAAAACAACTGACTTGGACGAGACTTGAACCCGCAATCCCTGGCGTGCCGTGCCATTCGTGTCATTCATTTCTTATTAAATAATATAATTTAATAAGCAAAATATTTGCATAAAAAACATGCAATAAAAATATTTTTGACGATAAAAATAGATTTAATTAAACATGACTATTTAGAAAGTTTTACCGCAACATAGATGTCACCACCGTAGCTGCATCTATAAATCATATCATTTGTCGGCATGAAGCTTCGCGCATTAAATGATACCGGTTATAACGATCGATACCAACGCAATGCGTAATGCAATACATATTAGTTTTGTTACTGCGTTACAATGAGTCGTGATAGCCCAGTGGTATGACCGTTGACTGAGAAGTCAGGGGTCTTAGGTTAGAACCCAAGGCAGAGCAAGAGGTGCGCCCTCTCACTTTTTAAATTTATGTGCGAGAATTTAATTACCACTTTTTAAACTAAAACGTTGAGGGAATACATCGTGAGGACACCAGCATCTGAGAGATTTTTATACATTGTGTAAAGCCATGTCAGGGGCCTGTGGGCGATTTAAACTCTGACACCAGGTTGTTCATCAATCATTCATCATACTGGGTATCAAACCTTTGTCTTGGTAGTCCAACAGTCATACCATTATAATAGCTACCATAAATAATGGTGACCCATCCACGATATGACAGCGACAAACAAGCGCTCAACCTTTACTAAAGTGTAAATCAAAGCAATCATTGACCTACTCAACACATAAAAGGGTTTGGTAATAATTTTCAATAATAATTCAATAATATAATATTTTATCGTATCTTAGCAAAATAATGTAAATAAGCAATGATTATTTTTATTTTTGGCAATTTATAAGTATTGCATTTGTTTGCCAATATTAGGTATGGTAAGAATAATAAAATTACTTATTTAATTATAAATCCATAGCCACCCATTACCTGAGCTGTATTCATCCTGAATTCGCAAAAGTAATTTGTAAAGAGTATTGCTCTTAATCCCCCAATGGAGGTCAAACTACCTATTTTACAATTCCCATAAAACTCCTAAACAATACCAAAATAAACCCAAGAACGAAACAAAAGAAAAATGAAACAAAAAATATCTAATCCTTAAAACATTTCCTAAAACTATAGAACACAATTGTTCGAAAAGCTAAAGATAAAACAAAATAGAAGTCATGTTCCCGTGAAAGTGTGAATAACGGTTAAATTCAAAGTTGCCGACGTTAAACAAAAGACGTTGGTTGTTGTACACATGTTTTATTGGTGATTCGTTAAATTATTTGCTTGTTAACTGACGGTAAAGTTCTGAAAGTGATTTAAGGAATAAAACACAGGTAATAGCGCGGCTAGCAACAGTTATAGTGGAAGCTAACTTAATATTGATTTGCCGGAGTAGGCACTTTACTTTTTTTTACTTTATTTTTTTTATACTAAGCTTATTTGTCAAGAAAATCTTAATCCTATCCTAAATAATATTATAAATGCGAAAGTAAGTTTATTTATTTGTTACCTTTTCACGCCTAAAACACTGAAGCTTTGCATTTACGTTGACAGGTGTACAGAAATGGATATAAGATACCTTTTTTCCCGAAAAAAGAACTCTGTGAACATAATTATTATTTATACGTCTGAAACTGTACAGGTGTGCGATACAGGAGAAAATCCGGTAGGACTACGATTAGAACAAAATCAAAATTTAAATATTTATATTCATATAGAACATTTTAGGCAATTTCCTATTCATAAGTATGGATAGTCAATTCTAATATTATTGTAAGAGTGACTCAAGTAGTCAAATATGGTAACAATGCTGTCTGCAAGTCTAATTTATAAAATTAAAGTCTAAATAAAGTTGTTTAGTCAAAATAGACACTGTATCTACACTCTTGTCTAACCACATCCTTCTTTTGCAGGTAAGCAATAGCGGGGACAATCTGAAACCTCAATTAAAAAGTAAGATTAATCAATTCACGGATATAGTTCATTAATCGCATATTATAGTTGACATTGAGATGTGACTTAATGATAAAATAACTTAAAACCTTGTGTTCAGGTGGTGTATAGTCTTTTAATGCCTCACAATGTTTTTTAAACGCCGATTTCAATAACTCTAGCTCTAGATAGAAGTAGATAAACTGTCAGGTAGCAGATAATCTAGACACCGAAAACATAAAAGAGTAAAGATCGTATTGATTTTTACCCGACTACAAAAAAAAGGAGGGTTATGATTTTAGCAGTCTATGTATGTATGTATGTATGTATGTATGTAAGTTTGTTCATCTGTTCCCTCGTAGCTCCTAAACTATTTGTTGTAATTCAATAAATAAGGTGTCTATCGATGCGTCTTAATGGTCTGCGGGTTATAGGATTTATGAAATTTCGTAAAATCAAATAAGGTGGATTTTAAAAATAAATTAGTCAGCTCGAAAAAAATAAAGTTAAGGTAAATTTATCGTGTTTGATATCAAATGGAAGGTCTTGATGAGCACATTCAGAATATGTATATATTATCTATATATTCTGGACCACTTCTTAGAATATCAGGCTTCTAACTACCCGTTACGACTATCATAAATATATGTGATTATAACACTGCATACAATGTGAAAACGTGATAACAATAAATATTTACTAATTAAATTAAAGTTTCTACACATCACTGCCTATTAAATTATGATTATATTTTAAAATAATGTTAATTAAATTGAGATTTCTTTTTCGTAACTAGATGGCGTTGGTTTGCGGTTTTGTGGAAGTAAGTAACATAGAGTTAAAAATACCTCCTCAAAAATCCCGGAATCGTAAACATAACAATTAAATCCCGGGATTTTATTAATATGGACTAGATTTTGACCTATAGTTTTTATTAGAATTAATTTTGTATGTAAAATAAAACTCATTAATTTAACAGTTTTAGTACCGAACTACTTAAGTATTACATTATCTGTTACCGATGTCTAAAAACATAATAAAGACGTTTTATTGTAATAATTTAGTCCATATGTATTTAAATCGTTAAATTAATATTTTGGA
This sequence comes from Protodeltote pygarga, assembly GCA_936450705.2. Lineage (NCBI taxonomy): Eukaryota > Metazoa > Arthropoda > Insecta > Lepidoptera > Noctuidae > Protodeltote > Protodeltote pygarga. The sequence continues at coordinate 10,760,845 of OW388270.2, read as the reverse complement.
GAATTTATTACATGTTTTAACACATGTTTGCTTATTAAATATAATAAATTATTTAATAAGAAATTTGAAAAACAACTGATACGGAAGGGATTCGAACCCACGATCTCCGACGTACCGTGCCGACGCTCTAACCGCTGAGCCACCGTATCCCATCAAAATCAGTCGAAATTTCAAATCTCTTTCTACGCCTAGGGCGTGTGGTAATATCTATCGGTGCCTTCTAAAAACTGCAAAGTTTAGAACACTGAGTCGGATAATTAATGTATTCCGTTCGATATTACCACACGCCTAAGGCGTAGAAAGAGATTTGAAATTTCGACTGATTCTGATGGGATACGGTAGCTCAGCGGTTAGAGCGTCGGCACGGTACACCGGAGATCGTGGATTCGAATCCCATCCGTATCAGTTGTTTTTTCAAATTTCTTATTAAATAATTATACGTAAAATTAATTTCTTATTTCCCGGGAATTAATTGTAATGTTTATGATTTCGGGATTTTAGAGCAGGTATTATCAACTCCATGTTACTTACTTCCTCGAACTTTAGATAAATTATGTACTCTATCTATGATGATATCCCACAAAAAAGGTTTCATGTGTAAGTACTTATACAGCTTGGCAAAAAAGAGTCTGAGGCGGTGACAGCTGGAACTAAAATTAAAAATCTTAAATAACTACGTTTGTGAGTACTAAAATAACATAAAAATGATTCATTTGATTATAATTAATGACAAAAAACTCGTCATAGAAATATGTAAGCACTTAATAACTTGTAATTTGAATTGTAGTGTGGAAAGTGCGACAGCGGCGCCCCCAATTTTTCCAGTCTCTTTTTTGCCAAGCTGTACTTCTTACTACTTTTCATGTATACTTCTAAGAAATATATGACACCATGTTTTAATAGCTCGAAGTCGCGGACGACACCTTTGAAATAAATTTAATTTAAAAAATACATGACATTGACTAAAGGTTTGAACCGAAGTTGACAGTTAAAGAAATCTACCTATTTAAGAACTACCACATTCTAAACAATTGTGATTAAAATGAATTTTATTGGTTTCTTTACCACTAAAAATCATTGAAAAAAAATATAGTATAAAAACTAAAATCCGACTACTTAAAATCTAAAAACAAGCTTCTTAGATTTTAAAAAAAATTCTGTAGTCGGAGGCCTTAATGTATTATAGGTAAATGGTACTAGATAATCTTCCAAGGGTAAATACTTTGTAATTTGGTGGCCTCCGACTACAGAATTTTTTTTAAAATCTAAGAAGCTTGTTTTTAGATTTTAAGTAGTCGGATTTTAGTTTTTATACTATATTTTTTATACTTTGTAGGCATCGTAAAACAAGTGCTTTTCCTAGAAAAAAAACTTCGGCGTAGATTAAACTTTATGTTAATTGGAAAAATAAAGAAGTTTATCACTTTGGTCAAGAGTGACTGAAAAATATTTCCTTTCAACGTAAACTCAGAGTATGTTATCAATACGCAGCCTTGCAACCCATTATCTACAAACAACGCAAAACCCATTAGCTAGCTATTAAACTGAAAAGCACATCAAAGATCGATATCTCATATACCCCAGCATTGTCTTCCAATACTCCGAAGAATGCCATCTTAATATGCGAGGGGCAAATATCGAGAGACGCCGCACTTCACTATGCGAGGAATGCTAGTGACGGCGAAGGGACGTGACCGGGTTATCGATACCAATATGGGCCGGAATATTTTATAAATTGAAGAAAAATGGAGGTGTCTGTAGATTTTATAAGTGGATCGTGTAAATGGGGATTATGGCGCAATTTTGTGGAATTATTTAGTCTTGTCTAGAACTTGAATCCTTTTTTTTTTTTTTTTTTTTTTTTTTTGTCGTGTGGAAAACTCTTTATGAGTACCCCACCCCTAAGGGCTGGCGATGGGGTTATGTCCGACTCGCACGGACTAAAAACCACACGGTGTTCCTCCATGAACCTCTAGGCGGAAATACGGCTTTCGCTTGCGCATTCACCGTACCCCCGCCAGGTTTCGACTCGCCCGCCCAGGCAAGTCCCACCATCGTCGACGGCCTAGCGACCGCCGAATTCTTCATGAGAGGCGCGCGCGGAACACGGCGCGCCACCTACTCGGGCCTGTTGCTGATCGGGCGACGGACTGCCCCTGAGCCCGACGCCCGCAGGCCAGAACTTGAATCCTTCGTATTTTATAAGAATTTTCGTTTAAGAAAATAATCATAGTTTGAATTATTTATTTATACCTTCATGTATAGTTATTTAAACATAAGATTCGAATTTATAAGACAAATATTATTAAAAAATATTTAAAGGTGTATACCACGAATGTGTAATTCATTTGTCTTTTCTATGGCCACACAAATACATAATTATAAATGTAATTTCTATTTTTTTTTAAATTTAACTATTTAAATACAACTAACCTCCAGGTAGTTTTTAACGACACCAAAATTAATACACCAAACACCAAAATTAATAATAAGTACTAAAAATTAAAAATATAATTATCTCTGTAAAATTGTCATTGTACGCAGCCTTCGCTTCCTATACATGTGCCTATATATTTACTCGTATGTGCCTAAATCAATACATGCGGTAAAGGGTATAAAATAACCTGCGCGAAGTTAATACTTGAATTTTTATACAAAGAAGATATTAATTACGAGCAGAATTTGAACCTGCGACTATAATGTAACTATAACCTGTAACTATAATGCACCTTTACTCAATACTAATAAGTGCGAATTTACAATTAATCTTTTACTTATATAATTATTTTGTTACAGTCGACTGAGATTTTTAAGGGTAGCTACACACATAGTCGATTCAGCACATTTGGTTCGGTATTTTCGAAGAAGTCCTGATGAAATTTCTTCTTACCCTTATTTTACTGTTTAAAAAAATATTCAAAATTATTTATTTTCAAGAAGCACTGTTATTTAGTTTGGACACTAGGCGTAGCTTGTGTCTACGGATCAGAGTTGCATAAAGTTAAATTAAGGTAATATTTAAAAATACGTACCTAACAAATAACATCAAGTACTGAAATGGTATTAAAGTCCATTTACATACGGAACGCGACCTCAAGAATACCGCATTTCAATTCACATTCATAGGTATTCATAGGCTCTAATGTTAACCCCTCGTTAGTTACAAACGACGTTTGAGTGGTGTAGGGTTACAACTAGTGGTGTGGCTATCTATGGTAAACTTCCTTTTTATCTAAAGTTCTTTTATAGTTTTTTTTATCAAAAAAGTATGTAAAATTAAACGTAAAAGTAAATACTTAAATGTTGATTGGCATAAACTCCGATTGGTAAAGAAACTAATAGATTTTAACTGTCAGCTTATATCAACCCACTGCTTAACAAAGGGTTTTCTCCATGATCGTCTTTCTTTCCTTTCAATTCACAGCTACTATAGATCAGTCACTATTACCCCACCACCTTCGTTAAAATAATTAAATGTTAATATTGTTATACTGGTTTTCCTTGAAATTTCTTAAAAAGTAGGTCTGATCTCAAATCCAAGCCGCTACTATGAATTTTCTTTAAAATAGCCCTTTAATACTGCCTGAACGAGAAATCAAACTTAACTCCTCATTTTAAACAACCGCGCTTATCGCATAAGACCTTCCCACCCTTTAACGCTTTGATATTCTCACGGCATCGTTCCGGCATTCGTCCGTGTCCCGTTCCATCCCAAAACATTCCGGTAAAATCCTCGTCACGACGGCACCCATAAAATGCTTTGTAATAAACCCCTTTTTATATCTAATCATGTAATGGATTGAACGTGATAATTTTTGATAGGTCAAAGGTAATAATATAAGTAATGGCAATTGTGTGTAAGGTCAATTGTACAAGAATTTCGACACATAGTTCTCTTTATTTCACATTAGGTTTTTCCGCGACATACTACCATGGATTAAATATTTTCAATATAAAGATGGTATCTTATGTCACTGAGCAAAAAATTACGGCGATCCGTCGCTCCGTTGCTGCTTGAAAAAAGGACAAACCAGCAAAACAACAAACACACTCGTATTTATTTATAGATTAATTTATCTGGTAATACAAAATATATTATGACAAGTTGTCGTATGTCAACCATATCAGCTCCATTGTAACCTTACAAAACACTTACACAAACTTTATAATACAACTCAAATGATTACCTATACTTGTAAAACAGTACCATGACTGACTGACAGACAACGTACAACCTAAAAGGTTGGACTTGAAAATTGGAGGGAACATTGTTTGAGTACACTAGCGGCGCAGAAGCTCTAAAGCGCTAAAGAAGGGTTTCAGGAAATTTCACCCCTAAGTAAGAAAATTAGGGATTAAAAATCCACATGGACAAAATTGCGGGCAAAGCGCTAGAACAATTTAAATAGCACAATCAGTTCTACATCTAAGAACAGATGTGAAATGAAACACATGCTACATCTAAGATTGGTTACATACGTATAGTATTTATACCAAACAATAAAATTATGTAAGTAGAAATATCATTTTAAATTTTGTCTATACTATAGTTATTGACAGTTTAGTAAATATTTTTTAGTTAAAAAGTAGACGAGGCTTTTATCAGACAACTTAATTTTGTTAAAATTTATCATCCATCGCGTTTCTATCCAAATTGGTACGTTTCTTATATTTTATCTAGTAGGTATCGAAAATATCTAATTGTCGTCGTTTAATACATTTTTTTTCATAAAAAGATGTCTCCCAAAATATCACGTCGCTATTCAAATCTAACAATGTATTTAATAATACCTCTTACACAACAAAACCTTTATTCCGATAAATTTCAATAGTGCGATATTGCGAAATATTTAGCATCGATATCTTAAAGATCGAAGTCAGCGCATCACTAGCACGTAATGAGGGGGCGGGGCTAGACGTGTCGTTGCCATGACAACCGGCGCGAGTCACTCGCGTGCCTGAAACATACGGGCTAAGGAATTCGGAACAGGAGCGCGCTGTTTTTTGGGAAAGTTATTTCCGCAGCATGCACGATGTGTGTTATGCAGAATGGAAATTTTGTGCTCGTTTTATTTAAAATAGTTAACATCAAAAATCACATAAAAGGGGCTTTACTGATTACTTTTACCCATGGATTAGGCAAAGAATAATTTGATCAAGTTATGCATTTGATATGTCAATACCAAATCTATAAACTAATTTTGGCTGTGACTAAAAGACAACTAAATAAATAAACAAGTAAAGTAAAATAAACAATATAAATACTTAATAAGAAATTTGAAAAAACAACTGATACGGATGGGATCAGTTGTTTTTTCAAATTTCTTATTAAATATTTATATTTAATAAGCTAACATGTGCTAAAACATGTAAAAAATTTAACAAAAAAAAAAAAATAAACAAGTAAAGTAAAATAAAATAAATTAAATAAATAAGTAAAGATATGGTGTGATATGGATTATTACATTAACCCTGTTTGTCAATCCAGTGCAAATAGAGAAATCCAGTGGATCAGTACTGGACCAATGTAATTGTTTATTACATTTAAACACATTAGTCAAGTAACGATCCAGCGTCACAGAATTGCAATGAATCAATGTAAATCAGCCTTAAAACTAGGTTTCTTTCTTGAAGTCTTTATAAAGATAATAGAATTTAATAACTATGTATGTGTGAATGTAGGTGCACACTGAAACTATAAAAATAATTTAAAAGTCACACCATTCAAGTCCTTAGGAGATTCTTTACGGTCGCACAACTTTGCCTCGCGCATCTGTAACTTTGCACGCACCAAGAACGCGAACGTCTCTCCTACTAGAGCAGTTGACTGACGCGTCCGCTCCAACCACTAGCCCGTATATTTTCAATAAAGTCGTCGATGTAGTTCTGCGTATATTTGATCGTACATTTGCGTTCACACTTTATGTTATTTTCTCAACGCAATGGAACGGAGAACTATCATTTAATATTTTTCCTTATTTCTTTTCCTCTACTTGCTCTTGTACGTTGATATAAAGGTGTTAAAGATAGAAGAAATTGCACCTTAAATGCATTTAGATTTTAGGAATTTCTTTTGTATTCTATGAAGAAAAATATTTTGTACAACTTATTAAGAGTTTTTTTTTTATTAAATCAAATCTTTTTAGATCTCATCCGTGCATCGTTGGACTGCTAAGTCCTAAGAAAAGTAAAGAAAATTCAAGTCATAAAAAAAAATTTAGTGGCTTAATTGGTAAACCGATGGCACGGTACGCCAAAAACTTCGGGTTTAAGTCCCGTCCGAGTCAGTTGTTTTTGCGAGTGTCTTATTAAATATTTTCAGTTGTTCTTACTTTCTGTGACACACTGTATAATTAGTTGTCTCTTATCTAATTATACTAAATGTTGTTCTTACTTCCAGTAGTATCATGAATAAGACTGCTTCTTTATAATTTTAAACCTCGAGATTTCATTAAAGGAATTCTTTTAAGTCCACTTCTATATATTTTACTCGATCCTTAAAAGCTCCTTCTTTAATTTTGTGAAAACATTAATTTTTTTAAGAATATTTTAGTAAAGTGGTTTCGTTTTTCAAGCAAAATAGTAAAAATACTCATAGACGATGATCGTTAACCGACAAGTCAGAGGTCTCAGAGTCAAACCCAAGACACACATCTCTGACTTTTTGTAAGTTATGAGCGTATGAGAAGTAAAGGCGTCATTAGTTAGGTTTCTTTTCGATCTATGATTTAATATGGTCAGTCTTTACAGAGACAAGCCAATTACGTGGCAGATATTATTTTGTCAAGTTTTTTTTCACAATAGACACATTCATTCTCGAATTCTTCTAGTTGGAAAGGATTTCCAATAGGACCAAAAAGAGATCAGGCACTAAACCAACGGCTTTTCGTTGAATAATTCTATTAAGAACAGGATTTAAACCTGTGACCTACTGATTAAGTCCACCAGCCATACTGCACACTAAGCTATTCGTAATCCTGCCCGTGCTATTGAAATTATTTTCTACGTTCAATCATCCTAGACGGTAGACGGAACCTTAACCAGCAGGTCCCGAATAATTGTTTCTAATTGTTTGTAATAATTAACTGATAATACCTACTAACGAAAGCACAGAGGCCCAAAGCCTTGTGGGAACCTGAGAGACTTCTGAGTAGCAAGTATTATAGCCAGTTTACCTCATAGGCAATAGACGCAATAGACATCCCTAATACGCTCCAATTGAAATTTAATACATAAAAACATGTCAAAGATCTACTAAGATATATTCGCTTCTGATCCTTGCCGATATAAAAATTTATACGTGAGCAATCCTCAGGTCATAAACAGGGTTTATTTCGGATATACGCGGATATAACTCACGGTTTGCGACCGGATAAGGTCGGATACTAAGCGGATACGATTCGGATACAATTCGGATATGCGGATATCTGCGCGGAATTGTCGGACGAGATTTGTAAGGCAATTGCTCGATCAAATACTTGTATATGTTTTTTTCGGTACGTAGATATTGTTAGGGTGGGAGAATTTGTTTTGTGTGAAATTCTAGTCTCTAGACATTCGCATTAGGATTAATAGATAGAATTATCGATAGATTGAATAGAATTATTAGGTAAACCCTTTAGGTTTTTATGAGGTAACTGATTCCCTAATCCCTATATCGACTGTAAATAATCTTCATGATAACCGGGGCCAACGGCTAGTGTCACAGTACGACTGTATTGAATCAAAATATATACATAATTCAAATTCTGTTCATAAACAAAGCGATCTCATCCCTATTCCACTCTTAAGACTTCTCTTAACACTAGTTAAGAATTCAAATATCACTGAATCTCAACCTTATCAGACCTGACAAGCAATGATTGAGATGAACTAGGTATAAATTATGCTATACGCTGGTACAATACTGCTTCCACTGCATAAAAACATAATTAAAGTTTATCGTAGTCGGTTGCTAGGCAACGTGTTACTTGATCTGTATGTAAGTCTTGTTCCAGAATTATTGACATCGTGAATTTCGTTCAAATTATGATTTGGAGAGGACATAAAGAAATATATTTGTATTTCGATCTCTGTATTTTATCTCTGCGTCTACTTAGTTGGAGACAAATTATAAACAACAAATTTTGTGATATTTTTGTTTAAAAACATAGCCACAAGGATTTTCTCCTGTATCATGGGTACCTACAGTTACAAACAGAAATCTCAATGACTTCTTCTTCTTAGCCTGTCGATGGCAATCTAAATTGTGTCACCTCAGAACTGGACTACGAGATTGGCGCCTCCAGTAGCGTCTATTAGTTCCTGTAATGAACAAACTCAACAGAACATAGTACGTACATCTGTCGATCACACAAATATTTGTCCCAGTCATCATTTAGGAATCGAACCCGTGCCACCAAAGCTTTACGGCGTATTGCTCCAATTCCCAAGTTTTCTAAAAGCAAAATAAAGGTGTAATATTAACTTTTAAAAAATAACAAATTGCTAATCAATAAATTAGAGTGACAGCTAATCCGTCCTGCACAAGCCGTTAAATAACACTACGGTTAACTTTAACCTAATGGTCTGATGGTCGTTACATAAATCTTTTCACCCAACTGAGTCTGGGTTACTTGTGTGTTTACTTAATAAATTGTAGTACTAAACAGTATATTTTACTTAATTAAATTATATTTCGTCTAAGTACATCTAGCCATCAATTTATGGTCACCAATTTTATTCAAAACTCTTGCGATGTATAAAAAAACCCAAGTGATTATTTACAAGCGTCACTCTTACACTTTTCAAATAAATCAATTAATTTACAATCAAAATCAGAGTTTATGTTAACCACGAGGAAGCCATGTGCTTAAACACTTGCTTTCTAATACGCCGTGGGTTTGAACTTACAGTCAAGAAGTGAATTATACTAAGTTCCACTAAGCTATCACTGTTTCGAACGAAAAAACATAAAGAAAATCATTTTACGATATTGTACTCGTACGTCGTCTCTGTAATTTCTAAATATCTCTATTATTTTGATTTAAAGACACGATGTACAATATCACCCTCAAAATAGAAAACTTTCGGAACCAACTCAGAGACCTCCAAAACTCAGTTCGAAATTCAAAAAATTAAATCAATATGGCCGCCAAAGAAGCGTTAGAACCCTAAAACAATTACGAGCGGCAGTGAGGCGCGTAGGGCTGGCACTCGTGATAGCGCCGCGTCGCCGCGTCCCAATGTGTCGTGATACCCCCAGTTTATTTATGTTGTATTAACGTAAACAACATGGTTCGTGGGTACTTTGTTGCGTTAGTAGTGAATTAGAAATTGGTTTAATGGAAAAAACTTACAAAGAAACTAATAAAATAAAAAAATATTCCTTAGAAGTTAGCGCCCCTAGTTACCCAAATATTGTTTTCAGTAATTTGTAAAATCCTTGAAATTGAGTTTAACCTAAGGTTGCAAAAAACAATGGATTTTCTACTGTCTTCCATTTTTCGACCTTTGATGAAAATTAGTACAAAAACCTTCTTCTTTCGCTTTGTCTACTAAGGTGACAAACAGACATACGGCCTGCCTGATGATGATAACCTATAAACGCTTGCAATAATAGGATTACTTCTGCGGGATTATGGAAGAAAAGGTTTAGGAACTCCGTTGCTCACACTGACCGTACAAAAAACAACAGTACGGATATGATTTTCACGCTGATAGTCTGTAAAAGAATTGTGCTACCCCTATCGACCCAACCTTTTTTTGCTGAAGTCAGCAAGTCAACATGCGAATTAAAAACTTTAAACGCTAATAACATTTTTGCAATACCAGTCATCACACGCAGCGTCGTCGCATAAATCACAGACTTGAACGTCGCGCGTGACGACATATTCCTGTAGTATTTTTTCTGGCATGGTAGGTATGTGTTTACATTGATCCATTGTTCCAGTAACGATCCAGCGTCACTGGATTACAACGCTGCCGACTAAATACTGTTTTCCATTGTTCCCTATTTAACGCCATTCTTGTCAAAATTTTGCCTGACAACAAAAATATGTATAAATTAATATTTTTGATATTATTTCAATAAATATTTATGTTAAAAATAATACACTTGATATCCATAAGTTGAGTCCGAGAGTAGACCGATAATTTGGTGGTGTTCCGGCCGCCGACCAAGATGGCGCGGGCAATTTCCGTTCGCCGCACTTTGAGGCAAGTATGCATCTGACAGTCGAGTGCCTTTGCTTTGATAATTGGACCTCTTTCTGATGGCTTGGCATATTCAATTTTTGTGAGTGTTATGGGGAGGGGAAAGGGGGCTATTAGGTTGTCTTGTTGGTTAATTAGGAGTCCGCTTTGTTGTATGTACATCTGTAGATTATTATTTATCGTACATATTTAGGTAAAATAAAATCGTACTAAAATCCTTAACTCCTAAATTGTAATATTGTATCACTTTACATACCAAAAGACTAAAAAAAATACTATAAAATTAATGAACTATTTAAAAAAGAAGAAAAGGATGTCTTCTTGCATCAATTCCAAAACAAACGTTAGTGTTTTGTTTGTAACTTTTTAGCGTTTATAAGTCTGTTTTATAATGCTTTCACGTGAAATGCAAAAAATAAAAGTAAAGCACTTAGAACAAAATACAAAATATAACCTTTCTAAAAACAATATCCAACCAAACTCATATTTCCTAAATCAATTTCTCTCGTAAACGACACAATACTAAATCAAAAGCACTCGAACAGTGAGACCAGTGTTGCCAGTGTTCTCAAGTTTACTTAATAAAAGGGCAGTCGCCGACAATCCTGTTAGTCGCTCTTTGATTACGCAAATCACTGTTCTTAAGTCAAGCTCGGCCTTGCTAATTTTATTACGAACCCGGCTCTTGTGCTACGTTTAGGCGGACGAGTTACTAGGACTAGTATTGGTGTCAACATTTATTACTTCAAGTGACTTGCTAAAACGGAAAAGTTAATTTTCTTACAGTGCTATACAAAAACGACCATTTTAATTCTATATTGCCCGTTTAACTGTAACAATGTACTTTTCATTTTGTCTCATTTCTCGAATTAAATTTTTTATTCTTTTGTCGGATAAAATAGGCTGATTCTAGTAATGTAAGCCGCTCTTCAAAAACTGCTTCAAATCTTAGTACTATTTATAAAAGTAAAAGGTTTGATTGATTAGGGTAAGAAATATTGATCTATTATTGGCATACATTAAGGGTCTATTCATACCTATAAAACGAAATTTCTCTAGACTTTTGAAAATTTCCTGATTTCTAAATTCAATAGAAAAGGCTTCAGTCTTTCATTCATGGTCCATGATTATACCAACATCATGTGAACATACACGTCTGACCAACACCCTTGAAAAATACAGACCAGACCATTATGTAGGATCAATTTGTTCTCACAATCAGCGATTTCCAATAATCGTAGTCATAAATAATAATAATAATAGAGTCTGACTGAAAAAATATTAATATTTTCACTACTTGTGTCACATTACATGGCATTTTAATATATCTGTTGCCAATGCACCATACTTAATTTTAAATTCAATAACATTATTATGTCGGAGTCAGATGATTTTTTCTATCAATCCACACTAGTTTTACTTGATGAAGTATGAAGCTTGAATATTTTAATCTCGTTCACCTTGACTACGTAAATTATATTGTCATGATCGACACCAACCAATCTATTTCGGTAACAAATTCCTTTTTACGCCATTCTTCCTACTCTTGCCAATGAAGCAAATAATTTATTCTTCTACTAAAACCAAGTCTGACAAAACAAAACAGTGTTAACAAGCTCCATTCAGTCGCTACTGGCTCACTCACTACCCAATTCAAAGGCTGCACAATAGTACGAGCAGATTTATTAGGGTTAATCAAAATGATAACCAAAGCGTCGCTTGCTTGCTTCAATTTGATTTACTTATAATAAACATTTTGTATTGCAAGACTGCCGTCTTCATTTAAATTCAAGTTGGAATAGACATAACAAAATAGCTTTCAAATCAAATCAAATCATTTATTTACTGAATATGTGTATACATAATAGGTGGTTATATAAAAAACAGTATAAGTCGCATCATATTCTATCACAACCACTTATTATACAATTATTATTCCATGTAACATTATTATTTCAACACAATTGATCCCTTGATTGTGTAATAAATTAATAACACAAAAACAAATTAGTTTTTGTAGTATTCTCAAGGCGTAATCTAACAAAAATCTTTGTGCCCTCTAATCCAATTAGACGGTCAATTTCAACCCTAAACTAATTAATTTTTCCACTTAATTCTATTTAACCTTCAGTGACGTGTTCATAGAACTATAACCCTAAAGCCGACCCCTGTCGCGTATGATTAATTACTGCACTATTAATCAGAACAAGAGTGATGGCTGACAACGCGGCTGCGAGAGGGTTACGGATAAGATTTGTGAGTGAACCTTACGTAGGTTTTGAGACAAGAATCTCTTTTGGTTTATTTTTGCTTTTATTTTTATTTCCTCATTGTTTTAGTAAAATAGGTATTAATTTCTTTAATTCCTCATGGTTAAAATTTAAATACACTATTTCACGATACACTTATACCCAGAATGAACGAGAACGTGCGAAAATCGAACTTGCAATACCAAATACGGTTGCGAATCACGTAACCGCTACGCCAACCATGTAAAGACACAATACAAGAGAAAATTCTAGAGAAAATTCTACTTAAAAAAAAACTCGTTTCAGATTCGTACCAATAACATTCCCACCCAGTCCTAATGACATAGTACTTACATACATGCACTATTCGCATACGTAGTGGAGGATACAGCGATCATTTCACAAGTGATCTCGCTTCGGATTCGCGCGACAGTCACGCGCCGCACTTTCACGATGCATTACGCTAGGAGCGGCGCAGGAGTGGTCTGTAGCATAAGAGGAAGCGGGGCGGTAAGCTTGTAAAGTTGCAGTTTACATTAGAAATTAACGTATAAAGGTTACATCATTTTTCTTGAATCTTTGTGGAGACTATTTTGTGACTGACAACTACAACTACAAAGTATAAATAGCAGTGATAGCCTAGTAGTATGACGGTTAGACTACCAAGTAAAAGGTCGTAGGTACAAACCCAAGTACGCACCTCTGACTTTTTGATTTCATGTAGAAATTAAGTACCTTAATTGTCTTATTAGAATATTTTGCCAGTTTTCTATAATCTTGTAAGTAAAATGCGGTATTGTTACATTTAACCAACATGTCTGAAAGGAATCTCCTGTAATTTTACCTAATAATAAAATGGTCTTACTGGAGTCTATGCGATTGAGTGATATGAGTAGGAGTTTATAGAGTTTGAGACCGGTTTGAGGTGACTTAAATACTATATAAATATGTATATGTACTTACTATACTTAAATACTTAAGCTGACTGTGAAAACCTGCAACCCTGTTACCATACCATTAACTCGCACCCGGGTGCATAACAGAGTATCACTATCTCTCTACCTAAATGAATGAATGAAAAGGCCTAAGGAAAGGTACTAAGGAAAGGTAGTATCGATAATATTTATTTGTTCTCTTACCGCTTCGCTTATCACTTGGACCACACCTCAAGACATCCTGAGAGCACATCTAGTAGAGCAATAAGTTAGAATTTTCCTAATAACAGCGAAGTGTAGGTAGAAATGAACAGTCGGATAATAGACCCTGAAATATGGCGGCCATGGAAAGGCTGTTTTTGTTCCAAGGTTTTTTAAGCTAAGCTTTATTTGAGAAGTTAGTTTCAAGTAGTTTGGTGTTCACAACTGGGTTGATACCTTTTTCTAAGCCTTTTGGCGATCTGGGGAAATAAAACTTTATTTGTGTTACAGCTTTTGTTGAGATCTTCATCTTATCGTATGATTGATGAACAACCTGGTGTCAGAGTTTAAACCGCCCGTAGGCCTATGATATAGCTTTACACACCATTGAAAAATTCCTCAGGTGTACTGGTTTTGTCACGATGTTTTCCCTCACCGTTTTAGCAACTGATAATTATAATTAATTTATAACACGCACATAACTTACGAAAAATCAGAGGTCTCGCTTGAGTTCGATCCCAAGGCGCGCCCTTGGGATCGAACTCAAGCGAGACTTCTGACTTGTTGTTGAGATGTGGAACTAGTACACAAAAGTAACGTTAGCAGGAACATATATTTGCTCCTATACTCGGCATTAAAGATAGTTTTAATGAGAATGTAATCTACTACTAGGGTCTACCGTGTGACTAAATCATTGTTGCCAAAGACACTGCAATCTTTCAATTCGTGAGAGTGTTACGGAAAAAGCGACCGACGCGGATAGCTCAGTACTGCAAACTTTAACATACTATTTTTGTCAACATGTTTTTTATTGTTACCTTAAACGCCGTCTAGGTGGATTTCTAATTATATCCAGGGCGTGGTATTAACAATGTTAAGCTATTGCTGATAATATCAAGGCGAATCTTCGCGCTAATCTGCTTATCTAAAAATAGCTTTAAATTAATTTTAATTTTAAGCCATTTTTTTATTTGAAAACATGTTTCGATCAAGGTGAAATTTTTGCTGAAACTTTGTAATGTTGTTCCTTCAATTGGTTTAGTTCGATTTTTCATAACTAATTCATTGATTTTAAATCTACAATGTGCGAGCGAGATAAGCATTAGCGTATCCGCGCTATAAGGAATTACTAAAACAAATTAGTTGTGGATTGGATAAGACCACTTTTATGTTTTGGTTTGTTAGATATATTAGTAAAATTAATAGTTGATGCATTTTTAGACAGCTGGAAGCTTCCAGCAGTCTTAAAATATTAAGTAACTTGCTTTTGACACACATTGTTAATAAATACTGCATAAAAATAATGTTTAACAATACCGAGGTTTCACTCTTCGATGCTGACCATGTATAAGGTTATGGAGAGGGGAAGAGTATGGAAGAAGGGAAGGGATTATGGAAAAGGAGGGAATAGGACCTCCCATGCCCTTACTGACCGTACGAAACACAACAGTTATTTTACGCTGATATTTTCAAAAAGGTTGGTATTACCCCAGTCCAAGCCGCCCATTCATGCTAAAACCAGCTTAGCTCTACTTCCTAAACAATGTTACACGGCAACTAAAATAAAACTAACCCACACAAGCCTATAACTCAACAGAAATAAACAAAGATCACTCACCTAAATTAATGTAACCCTATTCTACCTAACACCTCGGAATTATTTGAGAATACCCCCAAGAATACCCCAGCGATTCCATATGTATGAGACAATGCCGCGATTGTCCGTCGAATTAATATGGATGGGTTAACCCTAGGATGCTTGGTTCTAGTGAAATTGGAACTGAATTCTCTGTGCCGTTTAGGGTTATTGGTACTCTGGTTAATTGTCAGGAAGATTTTGTGTTTGTTGTTTTATGGGAGTGGGGTTCACTAGAATGGAGTAAAACGGGGTAAAAGCAAATATAACCTCAGGATGGTAATGTGCTGATTTGTCATGTATTGCTTTGCACGGACCTGTAGTAGCGTAGAATAACAACTAATAAATGTTTTTGTTAGTAGATCTAGTAAGAAAGAAACGTTTATTTGAACTCAGCACACACACACGCAAATAAAAACATAAAATTGGGTAGAACTAAGGAGAAATACATTTAGAAAAACAAGGTGACATGAGAATGTGTCTCACAACTGGACCAAATGGGTGTCCAGATCAGCTTCATAGTAACAGTTATATTATTAGATATAGAAGTAGTCTAGACATACCTTAGTAACATTTTTTGCGAGTGCGAAGTAGGCGGTGACAAAAACAATTTGCTACTAAATAACTTATAGTAAACTAACTATAATCTTAATTATCTCACGTGAATTATTGTTTATACTTTTTCTTTTTATTTATTTTTTTATCAATACTTGGAGCTTTAAGCCAGTATGGCGAGCTTTACAATTTCCGCCACAATCTATTATTAACTTCTCAAAAGCATTTACACTTGTTTGAGCAGTACCTCACATACGGTAGTGTATGTGTGTTTGTTGTGTGGTATGTTTAAGTATATGGTTTTAATGACATATAGAATAAACATACCTCAATCTATATTTTGTGATTTTTCTACATGTTTTTTGTAAAGGTTATTTAATAAATGTTAGAATTTTGCATTTCAGCTTTTTCAAATTTTCTTATTAAATAATTATATGTATACCTCAATCTATATTTCTTGAATAGATTTACCAATATTAAAAAATGCTTTCAGATTTTTCAAAGAGAGTAGCAAATTTACTTTTGAATGATACTCCGTTAAAATCTACATCTTTCACACGTTTATCAAATTTTTAGTAATTTAAAAGAGAATTAATTATATTAATAGTACATATAAAAATATTTACCAAAAATATGCCAAAAAAAATTGGAACTAATTTAATGTCATAAATAAAACGGATTGCATTAATTATAAATAAAAACAATTATTTTAATAAAAAAAAAACGAAAACTAAATGTTTAAAAATACAGGTCAGTATATCTTTAATTACACAACAATAACATACCTGCAAACATTTGTTTCTACAAACATATAATTCATAACAAAAGGCAGGTTATTATGATATATGTACAGATCAATCTTGTGAATGAGAGGCACTTTCTTATAACCCTTTATTATCGAAATATAATGTAGGGGCAAGTCGGAGCAAGGGGCAATAGCGGCCACTAAGGGTAGCCCCTATGATCAATGAGCTATTGTGAGTAAAGAACAATTGGATGGAATTGGCCAAATTGATTGCGAACTTCATTATGTGGAAATTGATTAATCTGTGTTTGTATAATTATTATTATTAATCGAGTATAATATAGATAAAATGACGTGTTTTTTTATTTTATACATTGTACGAATTTAGAATCTTAATCGGTGTAAGCCTTTTTTAAATTTAGTTTGGTTCAAATTTAGTAATTGAAATTTTACCCTCTCTCTGTTTTTAGATTGATCTGATATTTGGTACATACCTTTAGTTCTGATGACAAAACCGTTTTACGTAAAAAAATATTTTTTTAACGGTTTTATTTTCAAATAATAATGAAAAACAAAAACTTCTTTCAAGCCGCAACCATATTTTTTGTCTTCTCAAAGCGTCATTCAAAGTAACAACGTACTCTTCGCATAATATATTTCTTCGACATTGATCTATGTGATCTACGGTATGTGAAACAACCCTTATAACTGAAACCTTATTTTATATTTAAACCTAGGTCCCCCTAATGAGTTTCCCCATTTAATCAGCACTGAATACGAGAGTAATTACAAAGAGATCGTCATCGTGGAAGGCAAGTCATTGTGGCATCGTTTGCAGGCTCGTTGGTCAGCTATACAGTTAGGTTAATTAATCTACTGCGTTTAAGTGATTATGTATGTGTAGTTGAGTGATGTACAGTCATCTGCCTTAATAAATAATCTAATCTAATCTAATAATCTAATCTAATTAATAACCCGCTAGCTCACTGCGTTTTGGTGATTTTAGACTATTAAGTCCAGGTTGCCTTACGGTGTTTTCTTAAAAAAGTATATATGACATTAAAAAAGTCACATTGATACATGTCAGGTTTGAACCTCATCATTCACGTTCTTGCAAATCGATCTCGTAACCAATGCGCCACCACGGTAACCTGCCTCTGCTTTTACTGTCTTTTTTTATTTTTAACCTAAAATATCCCATTTCTAAACGGAAGTCTCCCTCCGTGAAACAGTAATTTTAATTTGCATATAAATAATTGGTATGTTTTCTGAAGAAAAAAAACATTAGTGTTGAAGTAGGTATGAAAAAAACTACAAACGTGAGAATAATCATACTTTAGCCTTCCCATATTGAATCTTTGAGAAAATGGCGTGAGATTATGTACATACCTATCTTGACCTGTGTGTAGGATTCTCACAAAAATAAATAAACAAAAATATATAAAGAATATTAAAGAAATTCACAAAAGCATACACAACAACACAAACCTACCATTTTGCAAAAAAAAAACAAACGCCAACCGCAAGCGGCGCGCGGCGCGCGTGTTACAAAAAAAGAACGAAAAAATGCTCGTAAAAATTCCGGTTATACATCAACCGGAGCGGACCGGATCACTCACGGTCCGGCACGGACGGCTGGCATCCGTCACTCGTATCGATGTATGCTAATCATGTACCCGACGCCATTTGTTCGATGGTAAAAAGCGACTGAGTAAGGAAATACAATGATTTTTGTAAATTGTTTTTCTTTTGCTTTTAGGGTGAATAAAGATGTAGTATTTTATTTGCAAAAATATCTTTTTTTAACCAAATATTGTTTCTTACCAATATCTCTAGTACTTTATAATAATATTGTTTTAAATATTTTTACTCGACTTTATTCAGCAAACAGTCTTGATTTTACAGTCAACTATAGCTGTAGGATTTCATTCACAGCAATATCCGACATCCAATAAATAACCTCAATTTCGAACATCCACTGATTTAGACTATTTCCTGTTAGGCCTGATCGATCTTCTTCTTCTTCTTCTTGTCGAGTCAAGACCCCATTCAAATTTTATTTGACCAGTATGTGGCAACCTCTATAGCTTTGTCCGTAGCCTCGTTCAGATCCTGCATGGTACACATTGCTGTACAGGACGGACAGGAAAGCAGGTGGGGCATATCCTGCACAGCCGCTCCACACTCGCACTGCACCCGATTCCCTTCGATCATACCCCACTTGGCCAGGTTATATTTGCAGCGACCAACAGAGGTTCGCAGACGATTTAAAGTCTTCCATATGGGCCACTGCAATTCGTGTCCAGGGGGCAGATGTTCCGCCGGGGTAACTGAAAGGGGTGGAGACGGGTGTTTACTTCTCCACAGTTCACGTCTCACATCTGAGACACTTCCTTCCGTGATTGCTGTTGCATTCCTGTGAAAGCTTTTGCGGCTTTTCAGACGTGCGCGAGGTGGTTGGTGACCGTACAACGGGTGACGGGGATCAGTTTCCTGACTCTTTTTCTCCAGCATACAGGCCACTTCACGTCGAACGTCGGGAGGAGCAATACCTGCCAGTGGGTACAGCATATTTAGGGGTGTCGGTTTTAAGCACCCTGTTATAATGCGGCAGGTATCATTCAGCGCTGTGGTTACCTCTCCGGCGTGAGCAGAACGATGCCACACTGGACTTGCAAACTCCCCAGCAGAAAAAGAGAGGGACAGGCCAGTCATGCGAAGCACCTGTGGCGACGCTCCCCAGCTAGTGGTAGTAAGACGGCGTAGCAAGTTGTTACGAGTGCCGACTTTGTGTTTGGTTTTGGAGCAGTGGGCTTTATAAGTCAGTGACCTATCTAATGTTATGCCCAGGTAGCGTGGTTGGGGACAATGTTCAATGCCAACGCCTTGCCAAGAAATGTTGCCTGATCGATATCTATTTGTTATGTAGGAACATGTTGTTATATATATTGGACGTGTAGTAGTTGTGAATAAAACAGTATATCCACGGGAATACAAACATGTAAAAAAATCTCAAAAATATTAAGAAAATTTGTAATATCGCATCGGTGCCTTCTAAAACTGCAAAGTTTGGAGCACCGAGTCGGATACGTAGTGTATTCCGATAGATATTACCACACGCCCTAGGCGTGCGTTCAACCATACGATAAATAATATTTGAAGTCCTTATGAAAAGCCCTTTGAAACGATACCTCACACAATATTTTTAATCTTGCATAGTTATAGGAGGGGGGGGGGGACCACGTATACCCCTTCTTCCTCTTTACTCGTCAGCCATCGACTGCAAGTTATCCTACGAGGAGTTTCGTTCCATATCTCGTAAGTCCATGATCAGATCATGACAATATTTTTATGAGACCAACTTGGGAATGTGTCCTTTCAAATGCAAAAAGATTTTTTTTAATCGGTTCACAATTGACTGAGAAGTCGGTGAACATACAAAAAAAAAACATACATACAGCCGAACATAGAACCTCCTCCGTTAGTCCTCCTAAAGTCGGTTAAAAAAGACGAAGTAGTTATTATATTTCCCACAAATAATGACCTATTAGCACTTTATCATAGTTCACAATTAATGAACTGTGCATTCAAAGCATATTTAAAGCTGTTTCACAGAAATTATAGCAGAAAACTAGCGTAAAGTCACATTCCCGGCACAATGCGCGCTGTCAACCACAGACACATTCTCAGCCGGAGTGTGCGCCTGCGTCAAAGGATATCATAGCTAACGTCTATTCCATTTTCATTGTTTGTGGCTGTTTGAACTAACTAAAATTTTAATATACGTTTCGGGAACTTTACAAATTCAGTTTGTTTTTTTTAATTACTACATTTTTTTAGAAAACGTATGTATCGTACGCTTATGGATGGAGTGTGTAAGCATTGATAAGAACGGAAAAGGAATAAAAGCTCAGATGACGGCTGATAGAGAGGAATGGAAGAAGAAATCATTTCGCACCTACCCCAAGTAAAGAAAGTTTAATATACATATCGATATTTACTCACTACACACAAATATTTGATGTAATAACATATATACTCGTATTTGTCTGTCTATATTATTAATAGCTAAATTGGTGGCGGCCATCCTACTTAAAACTTTCGCCGCTTCACAATTTATACTTTTTTATACATCGATCATTTTTTTTCAAAATTTTGATGTTATTATGTTTTAGTCGGATAAAAAATATTTGGTTGTTGCGTTTTCTGATTCTGAATATAAAAGCCAATACTACTCTAAATGTATTTATTTCTTCTAAGCCAGTCAACTTCTATCTCCCGTTACAAAATGGAAAACTTATAAATAAATCATAATAAGTATTTTTTTTTAGTTTCAATTGATGTATATTAAATTTCCCTTTTTTTTTTTTTTTTTTTTTTTGTGGCCGGGGGGAGTAAAAAATGCCTTCCGCATACAGCACGTCCGAGGACATACGGTTATGTGGGGCTCGCACCCACTAAAAACGTCTCCCCCCTGCGTGTTCCTAGCACTGTATCGGACGGGTCCGGGTACCGCAAACGCGCCTCGCAGCCCCGTCCAGTGCCTGCCTGTAGGCCCTCTCAATATTAAATTTCCCTACCATCATGCTGCACAACTTTAGTAAACAAAAGAATATCGCCAATGATTCGCCTTCAGCGTATGAACTAAGTGAGTGGTTGCGTTGAACAAAGTGTGACTTGTGGTCTAAGTTATAAACTGATTGCTTTTAAAGTTTTGAATCATTTTTCTCCTATCTGGCTATATAAAATATAGATATAGGGTGATCTATAATGAGAAAGAAAAATTCAACTACAAGCAGGACTGGAACCAGCAACATTCTGGTTATGTTTGACATTTTACTTAAAAATATTAAAGGATATAATTATTTAATAAGAAAATTTGAAAAAAAAACTGATACGGATGGGATTCGAACCCACGATCTTCGACGTACCGTGTTGACGCTCTAACCGCTTCCTTTTAAAATAATGTAAACGCTATCTGAATATCACTTAGATCCTCGCTCCCTATACAGTCAGATTGACACACGGATTGAATGTAAGCTAATAGCCACAGCTCACTTAGCTCACTTAGCTCCCTCAGCTCCCTCCAACGCCCAATTAACTCGCATTCTATTTGAAAAGGAAAATAAGTACGATTGTCTTAACGGGAATTGATGAAAGAAATTGTGAGGTTAGGAATTTCTTTTTTTCATCCTCCATTTGAGCAGCTAATTCGCAGACGCAATTAGAATTTATTGTTTTACTAGCTAATTATGCTCGATTCAACTGTATTTTTTTTTACTAAAATTGGAATATTAATCAATTATGTTTTTAAATGTTTCTCGGCTTCAATTTGGTTTTGAACACTTTTGAGAGTTTCAAGTTTGTAAATTTGCGATATTTGATGTCTTATAAGACAAGATAATTATGTCAAAAATATGTAAAATTTTGTTTACTTTGGATTTTAATCGGATATTTCTGATTTTGTTAACTAAATGATATTTTAAATATAAAAGCAATTTGCAAAATATACCTACACTTTTACCTGACTCACCCAACTCTGAACTCCTTAAAAATCACAATAAATACACAATTTCATTTCCACAACTCCCCTATGATACCCCATCCGATACACAACCAAAGCTCCTAATTACAAAGCCAAACAAACCATTAACACTTACTGGAAAACCGTTTCCAGTGTGTACACGGCGCTGAGGGTCAGTTGAAGGGGAACGGAGGGGAGGGGACTAGAGGAGGAAGGGGGACTACACAAGGAATAAGAAAACGTATTTACCCCCGGACCACTTGCGTTCCGACGTAACTTTATACCTAAATGCTAACAGGGCTGACTCGTGAAAGATTAGTGTTGTTCCTTTTTTTAGTGTTGTAGAATAATATTGACTTTTTTATATTTTTAAGGCTAATAAATTAAAGTAGTATTGTAATTCCATATAAAATTTAAGATGGTCATTTATTTTGGAGTTACATTCAATAATAAATTAATTATTATTAATATTTCAATGTCGTTCAATATTTTTAAATTTTTATACTTTACTTGGTACAATACGTCATGCCTTAAAAAAATATACAATTTTGTCTAACAATATCAGAAAGAAAAAGTTAAAACCTTCTTTGAAAATAAAAGATCTAAATGCTTGCTTTAACCTTCAAAATTCACAAACAAAAAAACTTTAAATATATCTAAAAATAACCTTTTTATTTTCCTGGATTCCAAAGTGACAACCCTAGTCCGTCCATCAAAGCGCCACGTTAAGTATATCAAATGAATTGTAAATGAAATCAGACGCGAGTGGGCACCGGTTTATCGCCTCGCCGCCGCGCCGCACCGCGCCGCACCGCTCCGTGCCACGCAGGCGCCGCGCCGCTGACCTACCACTTACATGTAGAGCAGCGCCTGTTGTGTGTAAAATTACATAAAACAATTAAATAATTATGTTGCTCTAGATTTTCTTCTCGTAACATAATCCTCACTGCGTGAACCCGATTTCAGGCTATTAAGTCCAAGTTTTTTTATGATGTTCTCCTTCGCTGTTAGCCATGTGTTGTCTTAAGATTAACTAAAAAAGTACATTTATGTTAGTTTTTAATTTTAAGTTAAACCAAGAACTAGAAAAGTTATTTTCAGAATAATTGTTTTCTGTTAACTTTTTTCTGGATAGCTACTGTCTATTTGTTTCTTGGTCATAAGTTTTTATTTTGCAATCTGTTCTAAAACGAGAGCAACGTATAACCTACCATATATGTATACATATTGTTTTACTATATGTATACATATATGGTAGGTTACTACATAATTATGCACACATATTTTCTGTAAAAAATCTAAAATTTTATACATTTTCAAAACACATCAACGCTTTCAAAGCGAACTTCAAAGTAAAAGTAATCCTAGCCCGGTACACCTTGCATATAATATATTTAGTATCTAGTATATCTGGAAGTCATTGGGGGAGGCCTATGTTTAGCAGTGGACGTCTTATGGCTGAAATGATGATGATGATATAATTATGGTATCTACTAGTATTATACTACCGTTAGTAATATACAAGAGAATTTCGATAACACTATAACGGATAGCTCAGTTGACGACTAGTGTTTAACCAGTAAGTCTAAGATTCAATCCTGCTTGTAATGTTTTTTTTCTGTCTACAATGAAATTTTAAAAAGTTCCACAAACAAAATGGAGATCACAACAAGACTGATTGACAAACTTTTTGAAATGACTAGAATTTATTTATTTAAATAAAAGTTAACACAATGTTCTAATTCTCTTGTGCCGCCAACAAAAGTAGACTGTCTCAAATAAGTCACGTTAAAACACCAAAGTTCATATCTTTCAAGTCATAAAGATTCATAAACAAAATACGTCGGCGCTCTTAAAGCCTTAACTTAAGCGTGTTTTCTCACAACGGAATACTTTACAACATATTTTCGTATATTCTAAGACTTACTTTGCTTTGTAAACATTGTATCATCCTGAAAATTAATCTGAAAGAAAATATTAATGCAATTTTTAAAGAAAAATCTTTTACCTTAAACAAAAAAACCGGTTATGCAAAGATGCTTTATACAAGTTGGAATTACCGGTTTTGAAAAATTCCGCATCTTATCTAACTTACAAAATGTAAGGAATTGAATGGAACAAACTGTATTCTTCAATGTAAAGGCAACGAAGTGCATGGCATTATTCTTTTGTTCAAGCGCTACGCTTTCGTAGCGCCTGCTACGCCGTAGCAGTGTAGCGGAGTTGTGTAGCACTAGCTACGACACATTGTATATTGTTTCAACTGTTTTGTTTTAGTACGAATTTACTTACTAGTTCCTTTGCCTGCGACTTTGTATGGAATTTGGAAATTTTAACCCCTATTTTAACAGCTTAGGAGTGGATTATCCAAAAATCCTTTCTAAGTTCACCTCTCAAATACCTTCTCAATGGAATATTTTCTTCAAATTTCAAGTCTCTAGGTCAACCAAACATTTGTTTAAGTTTAGATCACACAAATATTTGTCTCACACGGGAATCGAACCCGCGACAGCAAGTGCAGATGTCGAAATGCCAAACCACTACACCAATCACGTCGTTGAATTTATCATTTTTTTTTTTCTGTTACAGGTAAATTTTTCCTCATCATATCCGCAAGAGATTTGAAACTTTTTGCACAAAAGTAAGACGTATCTTTATTTTTCTTAATAAAGTCAATATTTATCAGTCAAAGTTAGAAACAACTTATGGGTCCAGAGCTTCGCAGGAAGGCAAATGTGTAATATCTATATTTTTATAGTGATTTTTTCTACTACATAAAATTCTTTATAGAATTAATCCTTTATGATTCTAACTTAAATTATTGTGATTGGTTTTGTACTTTTTTAATTAAAGTATAAATAAAAGAACTTAATCTAGGCTTCCACCTTATCACATGGTTAATATACACCTAGCACCACCCGGTTTTACCTGACTTACGCACCGTTGAAAAATGTCGTTTGTGTCATTTAATAAAAATATTTTAATTTATCAAAACTCATTGGTAGGTTCGTGATTGGGTTTAAACCTTTCAGTCCAATGATCATACCACTAGGCAGTCACTACTTATAGATACTACTTCCTCGCCCATATAAAATTTACTTAGACGTAAACTGATGTAATATACATGTTCACAGTATAATCTTAAAACTCTACATAAATCACTATCAAAGAGCCAAGATTTCTCTTAAAACTAGTCATATTCAGTATTACAATCACGCGCTCAGAATCTTTTCCTTTGTCAAAAAACACTTACAAGCAACAGCCCATACGGCTAACCGTGAGTGCGAGCGAGATAGGTACATTTCATCACCTCCGCGGCGACAATTTGCGGGTACAGTCGCGGTAAGAGGTTCTGACTCTTATTTTTACGGTAATGCGTACTTTCTTTGGCGGGACTTATTGGGTGAGCTTGAGTGAAGTGGACCTGTTTTATGAAAAGCGTAATTCTTGAATATTGCCCCCGTTCAGGCTTTTACCGAACGATTGGAGGCGCGGATTAAAAAAGTTTATATTATGACCCGTTTTATGATGATGATCGCTTTTTGATTTTTTTTTAAGTGGCGAACATTCGGTTCCTTTGTAAAGGAGATGTTTGATAGCTGTTACAAAGGGCGGGAGTGACTATTGTATTCTTAAATGTGTGCAAATCACTTGTTTAACGCACTTTAGTAACAATACCACTCGGTACAATTGCTTTTTTTATTTTAGCATATATTTTTTTGAAGAATTAAGCAACACGGAATCTAAACATTAAAAGTTGAAGAAAAAACTTTATACTCCTTTTCAAGTATATTGCGCGCACGAAGGAATTTGAGATTTGGAATAGTTTAAGTTTATATGAACAAGAAGTCCAGAACGTTATTAATATATAATATACTAACTTCCGCCCGTAGCTTCCGCGTGGTATGTTTATAAATTGTAGCGTATGTAATAATGCAATAATACTGTAACTGTTTCTTCGAAATTCGTTCTGTACATTTTACGTGAAAGAGTAACAAACACACATCCTCTCCTCCACATCCACATCAACTCATACTTTCACATTTATAATTATTAAATTTATAATATTAGTGGTAAAATGTTTATTTAATGAATTACGGTCTAATTTCGATCACTGGACCACTAGTTAAATATAATTTGAAAAAACCAATCAACAACTTTTTTACTATGCTGTTTTAAAAAAAAAACACAGCAACAACTACTATTATAGCAATTAGATAACTGTCCACACATAAATGAGGCAATCAAATTGAACTATTATAATTATTGAACTATTATATTATTAAATTTTTCATATTCGTGTTATAATATGCATACCATTCACTACAAGACTGATGACAAATCAAATTAAAAGCAAATAAAAATCAAAAATATTTTAAGTCATGTAGACCATTTTAGGCACTTATGAATAGTCATAAGTCTAATATTATTATGAGAGTGACTCTTATAGCCAGATGCAAGGGAAACCTACCTAATGGAGAAGAATCTGGCAAGAAACTCTATGGTTGATCCTTTAAATAGATTGCTTAAAATATTTTTGGCCGAACAATACCATAATCAATAAGTAGAAATAGGTTAACTCCCTATTACTAAATATCGTCTTTGCAAAAAGGCAGACTAGCTCTTCGTCTAGACTCTAGACTAACTCACTAAACACCAAACAAATAAAAGAAAGCAGTATTTCCAGTATCAGCCGACATCTTGTTGTACGTAGAGCCCATACAATCCGAAGTCAATTCATACTGGTTTTGTTTAGCTTGATGTGTAGCTTTGTGTACACATAAAAGTGTATAAATAAATATATATATAAAAACTATATATGTATGTGTTTACGTCACTCTTTAATATAATATTCAAATGCGCTGCATAATATGAAATAGTTTGGCTCACTCTTGAATTCTAATCACAGATTATGAAGGAATCGTGCTAGGAATCTTACAATGCTCTATTATATTGTGTTTTCTTTGACGAAAAATATTATTAATAATTTAAATATCTTTATTAATTTGTATGTTTACAAATAAATAAATAAAGAATATATCCCTTTGCCTTGTTGGTTTAGTGACCATAAACCCTAATGCTCTAGGTCTCAGGTTTGAATTTCCGATCGGACAATATTTAATTAGTTTTCATCTAGAATTTTTCAGCAAAGTCTGGGAATCTGCCTGTTAAATGGCAAAAGACATGTCACAGATTTTTCCATTTGGACAATTATAGCGAAGTATGGTTTTCTGCCCGTTATGTGGCAAGAGGTACGTCATGTACTTTTGACCTTGGTTTTAGTACCATCAATGTAATATTGTTTAGTAAATATTTGATTGTACTTTTGTATGCAGACTGGGAATGTCATTTCTAATAAAGAATTTCATGAAAACCCAGTTCCACCGCTTACTGGTAGCGTCTAAATTTTATGTCACAAATTATTTCTTAATACTTAATATAACCTATTCTAAGTCCTAGTATCCTACTAATATTATAAATGTAAAAGTTTACGAGGATGGATGGATGTTTGTTACTATTTCACGCAAAAACTACTGAACGGATTTTGATGAAACTTTACTGTAATATAACTTATACAAAATCAAAATCAAAATAACACTAGGCTACAATTTATTAACATACTATGGGCATACGCGGGTGGAAGCTTATAGGAAAACAGGCCGAAAATACTATATTGTCGTCTCTACTTTACGGATTGTGAGACCAGTTTAATTAACTCAAGGTCTAGAAATGAGACACAATAGGAAATCAATTATTACGTGCCACCGGGATGCAAAGAACCTTTCATAGGTTGACGCTACAAATAGGTGGTACGTAAATATCTTCACAAGTTTGTTATTCAACGTCGCCCTACATCTTCACAATAGGTAACTGACAAAAGAACAAAGTCCTAAGTAAACGTTCTCGGCGCGGAAACCGGTTAAAAATACGGAAGTGTGCCCTGGCCGGAACCGTACCCGGCCACGGAACGCGTATTTCAACCGGCCTCTGTCAAATGCAAGGTATAATACTAAATTACTTAATGCATCGACCTATAAAAGATTTAACACACGCACACAGACGCTAGGCCACGCCCCCCACGACCACGTAGCCTTTGTTCTTACACTCTCACACATGCGCACAGCGCGCCCACCACCCATGTGTGAGTTAAGGGGGGATGAAATACGCATCCAATTTTTCTTACTTACATTTTTATTTATCGTCATTCCACCGTATTGGCGATTGAATTTTAGATTTTAACGATTATTTCATGTTAAAAAATACGTAACATTTTTTCCTTTTAGCAGAGATAAGCTTTGATTTCTTAAATTGGTACTATCTATCCCCAGAGGGATGAAGCTTTCGATCAAAAATATAGAAAAAACCTCAATAAAGATAATTACGATCATTATTAAAAGTACAATATGACGGGAATCAATTTTACCATTTCCATTACGACGACAATGGCGGAACGATTTCCCTTGTGCGCCCTCTTAAGTAGTGCGGGTGTGTGAGTGAGAGACCTGTTAGTGTGTGCCTGTGAGCGTGGGGCCGACACTGGCGCACAGGGCTTATATAGGCGCGAGGCGTAGAGCACACAGCATTGGCCTTCCGCCGCTCGCGTCGGAAAGACGTGTCTCTCCGTTCAAACATGTCATAGCTTCTTACGATCTTCTCTTTCTTCTTCTTATAACGATACGTATCATATATTTTCTAATGTAGGCAAAATTTGGTGCTCAATATTACAAAATTTAAAAGTATTTTTTATATACGGACTTTATGGCGACTTGTTAGTAGATTGTAGGGTATTATATAGTATATATTTTGGTACGCAAAGTGTGATAGAAGACTCAAGATGAATTTCATCGGTAAGTGTTATGCATTTTAAATGTTTTAAGTTTTAATTTTTTTTAATTGTTGTTAAAACGCTATCCTTTATTTTATTCTTTAGTTTTTTTTTACCTCGCAAGAAAATCCAAGAAAATTTAAATCTTTAAATTTATTTTCAGCGCTCTGTACTTTTTTCAAACCTCAATCTTCAGTTGTATGTTGAAAATCCTATTTGTTCCCTGCTTTGTATATTTTACGCATTTTCTATTTCACGTCTCCTTGCAAATCTGAATTTCCATTGTTACAAGAATTTTCCTAGTATTTCCGGGTTTTCAGCGGAAGCTAAAATACTTTTTTATGTTAATGTCTTTCCTGAACAAAAGGCTGTATGTTTTGTATTTGAAGGTTTTCTCTAAATCGCATTGTTCGTTTTTTTTTAATCAAAACGTAGGACAGTTTCAGGTTTTAGGTAAAGAGATCTGTTTGTTTTATTTGTAGATCAATAATCTTCAGAATTACTACAGCAATACGGATTAAACGGAACTATGGCATTACAGAGCCATCGTAAATATTTTAAATCCTTATCTATCGACGTAAAAGTAATTTGACAAAACTTTTTTTTCTTTATTTAATATAGATGGAACCTATTTAAAGCCAGGTCAAATTCTAAATTCGAAGCAACGTTTCTTTTTAAATACATTGTAAGGTGCTGACTAGCCAATCCTGGCAGGCTCTAAAGCGCAGTCATACGCGTTGACCGACTTCTTTCAAGGCCATGGCATCGTGCCAACTGGGTGGCCCAGCCAGACTCCGAAATAGGTTGACAGTGGAGCCTGACTCAGGTCAACTATATAAATAATTTAGCTTGGGAAGTTGGGGGATGATCTAAAAGTTGAGGGAACGCGAAGTTCCTAGATTGTTAGTCGATTGTATCGGGTTCGTCGATGGAGGAAATAGTTGTCGTATAGTTAGGAAGAGTTTAGCGTAACGAGAATTTGTGTTTGGATTTTCGGGAAGTTAAAGGTTTTTCAATAAATTCCTTAAACTATTGAAAATGGACTCCGGCGGCAACGCAACAATAAAATTTCCATTATGTCTCATATGTGGGGCTTTGACGGGTTAAAAAGATATCCTTGATCTGACTCTTAGAGTTTCTACACATTTTTTATCTTTTTCGGAAAGAAAGCAAGGTGTTTTACTAGAAAAATTATCTAGTAGGATATCAAATATAAATTCTACTAAGTCATTCTTACTATTCTGGCTCAGCGAGTCAAAATGGAGGCTTAGTAACAACAAAGTTATTAACTTACAAATCGACTAATTTCGCTTAGTTTTCGTTGGTACTGAACTGTACTAAATTTACTTGTCGTAATTACCCGAGCTCAAACAAACGCTTGAACCGTGAACAACAGTAGTTTGTGAGGGTTTCACTTAAAATTTGTACTAACTACAACTTCGTATGGACATTTCACACGCCATTTTCAGGCCTGAAATTAAAGTTTAAACTAACATGTTATAGTTTATGAAAATATGTAAATTAAAAGGGTATCTTACGCAGGAGTAGTTTCTGATTTTATTAGCTTTTTGGGTATCATCATCATTTTTTCAGATTCGGTTTCCGGATTGGGCTAAGCGTTATTGGATATTCCCATTCAAAATTAATTACATTTAGTCAAAACCGAGAAAACGACTAAGTAACGCAAAGAAGCGGAAAAATGTTTAAAAGAACTTAATATTTAAAGCAAATCAAATTGTGTAAAAGAAAAACTAAAACATTTCGAATCGCTTCCGCCAAGAGACGATTATGACAGTTCTACGAAATAAAAAACTTTTCCAGCACGTAGCAGCTGCTACGAGTGCTACATTAATTTCGTAGTCGCTACGAGCTACGAGACTACGAACACGTAGCCGTAGTCTCGTAGCGGTGAATTTTATACGTTGAATAAAAATGATTGCTCATGTACTGTCACGGTTTTATTGTTACAATATAAAATTATATTCAGGTTGTATAATAAACGATATTCAATAAATGCGCAAACATAAAACAACATTGAAACATTCAGACGAAATTATTTAAAGTCGTTTCGTTTTCGAACATTACTTTGATGTTTCACATTCATAGTTGTATTTATTTGAACCTCCACAAAGCTTACGTTTGTCTCTTTACTCCATAATGTTTCAATTTATCATAATCTTTTACTTCTTCTTCTTATATTTAAGAGCTAGGCTCTAGTCGGTAGAGTAATCGCCACCTCTTTCTATCCTCCTCTTGTCTTAATCTTTTACTATTTTTCCATAATTAATTCCATTGATTGGAGCTATTTTTGATTTATTAAAACACACTTTTTTATTTGAACATAAAGGCACTTAGTTTATGAAAAGTCATAATTCCAACAATGTTATAATCATTGTATAGTTTGGCCAGTAATAGGTTTATTGCTCACAGCGGCCAACCTCAATGGAGAATAGCCAGCTTCGCAGGAAATATTATATGGGTGCACTCTATATTCCCCCAGTCTCAAAATCCGTTGTCCGTTAAACGGTAATCAAACGTAACTGGAGAGTGATCAGGCGCCGGATCCAAGACTTGACATGCTCTACGATATACAAAGCGAATGATAAATAATTAATTATGCGCATGTATCTCACAAAAACTCTAAGGTACGATAACTTGATTCGAATCTGAAACCTCCAACTAACTTATTATTAGGTATTTTTAAGATTTGCTTCTTAAAAATACCACTTCG
Source organism: Protodeltote pygarga (assembly GCA_936450705.2). Classification (NCBI taxonomy): domain Eukaryota; kingdom Metazoa; phylum Arthropoda; class Insecta; order Lepidoptera; family Noctuidae; genus Protodeltote; species Protodeltote pygarga. The sequence continues at coordinate 10,729,249 of OW388270.2, read as the reverse complement.
GCCTCTATTCTATTTATCTTATAATACTTATAAGCTACGGCACTCTATATATAACCTATAGGCTTCCTTTTGATTATCTATGGTAATGCACTTTGTCGGTGAAGGCAGGAGGCAGGTAAACTGAATTACAACCGCGCAGATGATAATCTAATGAGTTCCTCGGGAGGAGGCCGTAATGCCGCCGGGCTCTGGACACGACGGACCTAGCTTGTGTTCTTAGTATATTATATATGTATTACGAGATTGAAAATACAACATAATACCACAGTATAATAACCATATAGTATGGTAACTACGTACAAACGCTCGAAAACGACACACTCACACAAACATGCGCAACGACGCGTCGTTGATACTGCGAGTACCGCGACGTTCGCTTAGGTACTTGTTCACGTTGGAACGCGCGGGCGCGGTGGCGGGTGCGGTCGCGAAGACGTGGCGGGTTCGTGTTCACATTGGCCGCCAGGCGTTTGCGCGGGTGTGACGTGTTGTATTGAAAGACTCTTACTTACTTAACTCTTCTGTATTGAAAGACATGATGAAGACGCGCTAACGTTTCTAGCGACAAGTTCATACTGGTTGAACTTACCTTACGTCGCGAGTGAATCGCGCGTTCCGCCGCTAGTTCGACGTGAACACACACAAACATCTCACGCGTTTGATATTGCCGCGAGCGGCGCGCGCGCGCCAGTCGTTAGCTTGCCCGCTACTTAGACCGCACGTGCGTTTCGTACGTGAACACTTGGATATTACGCCATATGTTTGATATTTCGTGACCGCGCCCGCCACCGCGCCCGCGAGTCAACGTGAACAAGTACTAGGAGTCTCGTCGTTACGAAATATTACGCATGTTTGTGTTATTACGCAAATTTCAGCTTGATCAAAACATGTTTTCAAATAAAAAAACAGCTTTAAATAAATTTTTATATTATGCCATTTTTATGTATGAACACATTGAAACTTTGTAATGTTATTCTCCTTCAATTAGTTTTAAGTTCGATTTTTCATAATGTGCGAGCGAGATAGCAGACTAGCAAGTATCCACGCCTTAAACATGTATTTCTTATATTTTTTTTATTTATAGACTCACGCCTGTATTCCCCAGAGGTAGGCAGAGGTGCAGTACACCCACGTTTCGCCGGCTATGTTATAAGTCCCATGTAATAGGGGGCGAGCCTATTGCCATTAACCGGGCACAATTCCAGACTCCGTGCTGCTAATGAGAATTTCTAAATGGAAAAACCCAATAACACTTTGCCCGACCCGGGGATCGAACCCAGGACCTCGTGCTCAGCAGTCGCGCTTGCTACCACTAGACCAACGAGGCAGTCACATGTATTTCTATAGCTATGAATCTATGAGGATAATTAAATAGAAGATAGGATGTATCTGACAAGACTAAATGTTATTAAATTCCATCTTTCGGGTTATTCAATAAATTAAATAGCATAAAAATTTTACTAAAATTATGGCACAAATTAACCGACACTAAACTTTGAACCGGCCGATCTGGAAGTCATTGTGGGAGGCCTATGTTCAGCAGTGGACGTCTTATGGCTGAAATGATGATGATGATGATGAAACTTTGAACGCAACTCGTTTTGTTAGAGAACATTAAACTGTAAGTGTCGCTAAAGTTTTTCTTAATACCTGCATAAAGTATTACCTACATAGTATGCGAACACTAAAGTCCAAAGTTTTGTAGGAAGAAAACATCATTTACGAGCGGGATTTGAACCTGCGACCTACAGGGTAAATCCTCAGTCGCTTTGCCACTAAGTTTGTAAAAACTCCGCCCGTATTATAGTAATTATTCAACTACATTCAATTCTCAGATGGCAGATACATCCACCCCTTGTACAAAGTACTAGAAGGCTAGTACATCTAACTTTGCAGTTAAAACTACCCTTTTATTCCACTACCTAAACCTTCCACTAACAAACACATATACACAACACTATATACATATTAGCCACGACCGAGTACTCAACCCCCTGCCGCTAAGACATACATTCCTCCACAAATCTTAGTCACTGAACTTTTTAACGACTACTGTGTAAAAAAAGCCAGGCCATTACCGGCCGATGCTTCGTCTCTTTCCCGCTAGTAGCGTGTGACAGAGATAGCTGTACACTCTAAACGAATGGCGTGCTGACCAAACATACATTGCTATGCTTTTAGATGGCCAGAGAGGGATTATGTCGAGCTGAGTAATGGCACGCACTGCCATAATATGGGATTATTTTCTTCGGATTAAAACTTATTATGAGTTATGAGAAAAATCTTGTTGTTAAATATGTGGGCTAGAAAGGATTTTTGTGTTTCAATGTTTTGAATTAATGTGTACAATTAGACATTTGACGGCTTGACAATGTTTTTTTTTTTCATCCGAGTTTTTTCTGGAAATTAGATAATACAAAGTTTATGCCGTGATTTAAACCACCACTAGGACATCACTGCTTATCTGACAGATAATCTAATAAAGGTATATAAGCGGGGATCGTCGTCAAATTTTCGGTACATGCGCTATCGTATAGTGACTTATTAAACAATGGCGAAGAGCTGTTAAGTCACCTTCATTGACAGCTAAGAAAAAATTATATAACAATTTTGTTGATCCTGTTCATCTATTTATTTCATATGCTTGCTATACATACAGTCTTAACCAAAGTAAAAATTACGAATGTCTTTGCACACAATCAATACCAAATAACATAAAAATTTAATACAAATCCCACATTGCCAATCAACTGTTAAAACAAGCTACAGTTGCCCATTGCCAATCAGGACGCAGTTGCTAGCATTGCCAGTTAATTGCCAGCTTCAGTACTCCTTACTGCCACTCTGATTGCTTCTAAACCATTAATTGAACTCGTGTGTCATTTGGGTTTAACAGCTGCATATTGATTGAGTATTTCAGTTTAATTGCTGTGTTTAAATTTCAACTAGTTTGGTTTTTATTAAAAGTGTTTTTTTAATTATTTACTTATTCAATATAGCGGTTATTAGCTACAAAAGCCTTGTGGTTAGCGCTGACTGGCAAGTTAGAGATCTTAAGTTCAAACTTAACCTCTGACGACGTAAGTTGTATAAGTATTATAAATTAAAAAGATAAAATATAACAATGAACCCATCTTTAAGATACCACACAATATGTACGAAATAAATAAATAAATAATTATCCGCTACGTGTCACAAAAACCACGTTAATACCACGTCCTGCGTCTAATCTCTCTCCGGTCGTGCCGGATTGCCATCTTATCGAACTATGAGAGTGAAGGAATACAGTGTGAATGCACTATAATATCTCCTGTATAGTTAGTTATTATTTCAAACAATAGTCATCTACTCTATTAGGTAGGTAGATAGTAGGTATTAAAGAATATTCAAACGTAATGTTACGTCACTTAGTCGTCTTCTACTACTTAAAAAAAAAGTTAGAATTATTTATACAGAGTTCTCTCCGCGCTATTCCCAGCGGTATTATAATATAGAGCCAACGTTCTATCTCCAGCCGTACTGCAAAATGTAAATGTAACTGTAATTATTTTAAATTACTGCAGGTAAACTCTACAGTTAACCGGACAATGCTACTAACTCATTGTTATTGTGTATGTAGGTACCTACATCTGCAGTTGATTAAATAAATAACGTGTAGCCTGCAACTGTCCCTCTGCAGGGCAAAGACCTCTTCTCATTCAGAGATGGATCGAGCATTAATCACAACTAGCTCACTGCGTGTTGGCGATTTCAGACTATTAAGTACAGGTTTCCAACGATGTTTTTCTTCACCGTTAGTCAGTGGTGTCTTACATTAACTAACAGCTTAAATTCAAAACGGCAACACGAATGCACATCGCCGCCGAAAGCTGCAAACGTTCACCGTTTCACAAAATGTAATTCTCGTCACGCATTTATGCAATGTGTCGTCACTCTTGTCGATTCAGTGCTAGTATGTTCTAGAACAACAAATTTAGATTTAAAAAATATTTTCTTTTTCCTTACACGATCGTTTTAAAAACCAAAAAGCATTTTATTTTTGTTTATGGAGTCGTGATAGCCTAGTGGTGGTGACCGTTGACTGGCAAGTCAGTGGTCTCGGGTTCAAACCCAAGGCGCGCACCTCTGACTTTTCGTAAGTTATGTGCGTTTTATAAATTAATTATCACTCTCCGTGCCTCGGATAGCACGTTAAGCTGTTGGCCCCGGCTGTCAATTGTAGATCTTTGACAGTCGTTACGGGTAGTCAGAAGCCCGAAAGTCTGACAACCAGTCTTACCAAGGGGTATTGTGTAACCCAGTATTTGGGTTGTGGAGGTCTGATAGGCAGTCGCTCCATGTAAAACACTGGTATTCAGCTGCATCCGGTAAGACTGGAAGCCGACCCCAACACAGTTGGGAAAAGGCTAGGCAGATGATTTTATTTTTGTTTACCTTTTACCTAACAGCCTTTTTTTTCTTCTTTTAGTAATTCAGTAGTATCACAACTAGAATAAAAACTATATAGTTATTTTCCTCAACTTTGGAAACTGGCATAACTGCATAAGTAGTCGGCAATAAAATTTACATCACAAATTTTAAAATGACACAATAAAAACTTCAAATAAATTATTTTAGCTAAAACATAATCAAGTCACATTTTAAATAAAAAAAAAAAATCAAAACCAGTTCATCAGTTTTGGTTCTACGATGCCACAGACATAACTCTCCTTTATTTTCGTTCAGGGATTAAAAATAAATCTTTTAAATAGAAATAGAATAAAAGAAACGTTACTTTACATTATTACATTATTATATTTTTACATTATTATAAAAAGTAGTAAAAAAAAGAAAATACATCAATATCAATTTATACAATTCATAGACGTCACCTTCAACGACGCACGCACGCATGGCGCGACCTTGGACCCCAACCGGTGCGCCTACCTTCTTGTTTTTTGCAAAAAATATTTTCAAGATGCTGTCATCATTTCTTGAACCAATTCCTCCTAAAAATATCAACAAATACGTATAAACGACAATACGCTGTCAAACCTCATATAAATTTGTAGCCTAGCTTATGTCCTCAGCAAAACCATTCGCTGATAACAAAAAAAATATTGACATGTACCAATTTACCTTCCATCTTCGCATGTTTGCCGAACTCGAAAAACAAACGCTATTTTATCACAATAAGATCTAAATTCAATTGACATGCGAATAATAAAAAATATACAGCAGAGAGCGAAATAAAATCCTATTTTATAGTAACTTGCTGGTTGTGTACAATATACGTTAGTCGTTCTTTTTTATAACCGGTCGTTGTAAGCCAAAAATCAATATTTAGGTCACGAATCGCGACGGAATCGTTTTAAATCAACGTGGCTTGATTTATAAGCAAGAGCGGTCTGTGCGAAATTACAATACTGTTTTATTTATTGTCAATGGTGCTTGCGAGTCGGATTAATAAACCGATTCTATTGTTTACTTCGTTTTTGGTTTAGATTATGAATTTTGATTAGATATTACGCAACAAACGAATGTTAAATACGATAACGGTATTGGTGTGATGTGGGCTTTTTTGTACAAATTGTTTGTATATAGTACCTTTGTAAATACTGTATCGACAGGTAGTCTTAGATATATGAAACCAATAAATATTTCATCCTCTTAAAGTTATGTATGTTGCGCTCATTGTTTGTCTTTTTCTAAATTGTAAATTATGGAAAGAGGCGAGTAGTTGAGTATCATACACTTCACATAACAATGTGGACTCTAATCGCCATTTTGTGATGTCATAGCTGATACTATATACTATAGTTTATTAATTTTTTTAATATTTTTTCTATGAAACTGACAGTTATGACGTTACAAAATAGCGATCAGAGTTGCACATTCTTATTTAAATCGTAAATTAGTTTCGTTTTAAGAACATACTAAAATGGCAATCAATCAATCACATGCTATCGCATAAGCAATTAGGGCTACGAAAGTAAGCTACTTCTGAAGATATAAGGCACTCCTGCAACATGATATAAAGTTTAAATCCTCCACATCCAGGCTACTAAAGCTATCTTTAAATTAATTTCTTAACACCGGTGTATTTATAAATATAATCCGCTATCGGAAATTATAAAAATAAAAGTATATTTAGAAACAGATTCTTACAGATTGATAATAATCCTCCGCCAAGGCTTCATATTATTACTAAGTATAGCCCAGATTAGGATCACAGAGTATTGTATATTTAGGTAATCAAAGCGCCAGTCGATGGTGGTCTTCTGGGCGCTAGATATACAACTGTAAATGGCCACCAAAACCAGGGTGGAACCATTCACGCCTCAATATGTATGCCTCTGACAAACACAGAGATTACACCTTAGTCTTAGCCTATAGCGTAAACATAGGCCTCTTCTCATAAGCATCACATATTTTGTGTGCTCATTAGAAGTGTTTGCTTTCAATCGCCACGCTGGGCAAGCAAGTCGGCGAACGTAGCAGATTGTTACTATTACACAGTAGAATGCTGCTGCCCATCTTTTTCCCTTTGTCGCTTCTTACGGCACCCGCGGGATGAGTAGGGATAGTTCTATTCTTAGGCCAAAAACCACACGGCACTCTCGGTTTCTCGCCAGGATTATAATATTAAAGAACTTTTTATTGTAAAGTAACGCTTGACTCGCGATTCCTTCACGTGCGTTTCGAATTATCGAATATAACTTAGAGATGTGCCTATTATTTAAAGAATTTTAAGAAACTATCAGTAGTTCCTGGAATTACCCCTTAAAATTTTTTTAAAAAACTTTTTTTCTGAAAGTATTGTAGGTTCACCACCCCTGCTAGGTAATTGCTTCTCGCTTCTAACTTGCCGCCAACCTTCCACAATCATTTACATGTTGGCATCGCGTGCTCCGCCGAGCTCCACTCGTGAGGGAAGCTAGGCTTTGTCGGCTAATAGCAAACAGAGCTATTACTGCAGGAATAAGTAATAGCTACCATTTTTATAATGTTTCAACGTATGTGCGTGATGAAGGAAAAATTGTTAGCTTACTGATCGGTGTGACTGATTCTGCTAACTGCTGAGTAAAAGGTCTTGGGTTTACTTCCTTGGCTAAAGACTGCCTAATAATGGCAAGCAATGAAAGCTTGCCAATCGTATGATCGAATGCACTAAAACACTAAAGACAAAAATTATGGAAACTAGCACACCTTGATGACCTGACAGATTTTTCAACGGCTTGTAAAGCCACAACAGAAGCCTACGGGCGGCTTAAATTCTGACACTAAGTTGTTATCAATTACATGGTGAAAAAGTTAAAAAATGCCAAGAATTGGAAATATGTAATGGGAGGTGATGGCGTACCGTGATCAAATGCAACATTTTTTCAATTGACAACTCATGGTTTAACCACAAAAAAGCCTATGTAAGCCAAGAGTAATCAATCAATCTGTAGTGATATAGTATCTATAATATTGCCTTGATTGGATGCCGTTATCATAATTAATATCTTAATATGCTATTAGTAACCCTAGTATATTAGTTAATACCGACAATAAATTTAGCGCAGTAGCTAAATATATTTAGACTTCATTTGACTCTTTGATCGAATTATAAAAGACAGCAAAAGTTACTTCACTTAATTTTTTGAAACCCATAAGTTTCAGTTTCTAAAAGAAACGGAATAAAATATACATAGAACCACAAAATAAATATATTAAAACTCTTCTCGTGCCGTATACTAGAGTTTACTACAACTAAGTATATAATAAAAGTCTGTCGCTTCATCGCGGAAACTTTTAATTAAGTAAAAAGCCGTGTGTGGTGTCAACACAGATGAAAACAACTGGATGTGCTTGTTTGAGTTTTAAGATTGTTTTCTTATTCACAAGAAAATACGGTAAAATACTTTGAATAGTAGATAGAGGTGACTGTAGATTTTATACGGAAAACTTAGTAGTAAATAATAAGTAGTCGTTACGACTTATAGGTTACTAGCTTTTACTCGCGGCTTCGCTTGCGTTAATTTAGGATTTTAATTCAATTCTGATCCGAAAGACACATAGCGCCATCTCTTTTCATTAGAACGATATTGTTGTTTTTATCTGGAACAGTATTTTTTTTTGGGATGAAAGGTACTATGTCCGTTTCTGTACAACTAACAACGTATATGCAAAATTTCAGGATGATCGGTTCAGTGATTTAGGCGTAAAAAGGTAACAAACTTACTTTCGCATTTATAATATTACTCAATAAGTTAGGATTATAAATCTTATGATAAAATCTTACACGTCAACATTGCATTTATTTATAGTTACCTTATATTATAGCATATACCTTTATCGCATAAGTATTAGTTTCCGATATTATCGTTTATTTAAATAGAAACTGTTTTTTTTAAATAATAGCGCTTTACCTGCAACTTTGTCCACAGTTATTAATTTTTTTTATCCCGTTTTGTATCCGATTAGGGGTGGAATATCTGAACACATTCTCACACATTCAAAGAACATTTTCTCCAGTTTTTAAGCCTCTAGAACCAATGCTTCAGACTATGCTTTGTCTGTCAGTCACTCAGTCACAGCACAAACTCAGTCAGTTAAGATCAATTAGTATAGATTTAATTTATCCTTCTAATGTGAAAAAAAGACTGTTTATTGACGTTATAGAGATTTTAATCTGTATAGAAAATAAATACGTTTCATAATTCTGTATAACTTTAAATTCAAAAACACTTACAAATAATTTCAAAATTATTTACCCTTTAAACAAACCTTAACTTCTTATTAAATATTCCATCTAAACTTTCTTCACGAAACTTTTTAATAAACCACAAACAAGCCACTTCTAGTCCACATTAATCCTAGAGCACGTACTATATCCTTGTCTGTAGAAAATTAAAAAAACAAGCACACCAGCGCCCCACCAGGCAGATTAATGAACTGTTCTGTCTTCGTGAAAAAAATAAACTATTTTGAGGTCTCGTTGGTCGTTAGAAGTCCAATATAGTTGGTCGTATGTCACGTTTTTTAAGGGTATTTTTTAATTTATAAAGAAGGTTTGTGGTTTATGAGTTTACATAAGGTTCTTTTTTTAACATTTCGCATTTAAAAAGCAAATAAACCAGGAGGTAGGTGATTGTGAAGATACTTTGTAAACAAAACATAATAAATAATATTATCAAACATTTTTCGTCAGTTTTCTAATTATTTATTTTCGGTTGCGTAAAATCTTTTTTCCTCTACCAATGACGTCACCTAGTCGCAGGAATAAAAGTTTTATGTAAACGTAAAAAAAAAGAAAAAATACCTACATTTATTTCAATATGAAAAAGGAAATCCATTTTTTTAAATTCGTGATTCTGATTATTAGGAAAAGGCTATACAATATTAATTAAGGTATTATATTCAAGTATTACTCCTTAGCTTATGGTAAAAATAAATACTCTATTTTTCCATAACATCAAATAACCATAAAACGTTAACCTCAATATTTCAGCTAAATTCGAACCCAAAATACTAAAGGTTACAATAAATCGCTTTGCTTTATATCTCATTACCCACAACACGCGATTTCAGCTCGTTATCTTCTTTTAACTAGCAGTTAACCATTCCGCATGGCTGACTTTGACTACTATATTCTTAATGTGTGCGCGTAATTTCTGTAACTGCTGAATCGCTTCAGGAGATTTAAAAGGAATTTGTGTGCACATGTATTAATCCGACCGATAAAAATATTTACTTACATCATTATTCAATTATTCAATTATTTACAAACTAAATATAACTATTAAAACGAGAATATCTTAAAAATCATAAACTGCAAGACTCTCTCAGTAACTTTTAGAAAATGATTTGTGAACGTAAATAAACCACGGTGTCTGTACAGTCAAATAGATATTCTTGTTAGTAGATTGGCGACGCAAAGTTTCAAACAGTTCCAGAATCTATTGTAGTTGAAGTTAATCAATTCATAAACTGCATCTGTTGGTTATAAACACAATTACATTGATGTCTACGGCAGATGTCTACGAAACTTGCCTGGCTACGACACGCCTACGACAGTGCTACGTCTAGCTGCTACGAACTTGCTACGAAAATAATTCTATTGGCAAACTGTCTGTTGTGTTTGTTTTGTAACAATTGTGTAATATCCCAACAAGCTAAAATATCGTATAATTCCAGTCTAATACGACTTTATGTTATATAACAGTTATATAGCGGCATTTAGCTACCTATCATATTATTTAGATGTTTATCTTACAATGTATCCATCGCGCAGTTGAAGACTAACCTCTACATGACTATTAAATGATAATATTGTCATGTATTGGGTTTAAATTCACGTTTTAGAAACGTTTACTTGACCATTATAAAAAAAAAATTAGTTGGGATTTATTTATGGGATATGTTAAAGATTATTTTTATTGGATCTGGTCATTGCTGGATTAATTCTAGCGGATTCTTTTTTCACACTGTTTTTTAACTTTGTTACACTTTCGTGCAAAAACCACTGAATTGATTTTGATGAAATTTTCAGCTTTTACATCAGAATATCACGTAGGGTGACCTTTGATATTTCAAATTCATGTGAGTATTAGAAATTAATTATCACTTGCTAAAACGGTGAGGGAAAACATCGTGACGAAACCAGCACACTTGACAATTTTTTCTACGTTGTGTCAAGCCATGTCTATTTATTAATTTATTTATATAATACACCAACAGCATACACATTTTACATTATTAAATAATAGAAATTACAGATGTCAGAGGCCTTTGGATGGTTTAAACTCTGATACCAGGTTTTTTATCGACCATACGATATAGAAAGAAGAAGACTATTTAATAGACTTTAACTATGTTATACTTTTTTCCTATAAATCAAATTATTTTATTCATTCATTCAATAACTAAAACATCCATCCAAGTTTTAATTTTCAAAACAAACATTACAACTAATCTACCATTTAGACAACAATCGATACAAAAGCATCACGTATTCCTACAGCGATCTATTCCGCGAACTAGGTTGCAGTGTGGCCACGTTGAAAATAATACATTGTTTGAACGCTCGCATTATTTATGTTGGCAGCCCTGATTGTATCGTTGGCCGGTGTATAAATATTACTATGTTTTATGGAGCCTTATATTAAATTCTGTAAAGTTGGAAACACTGGAAACTGTGTTGTTAAACAAGAAAGGTTAAACATTATGTAGAAAAATTTGGCACACCAACGATAAGATTGGGGAGTGGTTAAGGGATTGACCTTCTGCTCTTGGTATCGCGGATTTGAATTTTGCACGATAAATATATGTAGATGACAGATATTTATACCGGTCTGGCTGTTTGTACATCACCTAATTCTACTTTTTTACTGCACCTACAGGAGAAAAGGTTAATGTTGGGCAACGTTTATAAAACTAAATTATTGTCAGTGAACCAGATTACAAATAATGTAGTTGGCAGAGTGGATGGTGTATTTAAACAGAACAGTTCAAGAGTTTAAATTCTTCTCGTAGTTAACTTTTTAGTTGAAAACAAACAAAAATAGTCTAAATAGTAATAGTAGTATATATATAATATAATTATATTATAGGATTTTATAATTATGACAGTTTAAACTACGTGTTTTTATTAGTATTTACATACCTATTTGCGGTTTACTTAACTATGGTGCGATTATTATTATCGTACTCATAACATCAACCATAAAAATGTATAATGATAATACAGGCAAAGAATACGTTAGTAGCAGAGCGACTGGAGGCTTTACCCAATAGATAGCGTATTCGAATCCCGCTCATTATTTTTTTTTTCTTTCTACAAAAATTTAAGTGTTCGCATAGTATGCATAAATAATTTTAAAAATGTTTATAAAATGTATTTTAAACGTAATTTATGTTTTAACTCAACAACACCACATCTTTTACATTCCTACCCTCAGATCCCAAACTAACAGATAACTCGCCAATTAAACGCTAAAAGAATGTCAGAACTTTCAGAATATTTTCAGGAGTCAGAAGTTTCAGCGGTTAATTAAAAAAAGCCGTCAGAAAAGTTTGTTCAGAACAATGCCAAGTATGGAATCTTCTTCCCATTGTTTTGAAGAAAATTAATCTTATGTTTTTCAAGTTTTTTTTTAATTTGCGTTTTTTTATGTAGTAGTTTAATTGGTTGGTAGTAATTTTATAAAAAACTAAAATGAGCTTTGTATTGGTGTTATTATTTTCGGACACCATAAGTCTAGAGATCATAACAATCATGTGACCTCTGCTGACCCCAGGCTTCACTTATCAGTTTAGATTTTGATTTCGATCTTACAATAAAAAAAAAACAATATTTTTTTTTTATTATTTGTTCAATTTTAAGGAAATTAGGTACTGCAGCGTGTATTTTATTTAAATAAGAATAACATAGTTTTATAAATTCAGTATTTAATAAGGTTTTTTTAAAATTGTTTCCTTCTTTGTATGAGTAGAGGCCTTTGCCCAACAGTGAGACAGTTACATGCTGGTTTATTATTTATTATTGATAATATCAATGCGGTATACGGTACCCTTGCAAATCTGACAATCTTTACGTCATATTGTATAAGAATTCACAATACATAAACACCTAAATCGAAACAAAAAATATCTAATATCGTAGTCACATAAATTTTTGTCACGTGTGGTAATCGAACCCGCGTCTTAACACAAAAAACGAATCGCTTAACTACTACGCCTATCGTGTCATCAGATTATCTGCCTTCACCTTTATCTAATATAATAAAAGCAGCCTGTCGTGCCTTCCTATCGTTTGGTTCAACGTAATAGATTAAAAGTTTATAAGCCTTCTAGTAAATGTATTGGGGTTAGAGGCCTTAGTGTTACGTAAGAGGTTGTAGACTCACGTAAGTAGGTTAGTTTACTATATTGAAGCCTCGACGATGTATCGACTATTTGGGACTAGTTCGAAATACATTATTATAGAAAAAAAAACGATTACAAGGGGGATTTGAACCTGCGACCTACTAGCTAAAGCTAGCTTTACAAAAAAATTAATTTAAGTTTTCGCATAGTATGCATAAATACTTTATAAAAATGTTTACGTCAATAGTCAATTTATAAACATTCTTCATTTGCAATAATGTGAACATATAATTACTTAGGTAGCATACTCGTTGCAAAACATAAGTTATGGAATTTATGTAAAAATTCCCTTTTAATAATAAAATTGCTTATTTATTGCCCATGACTGTACTAATAAAAAAAGAAACTGCTACGCTCAAGGCTACGACATTGCTACGACGCAATATGTTCTACGGCGTAGCACACGACGTAGCACCAGCTACGCCGTAGTACAATAATATTTTAACTCGTATACAAAACAAAGAGCCACTTTATTTCTCAAAATCAAAGTACATAATCCTCCAACTTGGAAATACAAGTTGAATGTTAAATGTTAAACTTAACTTTAACTTGAAGAGTTAAGTTGGCCACAATTATCTTAACGAGCGCTCTTTGTGCTACTTAACTGTAACTTTAACTTTGAATTTTGACTTTCTTGTGTTCTTTGTGTATTGTCAATGCGCCTTTTAGGTGGCTTGGGGATGAGATAATAGGGTAGTTGCTTACTGATAAAAAAAACATATTTAATAACACCATAAAAAAAACTAAAAAAAAAAACAATCGCTTAATGCTGAAATTATGAACTTTCTTAATTTCTAGAGGTAGTTATTACTATCCTTTTCCTGCAACAGGATTTGCAAACGACAGTTCTTTGCCATTTGAAGATATGACGTCATCTGTTCGCAATGCCTCTCTGTCCAACAAACTCTTTTATCTTTGAAATATTTATTTTTCACTGATTATTTTAAAAAGATTTAGATAATACTTTAAAAAATATATATTATGGATTAATAATTGGTAAAACAGTCTAACTTAAAAAAAAAACTCAACAAATAACACTCATTAAATAAAGTTATTTAATAAAAAAAACTCGCAAAAACCACTGACTCGGGAGGGACTTGAATCCGCGATCACTAACTTTCAGTTTCTTATAAAATCATTTGATTTAATAAGCAAAACATATGCAAAAACATGTAAAAAATATAAATAAAACTCACTCAAGAACAATATCTTAAACAAGTAACGTTAGTTCCGCGATACGCGAGTAGTAGATATAGTTCCAGCCAGGTATCGATCGCCTCCAATAATAGCCGCCCGTCGCCGTCGCCGCCGACTAATCACTTTGTACATGTTTACCTACTGTTATGACCTGAATTTGTTTCTTTGACTTGGATTTGGCTAATTCTAAAAATAAGAATCTGGAACTTTATAGTTTTAAATGTACTTTTCTATACTAGTTCTTTACTTTATTACATAATATTATATAGATCAATTCTATACTTTTTTATATTAATATACTTTTTTCTACTCTAGTTTTTGTTTCTTTGGACATAGGAGGATTACCTCCTACGTCTACAGTACGTACGTATAGGGTATATATATTTAAGCAGTGATAGCCTGATGTTATGACCATTGAAATGACAAGTCTAACGTCTTAAGTTCGAAACCCAGACTCGGCACCTCTGACTTTTCGGATTTATGTGCGTTTTAGAAATAGGAAAGGAAAATATCGTTAAAAAACCAGCACATTTGAAATATATTTCATAGGTGTGTAAAGCCATGTCTATGGGCGAATTAAACTCTGACACCAGGTTGTTCATCAACCATACGATAAAGAAAGATAGAGTAATAATTTAACAAATTGTTTAAAAATTCACGCGGACAAAATTTCAGGCAAAGTGCTATTAAATTATAAATGTACTTTAAAATTCATTGCAGATATAAATAAAGGATTTTCTTACCATAGACATTACACAGAAAAAAATTACGTTAAGTAAAGTTAACGGGCCTAGTTTATGGTGCTTTTATCCCGGAAATTAGAACCTTTTTCTAAAATCCTTAATAACAATACAAACAAATTGCGCCCTAAAAAAGGCAATAAGCTCACGTTTTATATTAAATGCGTCAATCCGTATCTATTGTCATCCATACATTTATAGGCTTGAAGTCAAACCATAACATTAACACGACCCTCTTAAAAAAGTAAATAACAAAAAAAAATCTTTTCAAAAAGTCAAAACACGTAATATGGGGGTATCATAATAAAATAAAACCAACCCCTGAGCTTAGGTAAGCGATAAGGATGGGTGGGACCTCGGACTGATTACTTTCCTTTGCTGGTCATGTTAGGGTAAGGGCAGGGTAAGCGAAGCGGAAAATTGCGTACGAGTTATAACGTTAGTACGAGATATTACGTTAGTCCAATGGCTATTTTTTGGAGCAAGTAATTTACGCGAACTATAAGTAAATAGTATTGGGGGATTAAATACAGTTGTTTGAGCTGGCTATAGAAAGCACACTGATGTAGGAATACATGGCTACACATCAAGATATAAAAAAAACTTACTTCAAAAGGAACTAAAAAGATTGAAATAACTTGAAAACGTTTTGGAATCGGTTCAGTGAAGTCTTCTTAATGAAAAGATTAAAGAAGCTAGAACTTGACTTGGAATCAACTCAAAAACAACATTAAACTTATAACACCTCTCTTTCGTCGGGGTTTAACCAAATATTATTCATAAGCAGTCCCCGCTCCGCTCGCCACAGCGTCTTATCCTAACATATCAATTTGGGGTCGTCCCACAGGCAAAGGAAAGGTATTACATTAGCCCATATCATGTATTATCTCACCTATAATACACACAATACATTACAACATGTCAGCCAACGAGAATCACGTTTGTTTTGGTTTTCTTGTATGTTTATGATTTAAACCAGTGATTCTCAAAGTGGTCTATGCCAAACTGCAAAGGGTAGATGTCGATACAAAAATTCAGACTCATGCACTAAATGAAGGTCTACGAGAAAGGATCCTATTTACGCAGACTTGAAAGCTTACTCTTTACCATTTTTAGATCACCAAATATGGTGAAGAGAAGACTATTTTGATCACCAAAAATGGTAATCCAAAAAAAAGTAGAAGATGATAAAGAGAGGAGCGGTAATTACTTTCCGCGGATCAATAGTCGCCTGCTAAACCCCTTAGCAGATATTGAAAAAAACATTAATCTTGGGGGGTCTACTTAAAATAAACTATATCGCTTTATCTAATAACTAAAAAGTTTGGGGACGTTTGATCTAAACGATAAATAAACCTAAGCATGACTGTATTTAGATAGGAAACATTTGACATAGACAATACAGATTATCTATGTCGAAATCGCTGTCGATGTGAGACCGTGAAGTTTTTTTTTTTTTCATTTATTTTTACCATGACAAAATAAAACAGGCTTCAGTACTTTCATCCCCATATAAGCTGACAAAGTCGCAGCAAAAGCTAGTGTACAATATATAAATATTTCACATTTATATTTCGACTTCAGCAAAAGCTTAACCTTGGTAAAACGATAAAACGAAAATAATATATCATCGTACGTCCCTCGGGGAGTATAAATATGAAACTGGTATAAAAAGTATACCTTTAAGTGGCCGCATTATATTATTTTGCGTGTTTTCTTAGTATATTATTCATTATTATGATCCTATTTTACTTGAGCTTAGCTTGACGTGGTTGTCAACATTTGATAAAGCAATGAACAAATGGTTATTCACTCAGCCTTACACACTTAATTTTTTTTAGTCTTAGATACACGGTTCCTAACTTAGAGGTACTTTTACCCCTGCGGGGGTAAAACTGGTATTATGCGGGGGTAATAAGCTGGTAATAGATAACAAAGACCAATAATATCCTATTATGCGGCGAGTTATATTCGGACTTTAAAATCAGATAGGTAACGTTAGCTTACTCAATATTTTTGTGTATTTTTTTATGTTTAATAAAATCAGTTTGTAATATTATATAAGGACTATACTGTGAGGGGGGTAGAGTCCATTTTCCTAGCTAAAAAAAGGGAATAGATGGTGTAAACTATATTCAGCAACCGTACGATAAGAAAATGAATTCCCCTTTTTAATAAAGACAGTCTCGATGTATTCCACAAATTTATTTAACCTTGAATGTCGACTACACCCGAGCCTTTCATTAAATTATGTTAGGTAATAAGGTTTCCAATTAACTTAAAATCATTTTAACACAAGTGGTTATGCTAAGATTCTTGTGCTTGGATACCAAGTTGGTATGAGTATGGTTTCAAAGTAATGGATAAGTTAAAAAAAATATTATAAGCAAGACTAGCTTCAGAAGCGTATTTTTTTAAAACAGTTTTTTTTAAAATATTTTTTTGCTTGTAGTAGACCTTTAGAACTATATTTTCAAATTGAGGACAGCTTTAACTTGAACAGTACAAACTGGATCACTTAAAAAAACTGATTGAGGTATGCAAAGAATTAATCATTGGAGGGTTCCGTAGTAACCCTTGTTCCGTATCCGTAGTAACGTTTAACGAGCTGACTAAACCTTCAGTAATGGAGAAGCACTGGAAGAAGAAGAAGTAGTAACCCTTCACAAATTTTTATTTTATAATTTGATTACCAAGCTATTTATAAATGACACTTAGAATCAAAAATGTAATCGAGATTGTGCCTGCAGATTCCAAGTTATATTCCTGTGACATACGAATGGATAGATGAACAGAACAAATTTATAAGGGTTGTATTTTTACCATTTGGTTCCGGAACCCTAAAAATGAAAGGATCCAGAATTTCCACTTTTCTTTTAATTTATAATGCTCTCACTGTAATCATAAGCCAGTAACTTACCCTACTTCATGTTACATACCTACAAGATCCCGATAATGTTAGCTAAACAAATCGTAAAGTGACGTCATCGTTATGACGAGTACATTACTGTGTCGCAAACAAACACATAAAGTTAATTGGAACGGAACACTTGTGTTATTAATGTGCTATATTTGGGGGAGGAGAGGGGGAGGAGGGGTCGAGATGGTGCCAGCTAAGGTGCCCTTAATAATTATGTAACATCTAAGGAACTAAAATAATTACAGGAATAACCTATTATATAACTGAATGATTTTACGATGTATGCTGTCATCCAATGAGGAATTCTGTTCTATCTCAGAACTTAATCATCAGATCATGACAATATTAGAATCTTGGAGGTATACTCTATTGAATAAAAAAATAATTTTCCAAATCGGTCCAGGCGTCTTGAGTAATCGGTAAACATACATAAATAAATACAGTGGAACATAGAATCCACTCCTTTTTTGAAGTCGGTTAAAAATGTTTATTTATGTGTAATCAATAACTTCCTTCTTTTTAGCATTTTATAGTAACTGCAAAGTTTAACATGTAGAATTCCGTACAAGGAGTGTATAAATGGAGAATTTTGATAGCGCAGGCAGGGTTACGAATAGCTCAGTTGGCACAGGGGCTGGTAGTTTTAGTCAAAAGGTCGTAAGTTCAAATCTCGGTTTTTCTTTCGATTTAAACTTACCAGCTGGTAAATTTGTGGCCACATCTTCATAATAAAGCTTTTACTATCAACTTATTTAAACCCCTCACAGAAATCTCACAGACTAACTTCCTACAGGAATATAGAATTAAATCAGGCTAAAACTTCGTCAGTCTGGTCTAGACCTAGTTGTACACGGTGACTGCGGTCTACAATACCAATTCAATTATAGCCAGAAGCCTTACAGTTGAATCGCGAGTGAGTTATATAATTATCTTGCAAAATTTTCATGTGACTTGTTTGTTTTTGTGCTATGCTGCTTGAGTTTTGCGCTGTAGTTGGCTACATTTTAAGCAGTATTTGTGAAGTATAATGTCTAAAAAGCTACAACAGTTTTTACATAAAAAGCTATTATTATATTTACCTTATTATTATTGCAAAACTGTGTATGTTGATTTGTCTTTCATTCGCGCAGCAACGGTATAATGGATCGATTTGATATTTTGCATAGAGATAGTTTAAGGACTGGAGAGTGACAGAATATTTTAAATCTCATTATATAAATAAATAAATTATAAACTCTAATACTCGAAATATTATTTTTCCATTTTATATTTTCGAAAGTTTATATTCGATTTAATTCCCATTCGAGCGCTTTCTGAACATTTTTCCTACCTTTAATCCGTTCACCTTATTCATACAAATTCATTGAACGCAAAAATTATTCATAACGTCCAAGAAAACGCAACACAAACAACAAAATCATTATTATTTAAATCTAAAAATAACCTATTAATATTCACAAAACGTAAAGTTCAACGGATATTTAATTAAAAAACCGCCGAAGAAAAACGGCGAGACGCGCGCGCCACTCCAAAATTATTGAATTTGAATTGTTGAATCGAACTCATTATTCTGTCAGAGACACGAAGCGATCAATTAAAGGTTCTATAGCACCATGTACGACTGCCTTTTTCTTAATGGGAATCATTTATTGGGAGGGAAGCAAATTGAATTGTTGAGACGCCTCGCCATTGGAATTCGTTTATGGTAGATATTGGATAGCTGACATTGTTCGGCGCCCGATATGGAAATGAGTGGAACTCTTTTGGCGGTCGGAATGTTTAGTGTGCGTGTGTGGCTTCGGAGATGAGCTCCGTACAATGGTGAGGGGTGTAAGGGAAACTAGGGGTTAATAAAATGTCAATAGGTATATACCTCCAACCATTTTGTGCTCGTTTTTATCAAAATGGTTGAACCTTAGAAATATACTTAAGGGGTCTATTGCTCTGGAGTGCTATCTTGCTCGCACATTGATTATACAAAAATACCGAATATAGTTACGACTATTTGCAATGTTAAAGAGAATAACATTACAAAGTTTGAGTAATAATTTCAATTTGTTCGCAACTACATAGTTTTCATACATAAATATTCTTCAAATAAAAATTCATTTGAAGCAATTTTTATGTATTAACGTGTATTTTTTACATGACTTCTCTATAATAATTTATAAGTATTTCCTGGTGAATAACTCTTAATCCAATCTGAAACTGAACCCAGGATTATTTAGGCCGAGTGACCACTACACCATCGAAACAGCTGTCCACAAAAAACAATACCACATATTGACCGCATTCAAATTACACAAACCAATAAACACTTCACACCCATATTCTAAACACGCTTCAGATAAAAAAGAAAATAGAACGCTATTTTTTAACGTTCAGAATAGAAAATTGTACGGCCAAGCGTTCGCGCCGAGCCATGCGTTCGACGTGACAAATGCTCAGATTGACGTGAAATGGATTTTTGAATAGCAACGCCGTGTTAAACCGACCACTCGACCGGATGGAACCGGTTTGAGCCGGTTAGGATCGGTTTAGACCGACTATAAGCGGTTAGGTTCGATGGAAATGAAACTTCGTAGCGATGAAGAAGGGAATTATTCTTGGGATTACCTTTATTTTTTTAAATGTATTTAAAGGTAATTGGAAAGGGTTTATCTTTACTTAATATAAAATGAATGTGTGTTTTATGGTTTGTCCATCTTTCGTGCAGCAACTGAGCCAGAGACTTTTCGCATTGAGATAATTAATGGGTCGATGAATGATGTATGATAATGAGTGTATGATAATAATATCTCCTGCCTGCTGCGTGTGACGAAATGGAAGTTAAGCCATTGGCGCCGTCTGTCATGAAAATCTTTAACAATCGATATAGGGAGTCAGTACCCTAAGAAAATCCTGAAAACTAATCTAGGTTTAGAGAGGCAGTCGCTTCGTTAAGTAGTAGGTACGGCAAGGGCCTAATCATCATCATCATCATTTTAGTCGGATGACTGGTTTAAGGTTTTCCATACAAGTCCGTCCAGCGCTGTTCGCAACCAGTAACTTCTCACGACTCACACGGGGTCATCGTCCCACCACCTACTTGAAATAAAATTTACAAATGATCACAAATTCACGGACTGAACGCGTCAACCTCTGCTTAACCTTAGGAACAATTATTCTCGAATTAAATGCTAAGCCATGTTTTTTTTGTTTTAGGCGCAGTTGGTGGTGATGGCGATGACAGTGACGATAAGGAAAAGGAAGAAGAGGCGGAACGTGAGCGGCAAGAGGCCATCCGCGAGGCCGAGGACAGGCGCAAGGAGAAGCACCGCAAGATGGAGGAGGAACGCGAGAAGATGCGTCAGGAGATCAGGGATAAGGTAAGAGCGCATACTGAACCATAACTTAAAAGGGCGTAAATGCATCAACATTTCGTATTTTTCCTGACAGTTTCTTCAATTACGATCGTAATGAATGCTTACTTCAACTAACAATAACGATACTAACAGCCTTCTATTTTATTATTATTTATGTAATTATTTTTTTAATTCATCTTAAAAAAATTAAAAATCTTATTAAAATTGCAAATTTTTTTTGTTGTTATTTGTTTTAAGTATTTATCTGCGATCTCTAGCTGAAGTAAGCCAAATTAGTGTCTTTCACAAAAAAAAATACAAAACAAAAATTCTTCGTATTATTAGATATTAATAATTCATTCAGTCATTTTTAGAAAAAAAAATTGCATGACGGCAGCATAAATGAAATCATTAAACTTAATGTATTATTTAAAAGTAAATATGTATAATTGTCTAATTTTTTAAAGAGCGCTAATTATATGCGTCTGATGGTGATCCTAAACGAAAACTAATGCTTATTTCATTACTATGTATAATCAACTTATAACTTCACATTACTAAACATATCGCATTGTTCCTAATTAGAAATTGTGTAGATTAATTTTTTATTTTCATTTTCAACTCAATTACAAAATTAAAATAATCCTAAGTTTAAGATAAGGTTTTTCTTACATAGTGTCATCATCATTAATTTAACAGCGATATTCTTATCTATGCAGCATTCTCCAGCTCTTTCTATGAAGAGCCAACTCCTTGACCTGCTTGTACGTCGCTACCTTCACTTTAGTGAAAAAGAGAGCTAGGCTTGATAAAATCCATTAGCAACCACAAACCTGGGTCTATCAATAAACACTAGATTTGCGTGCTAAAGAATGATAGATACATCTGTGGTATAGGGGAGTTAACTGATAACTCTAAAAAGGTCATTTTACAGTATTTCATTGTACACTGGACTGCACTGGTATGCGTAACCTGAGTTAACTTTGTCAAATAATGTACTACTTCAAGTTGGCAGTAACTAGGATATTTTTTTTTACAATTTATATAGCCAATTTCTTACCCCATATAGTCTGACAATAGCGATGACGTCACTCGTCATGCCAACGAGTCAACAATTAATTCAGACGGCGGGAAGTATGTCAAGCGCACTCCAAAGCCCTTCCACACACGCCGCCTGATAATTTGTTCGACGCGCGTCGAGTGCACTTCATACCACTCCAGTGTGGGATTACCTTTATATTTCTGTTTTTGGCAAATTGAGTGTGTTGGAAATGTCAAAAATTGCATGTTTTTGTCGGAATTGAGTTTTTATAAATGGTTGATAATGGACAGCTTTTTGAGATATTGTTATTGTAGGCGATACTTCAGTGACACACATCTTTTATTAGATACCTACCCATCAAGTATTTGATTATTTTTAAGGTTGGTAACATTAGTCAGTATCAACAAAAATCCTCAATTATTTAAATACAAGATAATAGAAGTATTATTGGTATAATATTACATAATTTAACCATCCATTATATTTGATTACAACTTACTTTTTCTATTATTTACACTGTAATTGCAAAGTACCTACTAAAAGAATGTCAAGGACAATTAAACCATGAAAAATATCTTCAGCAAAACCCATAACGAAAAAAAAAGCGCCAAGTTATTCGAGCTAATTAAAAAATCTTTTTAAGAACGTCTTTATAACATTTAAATTGACCTAAAACTGACATAAATCGTGGACGGAATAAAATCGCGTCTTCATTTACGAAACAAAGGAACCTCGGGGTGGGTTTCACTTATTTTTAATTAAAAAATCCTAATAATCTCCCGACAGGCCGCGGTATGCAGACCACGACATTTTTATGGGGTTCCGTGATACCCCTATATACCCTTATATGAGATATAATTGAAGATTCCGTTTCTCTTTATTAAGGCATTGGGGTAAATAATGGGGGTGTTTATGTGGAATTTAATATAGAGTAATACGAATTGTTTGGACTTTTACATTGGTATGTGCTGCGTGACGATTGGTTTAATGGAATTTCTCTAATTCTGGAAAATATTTTGTGATTCATTGAGAACTTATAGCAGTCGTATGATTTTAATTCACCGCTTGTTATTGTGTCTTCGATCTCCCATTATAATAATAATAGAGGAGGACATGATCATCAAATGTTTTTAATTTAAATATCTTAAGTTTCTTCGCGGTTTTTTATTTATTTATTATCTTAGATAATTATACACAAGGTACATGCCTTGGTTTCAAAACGGTAACTTTAGCAGTTCAACTGTTATACCTCTCTTATATAACTGCATTACCAATCCTAATGCTTCAATTTCTATAAGTAAACGGAAAGTGAAAATTTTTCATGCAATCAAATTATAGGCTGGCAAAAATGTCGACTGACTTCTTTTCCAATAGCACTGAACCCTAAATTTAATTATGTCGGACTTGGCTGTATTTTTTTCGGTCGTATCACTTTTCAGCTGGGCACTGAGTGGAAGGAACGAGATAAAAATTTAACAGATTAAAATGTGACGCCGACTTTAATATAAGTAATTATGGTCATTAATGTAATGCTCAACATTTTGAAATAAGTTGAAATGTTGGAGTAATATTTTATACTTATGTAAATTAAAAATCCATTAATATAGTCTTTCACTTAGTTATTTTTTTAAATATTCTGAACTAATATTCACAGTTACTAAAACATTTATTTGCATGCCAAGTATACACACGGCTACACATAAAGCTATATAAAACTAGTATGAACTGACCTCGCATTGTATAGGCTCTTCGTACAACAAGATGTTAGCTTATACTGGACATTTATTACTTGATGTGTAACCGTGTGTACATGTTATAAAGGTATTTTTATAAGTTTATTAAACTCGTCGGCTTTTTACCGACGCGCTCCGGTGGCAAACTTGAGGACTTACCTCTAGGTAGAACATTTGAACAAAAGGTTTAGGTAGCTACAAACTAATTTATCATCTCATGAATTCATCAGTAAAGTGCTGTTCTATTATCATAACGCCAAATTTGATATTATACTTACTTACTATTATAGTAAGTAACGTAAGTATAGTAACGTGATAGACCAGTGATATGATCGTTGAACTGCGATCAAAGGTCGTAGGTTCGAAACCCAGGCACCCAGAAAATATCGGAAACCAGCACATCTGTGAAATTTTTTAACGGTGTGTAAAGACATATCAGAGGCCTACGGGTGGTTTAAACTCTGTTACCACGTTGTCCATCAACGTTAAACACAATAACCTAGGACCTCGCGCTAGCAACTCCCACTAAATCAACTGCCTGCAAAAAACATAAATCTTTCCTCCATATAAAGGGTGTGTGTATAATATTATGACTTCATAATATAATCTTTACACACAATGTTTGTGCTCAAGATTAAAGGGAACCGATTGGTCCGGCCTTTAGCAAACACCCTGTAGACTTAACAAACAACATCATGTATAAAAGGATTTACTTGAGGGCGTTGTTTTTTATGAGATATTGAATTTACAACCTTGAATTCTGACTCAGGTAATATGTATTTTAAATATTCACTCAGTTCATGAAAAAAGATTTTTTACGGGGGGGAAACCTTCAAAAGCCACCCGGAAGAGACCGGATAGTATGAGATTTTTACCTCACTTAAACTACCCCGGTGATCACCATCAGCGCATGGATGGTTCCAGGTCCTCTTAAGAGACTGGCTCCGAAACCTTCCCTGCGCAACGTCTGTCAGGCACACTTCCGGGGAGGGTTTGACCCCCTGGTCAGGCAACGTGTTATGAAGAGTTCAATTTTAGTTTCAATGAAATACAAGGTATTTAGTCCGAATTGCTACCAAGTGTAAACGGATAAGAATAATCTGAGAGATGAATGTACAACTGTTACCATTGTCTAACTACACAGCTTCAGTATCATTCTTCTGACATTTTGGTAACAGCGGCCAATCTCAAAGGAGACTAGCTGAGTGATTGTACAATTGGGGTAGTGGTTAAACGGTTTGCTTATTGAGCTTGGAGCTGCGGGTTCGATGTAATATTTGTGTAATTGACAAATAATTTGATATAACCGGACATAAATCAGACGCAGGATTGGCGCTTGTATGTGAGCTTAAGATATAAGCATAGACGCGAGTCGTGACTTCAAACAACCCACAGATATTAAGAGTGCTTTCAGAACTACTAGAAGCTTTCAGTGTTTTAGAGCTAAAATAACTCCTAAGCTTACTTTGTGCTTTAAGCTAACGTAGGAATTATGTTATTGTGCTGTGAAAAGTTTTTAAAAGCTTATTATGTGCCTGTATTAAGTTTATATCAGCACCATTACTTTAAATAGTGAGATTTATTCTAAATTAGAAATGTACTTTGGCTTTAAAATATCTACTGATCCTTTACTTGTTAGAGAACTTCAATTTTATGAAAAAAATGTCGTTAAAAGGTTTCTGAAAGGAAATTTACATAAATTTCAGTTCATGAGAACAAAATACAGAGCCTACAACACCAACCCAACATTTACTACTTCAACAAAATAATATTAGAAAATGGTGAAAATTTAAGAAGTTTTTTTTATTTTTTTTGTTTCTTAATCTTTTTAACTCAAACTCAAACATTTATTGCATTCCACAATGTAATACTTAGGTGGTAACTTATAATTATTGAGATCATTATGGACCCTGTCGGGCACAGCAAAAATTAATTATTATTTAGAGGCAAACACAAAATAGTTAAGAACCATTTGTCTCTTTTTTTTTTTTTTAGAAACAGGGTTCAAGTGTGACAGGTTTTTATAAGTCTTCTTCTTATTGTATGGTTGAAGAACCACCTGGTGTCAGAGTTTAAACCGCCCGTAAGCCTCTGACATGGCTTTACATACCATTGAAAAATCTCTCTGGTGTACTGGTTTCATCACAATGTGCACCGTTTTAGCGACTGATAATAAATTTAAAAGTCAGAGGTGTGCGCCTTGGGATCGAACTCGACATTTTTATAAGTAGGCATATAGAATACGTTTTATCTTGTTCCGACCTCCACGCCTGGAAAACCGTGGACAAAAGCTAATCTAAACTACAACTTCTGACATGCAAGATAACAGCATACACATTTCCATACATACATAATTTCAATTTCGCAGAAACATAGATTCAATCGTACAAATGGAATCCGAACGCAGTGGCGCCACCTGGCGTCTCATTTACATAATTGGTGCACCTCCAACAAATATGGTGTAAGCTAATATTTGAATGTGGGCCGTGTTCTAGCTATTAAATATACTTGTATAACTATGGCATGGTAGGCAGGGAAATTATAGAATAATATTACTTGTTCCTACATTATTCCCGGTGACAGTATTTGATACCATAGGAGATCAATCCACTGGCTTTTTTTGTTGCTAGTAGAATTTAAATATTTTTTAAAGATACTATCTACACGTGTATAGAGAAAATATTATAGGCAAAAGTGTAAAGGGCTTTCTAAAGGTTGTGCAGTAAAATCACTCTCTAGAAAAATATCTATAAAGTATTGATCGATTTAAAGAGAGGTCGTAACAACTGGAAATTTCAGACAATGAGATACATTTTCCACAATACCAGTAATAAAACGTCATTACAAAAATTTATATACATTCAATAGGTACCTCAAAGTCTGCCCTATTTCATGCACCCATGACTTACTATGTGAAGCACCTCGTATATTCACACCTATTTTACTTAGCCCCATAAAAGTCCAAGTATACCGCCCTAGTTCTCCATACCTAAAGTATTAGCCGCGTAAAGACGAAGTGCTACTTCCCGCATAATTTGCCTCGAGCGCCATTGTGCAGCTCTCGCGTCAAATTACGGGCAATTTGCGCGCGTAAAAAGCCCGCAAGAAGCGTCAAAAGTGGCTCGAATTAGGAACTATATCGGCGATTGGAAGCTGACGTATTTTATTCTATGTTTGAATTTTAGATTTCTTTTTTCAACAGTTATTTTAAGTCTTCTATTTCAGTTGTAAGGGTAGCAAGAGGCTAGTTTCTTTCATACCCAAATTAGGTTTAAAATCAACTTCAATTAGTAGTCCTTAACAACTGTCATTAATTAATTTTAAAACTGTCTTCTTTTTTAAATCAAGTGCCTGTATGTATGGAATCAAGTAAACATTTTCTATTTTTATTCTTTGAAAACAAATTTGGATGTATGGAAGCCCGAAATTAAGGCTATGTCACCAATTTTCAGGAAATTTAATGCAAAAATCCAATCTTTACCAACTTGAGATCTGAACTCAGTACCCCATATTTTTCAGTTAGATCAACGTAATAAATATAACTTCACAAAAATCTATCAGCCTTCATCAAACTAGGCGTAATTGGCGACACTTTAAAATTGTTTCGCGTACATTTCTCGCCGGGTACGACTATTAGGGGAGCCATTACGGCGCCGCCGCTCCACCGAAGTGTTCTGATGCTTTCCGTCGCTAATAAAATTTGTACCCTAAATGGGTACGTCAAAGGACCCTCGGTAATTTCGAGTTGGGTGCTCTTGTCGGCTTCAGGCATAGGCGACAGCGATTTCGAAACGTTTTCATGACTTCATTGGCATATTGGAAATATTTACGCGCATATTAGTAATTGAATATCACTAACAGACTCTAAAAACAATAAAACTTTTTTCGATGGGTGAATAAAACGCAGCTTATAATATTACGTCATATAAGGGCTCACGCGGAAGTAATCTTTTTCTAGAGTCGCCGATCGATGACAATTTAAGGACTACATCATATACGAGTATATATTACGTTATTGTACTGAACTATCTAATCATTACATTCTGAAAAATTTCCGTCTGTACGAACCTAAAATGGATGATTACTTAATTGCAAAATTATATCTCGTAACATTTATTAGTCAAATTGACCGGGTTAATACCTGAATGTACAATGCCTTAATAGGCATTGTACTTTCAGAGTAAATTTATAATTGACTATGATACAGAATAGATAATTCTGTTAAATTTATTAATTTACCTTTCGACCACAGTTTTGCACGAATCTTTATAAATTGTAGCCTATGTGCTATTCTGATTATCATAAAGATTCATCAAAATCCGTTGAATAGTTTTTGGATAAAAGAGAAACCATACATCCTTACAAACTTTTGCATACATAGTAGAATACGCTTCACTCAACCAGACAACATCTTATATATCGAATACTACCTACATGTCTACCTACACCTCAACTTAGGGCAAGCATATTGCTATTTACTGGCCACTACCAAACTTCGGGTCGCAGAGAATTCAATAACAATAATAATTAAATAACATCAGACGAGCCCCTACCTAGGTGGGTTTACGATCTTAGGTGAAACATAAAATATACTGCCTGTGCCTGTACTTATATTTATCTATAACGTTAAACAACCTGATAGTTGGTAGTATTTCACTTTGAAGCTCACAGTTTAATAGATTGTTATAACATAATTTTATAGCGACATTAGCCTTTTACAGCTTTACTCGCATAAAGTCTAATCGGCCACGAAATTTTATGCTTGTATTGAGTCTGAAAATTGGCATCTGATACACTGGATCATCAATGAGTGATATATTTTTTTAAGTTGGTAATATTATTTGTTTATAAAACTATAAACTGATTAACTATGTTTGGGAAGCCAACCCCATTGGGGAAAGGCTAGGCAGATGATGAAACTGATAACTAATCAAAAGCGAACCTTCTATACGTTTTCTTTAAAAAAAATACTGGCTACCTATAACGATTAATAAGGTACAGCCCTGTGACTGACAGACAGATAGTCGCCGAAGATCGTGGGTTCGAATCCCATCCGTATCAGTTGTTTTTTCAAATTTCTTATTAAAATATTTATATTTAATAAGCTAACATGTGCTAAAACATGTAAAAATTTCACAAAAATATTAAGACAGATAGTTTTAGTAATGTGGTCTTATTTACAACCTTTGGACTCGGTACCCAAAAGACCGACAGAAACTTAATTTATATTATTTGGCCACAAGTCATTCAAACGAAGAAGAATTTTTTTACTCGCACTTTGAAAATTACCTAAAATAATATCTCCTAATACAATTCTATGATCCTCAATTGACACAATTAGTAGTGTCCTCTGCCGGCATTGTCAGTAAACTTGATACTTGATCTTTGATCATATTATACACATTTCCGCTTCCTCCCCTCTTCTGTAATAAAAGGGACAGAACCTTTTATAGCGGGGGTTCAAAATATTTCTAAAAGTTTGTTCGAAACAAAAATGTTTTTGAAAATGTTATACCACGAAAGTTTGTGGGAGGGTAAATACTTTAGAAATTATTCATTTTGAGCAATCTACAAGCCTTCTTCTTGAATAAGACAGCATATCTTAGTTCTATATACTTTTGTGGTGTGCTCCAAAATAAAACACCTTATTAACACCAAACACTTAACATGAACCTTAAAATCACCCCATGGAAATAACCTTCTATTTTTATTTCATTTACACCTCCAATAAAAGCTCTTAGTAGAACGCCCCTCTATAACAGTTAAATATAACATTAACTCCACCAGTGGGACCCCACCCTGACCCCCACAATTAAAACTTGCAGTCGACAGAAGTTTTATGCGAGTTATCGCAACTTTCCGCAACGAATACGCGTAAACGTGACGGAACGGACTTTGATGACATGCCCTTAATTAAATGAATACTCTCTTCTATTTATGTGAACTTGGTACCGAAGCAATTAATACAAGTTATGTTCGGAGGTTAGGTAGAAAAGTTTTGCTTTTAATCAGGAAAGTAAGGTCGAGATATTGAATACAAGGCATCACGCACTTTTTAAATCATTGCGTGAACTGCCCGTGATTTCAGTAGCATTTTTTTACTGCAATCAATTTTTTAATTAATTATATTGTGCAAATCCAAAAGTTTCTTAATAAATTAATTATGTCTTACAATGGTAAACACCAACCTCGCCAGAAACCCGACGCATCTCAGAAATCGTTTTCAATTGATGACAGTATGAAAACTCGAATTGCTTGTTAAAGTCTATATATTGTAATTTATGTTATCCTAGTGCTTTTCTATTGGATGCAGTTCACTGCTAGGCAAGACGTATTAATCAACATGGTCACAAGCCAAGCACTCATGTAAATGGTAAAAAAAAAATATCTTGAGGAATCCAGATCACTTGAGAGAAATTTTTGATAGAGCCAAGCGTTTTAAACTCTGATCATCATCCATACGATATGGTAATAAAAAATTAAAAAATAATAATCAATATGGAAGAAGGAAATTGAGATTATTCAGAATACTTTTTTGTTTATATATCTAAATTATTTGAATAATTGAATGGACTCTTCTCTAAAATCGTATTAAAACCTACATGTCGCCGGCACAATCAGGGTAAACAACCCCTCTCCCACACATCCCGGGGAAACACGGACATGACGTGAACGCAAAAATAAAATTAAAACTATGCATAAACAACTACTTCTAGTAATAAATCGACGTTTAACGTTAATTACACTCGCGTGACTGGCAACACCGCGCGTGAGTGTTGCCCGCCTTAACATTAATTATTTCTTTAATGGTTATTGGCAACGGACAGCCATTTGACAGCCTAATCATGTTATTATGGACGTTTTGTAAATTATATATTAAATGAAATTATTGAATAGTTGAGTGACAGAAAGGTTAGATATTAATATAATATCACGCCTGTATTACGACATAAGTTAGGGATAGGCAGAGGAGTTTAAAATCTATCAGTTTCACGTATCAGGGGGCTAATCTACATGCAACATATACCTGTGAATCAATCTTCAGTATATTTGAGATTCTTCAATAGTGTGCAAAGCCACGTCAGAAGCCTACGGGTGCTTTAAACTCTGACACCAGGTTATTCATCAACCATACGATAAGAAGAAGTAGAAGAAGTATAATTAGTTTTTGTTCCGTGCCGGTATCGAACTGCGAAATTCAGTGTAGCAGGCGTACCTAACCACTGCAGCCAACCTTTTCGTTATATTATTACTACCTACCTACTACCACTGCTGGGCAAAAGATGTCTCTTTCGTCTCTCTTTCAAGTGGATGCAATTTAGTTTTTGGAATAAATCCAATTCATCCCACCTTTTTCGTCTAGATTTGCCGCGATATCTTTAATCTTTAGAAGGTTCTATAGAGTCGTTATTCAAGCTTCTAGGTCGTATTGTATCGTAAATTATGACGTCAGAATCCCTTTTGTCCCGGGGCTTGGCTAAGCATTGTAATTCTCCGGGTTAAACCGGTCACAGATGCTGATAATGTTCTCGATCCGATCAATTAGGTTTCAATTGCTGCACAGCTGTTTGATTTAGATGTGTTAAGATTTGCTAACCGGTTTATTTGTGTAGATGGAGTATGTAGGTTTTTTACTCTGTAACTTTTTACGGTTGCTTTGAAGTAGGTATATCTAACAAGAAGCTCATCTAAGAAAAGCCATCGTTGACTTCATTACCGCTTATCATCAGGTGATAAATAGTCCAAAATATGTAGAAGGTGCCGTGTGGTTTCCGGCCTAAGAATAGAACCACCCCTATCCGTCCCACGGGTGTCGTAAGAAGCGACAAAGGCAAAGATCCGGAGGATAGCCAGCAACATCGCTCTGTGTAACAGCAATCACCTGCTACTGCGATCGCCAACCTGCTTGCCCAGCGTAGTGATTATGGACATTGAGCGCACAATAGTGGCGCGCAGGATTTGAAACCGCGACCTACTAGGTAAAGACAAAGGCCCCAGTCACTCTGCTTCTAAGCTGTAGCTGTTCGCATAATATGCATAAATTCTTAATAAAAAGGTTAAAAAATATCCTAGGACTCTGCCAGAATTTTCTAGAAATTCAGACATGTTTTTAGCACAAAAACCCCTTTCAAATGATAAATACTAGGAAAACATGAAAAGCAATAGGTCGTACAAGTAGGGTGTGCAAAATAAAGTATCGTTCGATGTTTGCGTGAACGCGTAATACTTCCAATACATTAGGCGCGCCGCACGACGCCGGCGTCTGTAGCGACAACAAAACTACTTAACGGATATTTTTTATTTATTTAAACCAATTGCGTTGGGATATAGCGTGATAATGCGATTGGAGTAATGGCTAGGCGATTGGCTATCTGTAGGTAGGTACTATAAAGTTTTTCTTCTTGTGAGGGCTACAAATACTTACTCTAATATTTTACTCTAAAGTAAAAGATTATCATTGAGGATAACCGGAGACTGCAGTAATTAGTCGTTCAATCCCCAATTCGCAAATCCAGAGATAATAGTTTTTTTCTGGGTGTTTTTGCAAAAAAAATTATATGTATGTAAGATATATCTAACCCAGTTAACAGAAGAAAATAGTAGTATGAGGAACTGTTTCAATTCTTTTTTTTGATCTACAAGAGTACCATTATAACAACAACACCAAATCACATTCCATACCATACGTTATCACCAACGCACAATCTAAACACATTTGAACGGTTGCCTCTCATTAAGTCTGATCGGTCATGAAAACAATGGACTTTAAATGTGTCTGCAAAATGACAAAAGCGCTAAATGTCCCCCGACACAACCCTATGAAGAAATCCCTGTTTATGCAAACCGTACAAACGTTTTACACGTCATTTTCCAAAGCCATGCACAACTCCCCATAGCAATTTTCCACTACACACACATGCGATGTCAATGTGAGAATAATGTTCTTGTTATTGCACGCACACATCGACACATTTATTGGTATTAGGGATGTGTGATGCGGAACTATTGGTTATTTAAAATCCGAAAGGACGACGCGCGATGGTTGAGTGTTTTGTCTTGACATGACCAGTTATTAACTGACTATTAGAGATTGGAACAAATTGAATTACTAACTTGTTATAAAAAAATATTATTACGTATTGTTTTAAAAAAAATTATTTTTCGTACCACTTGCTCAAAAAAGTGACATTCTATGCCTCAAAAAGAGAACATAACAATAGTCATTATTAATCTGTCAAAAACAGGGAAAGAAAATTGTACTGAATTTCATTCATGCTCTAGGGAGAGAATGTGATTTAAATTTGGAATACTCACCGAAACTTATACTGAACTACATCTGTGTAAGTTTACACCATTGAGTTTGTATAAAGCATTACACATCTTTTTGAAAAAGGAATACGCATTTATTATGCAGTTATGATTATTAAATAAAATTACCAGAACTGACGAGGCCGTATGAGCTTGATGCCTTTGCATTTCCGACAAAAAAATATTGGTCTAGGAATTTGCCGCGTTTTTGTTTTCTTCAAATACTCATAGTTTATTTTAATTTATTTTTATAAATAAGTTAATGTTCTAAAAATACGTTACGATGTTAAATCAAAGCGACAGTGACAGTGAATTGTCGGATTCCATCAGTGCAAATGCTGCCGCAATTATAAAAAATTTGCTTCCAACAAAATCCAAGGAAACTTATTTTAAAACTTATGAAGAATTTTTAACGTGGAGAAGTGCAAAAGGTCTATCAATTTCAGAATCAGTACGTATTATTGTGTTAATTTTTTCGCAAATGGTACGAAAAGTAGAGTATTTTCCTAGGTGATAAAGCTGTCTTAGTCTTGGGTGAACTTAAATCCCTCGCTACACTCAGGACTCGTCTTAAATCCCAGAAGACACTGCTTTATCCCCTTGGTTAATAATCTACTAATTATGACATACAAAAATCCACTCCCTTTTACCATGTCAAAAACTTCAGAACGCCACCTGTTACAGTTCCTACATACGGTTATTATGACGTCAATATTAAAATGTAGTTTGAGCTCTAAACTTAAATATTGTAATTTCATCTATCTTCTTTACCTAAAAACTGTACCGACACTGATAAAATGACTGAACACCCGTCCCTTATACAGCCTTAACCGGTAC
Source organism: Protodeltote pygarga (assembly GCA_936450705.2). Lineage (NCBI taxonomy): Eukaryota > Metazoa > Arthropoda > Insecta > Lepidoptera > Noctuidae > Protodeltote > Protodeltote pygarga. The sequence continues at coordinate 10,695,236 of OW388270.2, read as the reverse complement.
ACCTAGAGACTAGAAATTTAGAAGAAATATTTGTTGAGTATTCGAGAAGAATTATCTAAAATTCCACCCCTCAGTGATTAAAATAAGTAATGAATGAAAAATTTAAAACGATACAAGACTCCGAAAATATTATTTTTATATTTCTACTTAAACCCAAATCCCTTAGCTGTCAGCCCTAGTGAATATTTACATTAATATGCATGTGTGCGTGAAATGTCTTATTGCGATTTTATATACGCAAATGTGACGTCACCCATACAGGGTGATTCAAAATGAATATGCAAAGTCGATTGCGAATTGAGGTCTATAAAGACGTGATATAGCACCACCCCTGCTTGTCCCGAGAGGTTAGGCAGTGAAAATGTGTATAGTCGATTTATGCATTCGTACATTTAGTTATCAAATTTCTTTGAACGATCGCGCAACTTTATACGCACCTGCCGCTATAATCGAACGTTTCATGCACGTGATTTTAGCCTTAATAGTTAACTATAAACAATATTGAATGTACCTATTTGAATGGAAGCAAGCGTTTAATCAAAATTACAATATTTTTTTAGGTAAGAGGTATTTTGTTGTTGTTATGTAAGGTTTATCTTTGAAACTGCTGAACCTATTCTAAAAATTATTTCACTATAAGATAGCTCTTAGACTATTCCTGATACTATAAGTTACAACTATACGGAATATAAGGGACAATTCAAAGTCACGGACGACAACAAGTCAATGACCTACAGGTTGCTAGCACCTAACCCTACCGTCGCGGTCGTCGGCCACAAATAAAACCTATTCAACCCTCTACAAATGCATGCAAAAATTTACGCAGACGATCGACAGGAAATACGCACACAACTGCATAGCCAGGGGTAGCAAACTTTATGTCACGCAAAGACTATTGTCGACACGCTATTGATTGAAACTTTGTACTTGGGAATAGGTTAAAACATAGGAGTGACTATGTTTTAATGAAAACTAGCTCGGAATTATAATATTTCGGTGTTTAACTTGATTACCGTATATTGTAGTATCGTGGCCGTTCGTTGTTGCGTTCAATGGGGGGAGGCCTTTGTTCAACAGTGGACGCCTTCCGGCTGATGATGATGAAGTATAATCTCGCAGTATAACCAGTTACATAAAGAAAGAAAAAGGAACTGTTGGACTTTGACAGTTTGACTTTGATTTATCGTAAGCACACGATATAATAATAAAAAAATCCTTCCTAAATTGAACAAATTTAGGAGCTCAAACTAGTAAACAATACGCAATGAAGTGTGAAACTCCGCATAGCAATTTTCCACTACACCCACACCTACACACACCACGTGTAGATGTATGTGTGTGTTTTATTAACACACAAATAGGAAACAATATAGGCTTCGTTGACTTAAAGGGTTAAGTGAGATTTACATTCCTTTTGTTGGAACTTGCGCAAACATTGTATTTTCTGCTAAAATATGAAGAGAAGCCTTAATATTCAGGTCTTCTATTTACATTACAATATCACGTAACCATTAATGCAAATTAAAAAAAAAAACATGTTTTACATTTGCATTCCATCTAACTAAACTTTTTGTCTGCATTCATTTTTACATACATCCCATTCTCATTGAAGACGCTCTCCCCAGACAGCACATATCTATAGGTAGAGGTACCTATTCCTATAGTTATGTTGCTCTCAAAAATACTGTCTGTGTTGAAAACCTAAATGCATGAAGGAAACTAGTATCTACGAAGTCAAAGGCCTTATCTAGTCACAATCTATAGGTATATCCAGCACACATGACATCTTTTTAAGAAATCCATGTTGTTATTTAACGTGTCACCCTAAACTCGATAACCAAACAGATCCCTTTATCCAACCTAACGATACCAAGATCCAGGCTTGTAACTATCAAATAAAAAGCCGGGTATATACCGTGGCCGGTCAATTTCCCGGCAGATGAGTTTCGTAACACATTTAGCCGCCCCAACGCGGCAATCTTGTGCAAATTGGACGGTGTCACCTAATCATACTATGACTACCCGATATCTGAGAACTTTTATGAATCTGAAGACGTGCAAGTTTAATCATTTTATGATAATATTTATGGATTAGATGCATCGTTTCTGGTGATAGAATTATACAGCTTGACAGACAGACGGACAGACTCTTATTTTTTGTAGGTTGAAAATCGACAAGACTCAAGGGTACGGTTTACGGTACAGACATTTTAGTAAATTATTAATAAAGATTTTGTTTGTAATAAACTTTTAAAAAATTGTGTAAGAGCTTCCCTTTCCTAGCCTTTTTATAAGAAGCATAATGTATGTGTAAAATACGATGATAATGCGAGATTTTAAAATAAAAACCATTCAATTTAAAAAATATTTTCCCTGGTGGTTAAAAGTAACTTTAATTTTTTTTTGTTAAATTTAATTTGGATAGAATAAATAATATAAAAGCAGTAAGGAAACATACAGCTCTTTGCTATGTTTAAGTAAAGTATTGATCTTAATCAGACTCGCACTAAATCACACTACTCATGATTTACTGAGACAACCTAATATCCGAAACTTTGGAATTTCTCCAAAATTATTCCGTAATTTATTACTTACATAATAAGGTCTAAGATATTGTTTATTAAACTGACACGAACTAAATAAGGATATTATTGCAAACAAATTTTTATGCAAGAAACTGTGAAGTGTCATTATTATTATTATTATTCTTTATTGCACACATATAAATTACAGTACAGTACATTAATAAAAGCTATGTACAAAGGCGAGCTTAACTCATAATGAAGTGTCGTGAGTTTTCTCTTTATAATTTCCTCTATTTTTTTGTATGATACATTTATTATACCATACTCGTGTTTTTTTGCAAATAAATCGTCTTCGTATTTAATGTTTAAGTTAATTCATGGAACGCCGAAGATCGTGGGTTCGAATCCCATCCGTATCAGTTGTTTTTTCAAATTTCTTATTAAATTATATTTAATTCATGGGGTTTAATACCATACATGACAAGTCAAATAACAAAAAGCCTTTAGCAAGTGCAAGTGCACTGTTATTTTTTACAAGCTTTTATTTAACTTGCAGTGTATGTATGTTTGTCCGGGTGGAATCTTGCAAGCTGAATTAGAACCACTTCCTCTTATCCTACGGGGTAGAATTTTTGCTTATTAGTTCGGTTCCGATGACAATGCATTTTTATGGCAAGCATGACCTGAATCGATATCCAAGATTAGCTCCAGATTAAGGAACTCTTCAACGGTCAACAGCACAAATACAAATTCGGTTATATGTTTAGTTTTGATATTCCAATATAAATTGTTGTTTTTATTAATCTTTTTAATAATATTATCACAATTCTATATTATGTGTGTTTGTATATGTAGATAGAAGCAACCAGAAGAATAGAGAAGGGAAAAGAATAAAGAAGATCAGCTCTTGGATGTTAAATTGACTCTAGTAGGGAGTCCGTATTAACACGCGACTCCCTAATCGAGTCAGGTTGACTTCTTTGAGCCTAACACAACGGCAGAAGAAAGAAGAAGAAGAGAGAAGAATTGAGAAGATTTTTTTGTGTTGTTTGATTTATTCGTGATGTTGTTGGCTTTAACCGGTAGGTCGCAGGTTCAAATCCTGTTCATAACCGATTTTTTTTCTACATAGAGGGCATAACTACGACATACAGACGAATGTGTAGGTTTATTTTATTTTTTTGTTAAAATTTATTCATTTACATTCAAAAGGTACAAATTATTTTAAATTATTTACACTCTAAATCTACTTTCTTCTATAAATACACTAAAAGTAATAAATAAAAGATAACATTAATTTTAATTAAAATTGTTTAAATTGGTTTTCTTCCAAGATGCTTCCATTATTTTTTTTTGTATTTTAAACTATATAACCTATCTATAAATATATCTTTATAAATTTAAAGCTTGCAGAAACTGCTCAAATAATACTGTAGTAATTAAAATGAACAAGAAATACCTATAATTAATTTGTACCTATTTTTAATACAAGTAGCCGACTATGTTTCATCCTCATTTTCATTAATCAAACCCAGAGACTCCCTGGGTATTGCTAAGCCGGCGATTATTTTAAATTGTGCCATCTACATGATTAAGGGAAAAATTACGTTGTAACATTTTTGTGGTGTTGCTAGGTAAAAAGATAAAAATATACAAAATTATTTTAATTATTTTACGTAGGAGCTCAATTTTTAAAAAAAACATCAATGTGTTTGTATGATCTGCAGAGTATCAAATTTACTTGAATGTGCTGAGTATAAAATGATCCCGAGTGTGGAATTTAAGTCGAACTTAAGTTTCTCAGCTTTTTTAAACCGTTATCGAGTTATGTAATGTGTTTTGAATGTTCCCCACGTCCTCCGTATGCATTAAACTTGTTTGCTCCTTACTACCCTACATAATTCTCTGAAAATCCCTTCTTAGAGAGCAGGTGTTGGAATCGACATTCAATTCTGTAGATTTGTATAGAAGAAAACTAAACCAATCTTTTTTGTATACTGCTACGTTTACTTAAAACTCTACATATTTTATCATGAGACTCAACAACAAACATTTCCTTCATCTACTTCTTCTCCATCACAATATTATGACAGACAAAGAAGCTTTTAAAAATCACAATAAAAATCTAATTTAAAACCGATTCCGCTCAATTCTAGCCGGCACTGAGACAGCCCTAATGAGATCTCTGGAGGGTTGCCAGTAGAAAAAATGCTTTGAAAATTAAAATAAATTCTTCCCAAGGCGGTTGCCGCTGCATGTAATCAATTGGAGATTAAAATGAAAGAGGATTGCTGTAAGCCTGTTCTGTCATTTTCTGTTTTATAATTAAGCCGCTTTGCTATCGATCTAAGATGAAGCTTACTGGCTTGGTGATATGGATCATTATTAAGTTTACGTTAAGATATCGCAAAGCGTATTTTGTCTTGGACTTTATTCGTATCGTACTTCGGATAGCTTAGCTTTCCCACGAAGTATATTATTGAAAAAATATTCAATATTTTTTCTCTCTCTGACAAAATCCCTATCTCCAAAATATACATGCATGGAATAGGCAATATTATGTTGAATTTCTTAAATATTGGCATACACTATTCTTATTCGTAATATGGTACGCCGCAATAGTAGCTCTACCCATTCAAGTTAACCGTTTTGTGATCGAGAACCTATAAACAATAAAGCAAAAATAAATAATACTCTTTGACGACAAACAATAACCACTTGAAACGCCGATACCAATAACTCTCTAAATAAAGCCTGCATTAGTTCCAGCCATGGGAATAAATCGCGAGTTTACAGAAAAGAAGCCAATCTATTTGAGTGTGGCAACACAGAACACTCAGAAATCGAATGCTCCGTACCTTTGGGAAATTATGGCTGGCAACCCGAGCTTGTTCCGTCCAGAAACCGTCATAGCTAGTTGGCAGAATAATATATTAACTGGTGCTTTCCGGGCTTTGATAGCATTGAGTTTGTTGTGCAATCATTTTGTAAATAGCTACGGCTTGGGAATGGGAATTGAGTTTTGGATTGAGCTGGCAGTTATATTTTTGTGGTGTACTGGTCTTTAGCTATTGTTGTCAATCACGTTAGTTGAAAAACCAAAGCAATTCCACCTGCAAATAAATTTAAATGTATCTAACTACATAATACTTAAACAATTAAAAAAACAAACTATAATAAAACAAACATAGAAGTAAGTAGCTTCTGAATTGCCGGGAATCCTGATAGACATTTGTATTCTGTGGTAATAAAAATATTGATGGTAGTCAAGCTTATACGTTATACATAGTTATAAGCTACGATGTTAACTCAAATGACCCATCTTTAATTGACCTTAAGAAAAGATACGCAGCACAATACAAGTATCTTACACATTTTTAAATTCTACTTTCAGTACAAAATCCCCAAGAAAGAGGAGGTGGTGGAACAGCAGCAAGCTGAGCCTGACAACCCCCTCATGAGGAAGAAGAAGACTCCTGAAGAACTGGCGGCTGAGGCGGAATTGGAAGACCAGGATGAGTTTACCAGTAAGATATTATCCATTCCTATCACACCACACTTGACGTTAGATTTAATATGTCCTATTTGGAGCCAGCATAATAATATGGCCATAGGGCATAGCCCTAAAATCCATACCTGATTTCACCCGCACCATTCCGGATAGACAAGTCCAATATATCCGGCCTGGGTATCAAAGCTCGAGTAAATTATTCAGTAGTCGTGTTTGCAACCGCACGAGTCACCAATACGGTTAACCAATAAGGTTAACAGATGTATTGTATTTTCTCGCTTGATTATAAACTCACTTGCAGGTCACATTTCCATTTCGCTTCAAGCGTCTAAGTGACCACCCTTACTATGTCTTTATGTCTAGTATCAGTGACATAAGTAAATAGTCCAATTTAAATGGGGTTATTTTAATTCAAATTAAATTTAATCGTGATAATTCTTAGCTAAATATCTGCATTAGGGTCGTCATACATTTGTATTCTAACACAAATTATGTTTTAAACGGAAATAGGTGATGACGATGATTTTAATGACTTTGTATTTAAAACAACTGAAGGGAAGGAATTCCAATAAACATCAATACGTTTCTATGTAATGTAATTAATATTGATGTTCATTTTAGTTAATATTATTGCAAAACTATCTAGCAAATTATACTTATTTGAATTTTTAATTTGTATTTCTTCATTACAGAACTGAAAAACACCATCGAAACGCAAGTGAATGAACTAAAGTCGCAAATCGAGAGCAAGTGCGTAATGCAGTGAGCGACTCGACGTAATGTAAAACTATCTGAATACATGATGTAGCTGAGCTAAGGTCATTGTTACGACGATGTTTCACAACCCCTGTACACCCCCCACCACCCCCCACACGAACCCCGAATAGAGAAAAAAAACAACAAAAACAAAACAATTTCGTTCGGACGTACCAATCATTCGCGCTCAAAATTTTTGTAGGAGAGATTCGAATTCTAAATTTTTTCGGAACGTAGTTGGCTAGTGGCGCGTTGGTGCTTGATAATGAGCAATAATATTTTTATACATTCATAAAAAATGTTGGAAAGCAGCCCTCGATACAACTATGAAGCGCGTTTCTGAACGTATGGTCAAAAAGTCATTTACTACCGAGCGGCAGACTAAACCAGTCGTGAAACAATCCGTTTTATATGTTGAAGCTTGTGATATATTGTTATTTAAGTGTAAAGTTGAAATATTATAAATACAACTAGAACGAAACGGTGTATCTGTTTAAAAATGGAAGAAAATTATTATAAGACATTCTAGCACGCGTGTAGACTCGACAATTCGACTATTTATCGCCTTCTCTTTCTCTATTTCGCACTTACATTGAAATAACAATGTATTCGGTCCTAAGGGAGTATTTGTTTCATCCAAATTCCACGCTTGTCTGCCGGCGCGGTCCGGTGCGGTCCGTCGCGGTCCGACGCCCGGCGTGCGGTCAGGCCCTATCTTCGTGGTGTCTTCAATGTGGCTTCGCTCTTCGCTCTTCGACTTTTGCATCTGAATCTTTTGCATGCGTGCTTATGCAGTGTTAATCGGTGTCAATGTAATTTTTTTAGGTGTACATACCTGTAACCGACCTAGCCTTAATATCCACATCGAATAAAATAGGTAATTGTTATAGAAGCGGCGCAGGCGAGCGCCCGCTGGCTCTCGTTGTCCAGTACTTTCTTGCATGTTAATATAAGAATCAATGTTCATTTAGTGTTTAAAGTGTAAAATGTTGTAGATAAACAAATGATTCGCGTTGTTTTACCGTTGCGCCGTGAAGCGTTGTTCTAATCTAATGTTTTATCGATGTTTTACGCTTAGGTATTAAAGTTAAATAAACACATTGTGGTGTGAGCAAATTATTCGAGCGATTACGCCATTTGGATTGAAAGAGGGATGGGAAATTGTGTTATCGATAGAAAGTTAATAATTGGGAATGTTTGTAATATCTGGCTAGACACATACACAGATTGAGCGTAAAACTTATGAGATGTCGCAAACTGGTATGCGACGCAATGAGAGCCACATTGACACAAGTTATGGAACGGAACTGAGTGAACAGTACGTGATGAGACTTGCAATGCTAATTGTTCGAACAAGGTTGTCCACATAGGTATAAAGCTGCAAATGCAAAAGATTTGTTATCGTCAAAAGCTGTGATATATGATAAATAAAACTATAGCGCGCAATGCGACGACCGCTCGCGCTCTTAGCTTCTACAATCTTCCATGTTCGACACGAAACTATCATTCTACCTTCTAGTAGATCTTTCCTATTCGGATTACAATTTCTTCAATCAGCACATCATGTATTTTATAACCTTTAGTTATACTCTATCTTCTTCACACGCGATGCTTTTTGATAAACTATAGTTATTTGATGTAGACTTGTATAGTAAATCGTCTTATGTGATAGAAATAGAATATTACTCATGTTTGAAAGTTATGTAAAACATTTTTATAAACCTTAACCCTGCACTGTGTCCGTTATAAATAAGACCAACACATAGTACCTTTAGGTTAATTTAAATTTAGAATCATTTAAATATTATACAGTTATTTAAGTACAACTGATATAAGGTCACTGACACCAACTGCTTGGTTAGTCGATGTGACATCACTATTTAGTCGAGTTTTCAGACTAATAGTCGATGCATCGATTCTCAAATCGCATCGCGTGTTAAATACTAAGATTATTTTAGATACTTTACTTACACATATATCGTTACAATGCTTGCTTGTTTTATGTTAAGACATCCTGTCAATTACACCTACCTTCTTCACATATACTATTCAATATACAAACATGTAAATAAAAGTAATAATTTCAGATTGTTTATTGAGAATGCTACTATTTTTCTGAGGTATAAGAATCGACTATTTTTCGCACTGTACTGCACACGATATATTTTCATAGCTTCTTTCATAGTAACCTTATTTGGAGCACGCATTGCTATAATGTAAGATGGGCATCACTTCAGGCCCCGTCCGGCCACGTCACTATATTGTAAGTCATAATAATATATAAATTTAATTCACAATGTATGTGTGGTTAGCCTAGGGTATAATATATATAGTTCTATCGTATGTGCATGGCAAATCTAGCTAAATGGTTGTATGTAGTCATTCAATACAATAATAGTTGTTAAGTCTATTGGACCTGTCTGAAGACCAAATTTCGATCAAATCTAACTTTCCTTACAAATCCTCTCGTGTGTTAGATACTAATCTATGACCTTCGTCTGTATCTTCTATCTATCGTAGTCTAGTCTGCGTTCTACGTTGTTGACTCTCAAGTAGTAATAGTTTAGATAAAATGTTATTTTGGTATAGAGCGATCTGTATTTGGGAGTGCAAACTTACTGTCACTAATTTAAAATTAACGGTACTTACATCCTCGACCCTGTCAGTCAATGTTTGACGCGTCAGACTGACATTGACATTTCGAAATGTCACTGTCAGTGAGAGTTTTATTCTAAAAACTGACAGTAAAGAGGCGATGTAACTTCGATGGTTTCATAATGAGTGGTGAAGTTTCCTTGCATGAGTTGATATAAGTGTGCTCTTGCGGGTTGGTGTCGTTCTCTCTTAATTCGTCTTGTTTTCACGTTGTTTGTAAAAAATAATGTTTAGAACGCTTCTATTATACGTGTATGTTTAAGCTTTCGATGTTCAGTGTATAGTTATAGTTATAATTGCTTAACTGCGCGATTTCTAAAGGAATTTGGGTGATATCAAATGTTTATTGAATTCATTTTGTGTAACACCGAACGTATAATAGTAACTATTATATATTTCTTTGGTAATTGTAATATTAAAAGCAACACATCGATCTCTTCGCCTGACCTGTCTTTCATACTGTACCTTTATTCTCACAACAATATATTTTCGTTTATATAATATTATAGTGAATTTATAAAGAGGTTTATACAAGGTAGATGTGTAGTTTAGACATAAAAATTAATTATAAAATCAAAATTTTTGAAAATAAATTTATTTCCGTAAAAACCCGTAGTGTTAATTTTAAGGAATCCAATATGTCGCGACCAATTTTTTATATTTTTTGCCAAGTGGATGATAAATTAATAAAACAGTTGGATATTTTCAAATCTTATGACTCTCATACTCAGGGTAATATACTATTTATAGTTATCTGTTTATAGTTTGATTTAGATCATTTAGGTATGAAACGTATGACTTTTTGGCCTACGATGGCTTTACTAAATCTTTCTTCTAAAACTTTTCCTCTAAATGTAACCCTTTGACCCAAAACTGTAGAATGTCTTGATATTTCACTGTTGTTCTTAAATCCTTAGAGGAGTTATGAAATGGTAGACTAAATTACATTTTATGACATAACTTGTTAAATTTATTAAATAAACTAGCCTATTGATAGTTGCACTAGGTATAATGTTAGGGGGATGTTACATGTTGTGGTGATGCATTTGTTCTATGACGATCATGTTTAAACGACTCTTAATTATATAGTACTTACTGTGAGTGAGACATAATAAGACTAAAATATAACACAGTACAAATGCATCATTTACTACAAAGTTATACAGAGATTGGGCAGAGTGTCGGTAGTATTATCATCTGATTGTTATAAAACCAGAAGAGTAATCGCGTAAGAAACAAAAGATAACATAACACCTTGAAATCACCAATTTACTGACATTTAACACAACTAGCTTGTCAGTCAACACTGAACAGTCAACGTGCACTCAAATGATAACACTACCAACGTTCATTCATTTCAAAACTGTTCGTTACCAAAGACAACAGAGGAAATGAGGTCGGTGATTAACATAGCATAGACAATTAGAGACAACGACACTGTACCACACACTCAAGAGCTTGTACATTTAATGCCAGTATTAATTTTAAATGTTAAATTAATTTCTAAATTCTCAGGCAGCGCAGGATTCCAAAGAACTGATATTGAAGTGCCACAGTCTGCAATTTATTGCGCTTTGAATTTTTTTCCTTTCTCTGCGCTGCCAGTGAACATTTTTGATGTGATTCTTAATAGGTAGTTTAAAAAATATGTTATTTGAACTCTGGGAGAAATATGTATGAATTGAATTGTATATTATTTCTCTCATTGGATTTCTTGTTTGTATACTAAAGTTATTGGCCAACACACTAGTTCGTTAGCTTTTAATATTAGTGACATTATGGTGTTAAAACTGCAAGTTTACAGAATGTATAAGAACCCATAAACCATTAACTCCTAAAGAACGGGGTTCATATGTATGTTGTCTTGTTATATTAAAGAAGAAAAAGGTTAGTAGTATATCCACGATAAAATTTAAACTTAGGGATGATGAATAACGAAAAAGGTTATTGTTGAAAAATGTTTTTAGGTAATTAAATAAAACGGATTGAGCTTCTGTGACACCTTGTTGTTAACAATAAGTTAGGTTTTTTTGCAGTAAACAGCTATTGGCGGCCGGTTAAAGAAACATCACGAGTACGACAAGTTGCATAAAAAGTCGATCATAAAATAACTTTTATCGATATCGACACTGTAACATCACCAATTGGAGGAACTCTTTAAAATTCTATCTCGAGCTTTTGAAATTGAAATCTTACACTGCTAAATAATAACTTTTAATTTAGCTGTATAAGGTTTAAATTGCTTTATCAATGAAATCACTAAAATACCTCTATTTACTCAAAATCGGCCGTACAAGCTGTAGCAATCTTCTGGCTGTAAACAAACTGCCGTAATGAACTCTATTCTTATATAAATAAGGTTAGTTTTCCTTTCACGACTGTATCACTGTAGTCATAGAACGCTTTTTCGCTAACACTTCGTTCGCAAAGTCGCGAAGCATTGTTATGTTATTTACATGGTACTCTATTAGTTATTGTATAAAAGTTTAGAGGTAGCCATTTTCATATGTACGTTGAGTTTAATGTGAAAATGGTTTATCTAACATGTTGTTAAATAATAAATAAACTACATTGTACCACTATTTACTTGTTTTATTTTATATAAGCACTTCCTATTGTATAGTGTCAACCAGTGCCCGTCGCCACTGACATGGATTAACACCAGTGGCGTAGCATGGGGGGTGCTGGGGGTCCATAGCCCTGGGTGGCATGCGAAAAGGGGCAGCGGCAAACGCCACGATTTTTAAAATTGGAGATAGTTTTTTTTTACATCAAATTTTCAGTCTGCCCCGGGCGGCGAATACTCATGCTACCACATCAAGAATAACTCTAAGGGTCATGGTTTCCTCACGTTTTTCATTCTTATTGGTTAATACGCATACAGCATATTTTTAAGGGATGCTGAGACTGAAATAAAAACTGGTAAGTCAGAGGTCTCAGGTTCGAACTCAAGGCACGCACTGACTTTTCGTAAATTACGTGCGTATTATAAACAAAGATCTTTGGCAATCGTTAAGGGGCGTGCAGTTCATTTAGGCAAAAAGGCACTACCGACGATACGATACGACGCAGACGACGAATTATTGAAACTAAGCAGGATTTGGAGTCCTTACCTCATAATTTACCAGACAACTAATCTAACTTCGAAATCCGCGGAAGGACTAGAGAGTAAAAACGACCGAGAGAATGCCATGGAATATTTTTAAATAGTCAGTAAATCTAATCTATAAAATAAAATTTGGCGTTTCTTTGCGAAAATCTGAATATGGTGAAAGATCATTCTATTCCATTTCTCTGCCGAGTCCTTTGTTCAAAAATAAAACAACGAATAAAAAACGTACAAAAATTTATTCTATCTTATAATCTACGTAAATCACTGTACATTAATCTAATAAACTAATAGCGTTCCAAACTCTATTTAAGTTTTTATTCAAATCTTCAAAAACATGCAGCATACTCTTCAAAGTTGACTTAATGACCCCGTGGTTAGAGTCTTTGACCTTTATAGTCGCAACGTCATCGGCTAACTCAGTTTGTAAAACTATTCCTTCGTTAGATTCATTTTCATGATCAGCGTTCTCTGGAGAATAGTCTTTTAATTCCTCATTAATTTTTTTCAACATTTTCCATAGTTTAGCTTTGTTCGTCCCGTGCAAGTCTATATCATTTTCGGCGGATATTTCGGCGACATCGTCGGTGCTTCTTCGTTTCCTTACAACCGATTCTATAGTTTTGATTTCTTCTCCTGATGACTTATTAACATCAAGAACTATTTTCTCACTTTTGTCCGACGAAGAATTTTTTGGAATCTCATTTTCAGTTTTAGTTTTTCTATTAACTTTCTTTAAAAATGCATTGTTATCTTCTGAAATCTTTTTGTGATATTTAGGTCTTTTGAAAATTTTCTCTATGATTTTATTTTCTTCTTTCAGTGCTTTCAAAGATTTTCTAGAATGTTTAGAATGCCTCTTGCTAACTCTATTTGTGTTAAATCTAGATTTGAGTGGTCGTAGATTTTTCAAATCATCTACTTTCTGTCTTGCTTTTTCTAATAAACTACCTATAAGATTTTTTGGGTCCAAATCACGATCAGCTCTTCTATTATTAGATCTGTTTCTTATTCCTTGTCTTCTCAGTTTGATTCTTCTGAAGTCATCTTCATCGCCTTCTCTTTTAACTCTATCTTTTATTTCTTTTAAAAATGAATTTTTATTTCTTTGAAAAACGTTCTGTATTTTGTCCAAATCTCTATTTATATCAGTTATTCTGCTAATTAAAGCTTTGTTATCTGTGATGAAAGAATCGGTATCATCAAAATCATAAGATAAATCAGCTATATGAGTGTAATCATCATCAAAGTCTTCAACTGATCGTTTTACTCTATGTCTTTCTTTAGTAACAGTTTCTGCTTCGACATACGTTTTGTTGTTCAGGTCTTGACAGGCTTCGATTTTGGTGTTGGCGAGGACCCAGAAGCCAAAAGATTTGGGTGGCAGGTTGATGAGTAAGGTCTTGTATGGTCGAACACGCTTGACAACAGGCTTAATGTCGCCTTCGTAGTACATAGCGCGACCGTTAACCATGATATTTCTGTAAAGTTTAAAATAATATAAAAATATTATTGATAAATATCTTTGATATCACAATTAAATGACTAGTTACAAATCATAGAACCTGAAATTGGATAGGTGTGTGCTACGAAACGATTACTCAGTTAGAAAAAGCGTTGCCAACGTACGGCAAGCAAGGGTCATAAGTTCAAGCCCCGCTCTTATCTATCTCTTTTTTAGTATCTTAGAACAAGGAACTTCAACTTTCTCAATTAGTAAAAGTTTTAACTCGTTATGCTGTAGAAATAAAAACTTAAGAAAAAACTTACCCATTATAATCGTTTCCTAATATAAATTGCATGATATCACCACCCTCTTCTGTTTGCGACAGTTTGAGTGAGAACCTGGCTGGTTCATCATCCATGTTCACTGCAAACAGAGTGACTGCACTGTTGACGGGCTTGTGGCGCAGTGATGTACAATGCGCGAAGAGAATTGCCTGTTCTGGCTCCATTTGTACATCTAGCACGCGTTCGCCGACCAGGTTTTTGAATAGCAGGGCCATGTAGAAACTCTGAAATATGGTTATATTAATGTTAACATTATTGATAAGAAAAAGAAAGAAATATTTGGCTGCGAGGAGCTTCGAATGCTGTAGACGTAGAGCTGACAAGGAGTCATCATAGCCAGGACACAGCACAGAGTTTATGAATGAAAATGGGTTGTGAGTACCTTCTGAGGTGGTTGAATTTAGAAGAGAATTTTAATAACACGGGAGGGGTCATGTGGGGTCACGAGTTTAGTGGTAGAGCGACTGGGGGCTTTACTCAGTTGGTCGTGGGTTTAAATTCCGCTCGTAATAGATTTAAAAAAATTCTAACTTTAATATTTTACTTTTAGATTTACTTCGCATTAAAAAAATTTTTGAATATTTTATTCTTATATATTTATTATATTTCTTGAACTTGTCTCACCAATGTAGGTTCATACATCTCCTCTTCCTCCAATTCCCTAAAATGGACACCGAACCCGTTCTTAGCCGAGTACCCTAAACTGGCCAGCCAATCTGCGGCTCTCTCTAGGGCATTGTACCGCATCAGGTTGGTCTCGGTCAGCCAGAGCGGAGTGGCGCTTCGGGCGAGCAGTCGCAGGAGCTTCAGGCGATCGTGCTCGGACATACGATCTAGTTCGTACGATGTGGAATTGCTGGTAATAGAAAATGGGTTTTAATGTAGTTAGTAATTTTTTAATACTAATAAGGTGGCACTGTCGTCGTGGAGCGACCTTTACCCAGCAGTGGGATGGTATAGTAATAAGGTGGCAAACTAGCATACGGCTCGTCTGATAGTACCTAAGCAATTACTGTAACCTATATTATAAATACTTGAATACCAGAAGCATTACTTGAAAGAAAGAAAAGAAAAAAAAAGGTTTTATTCCCTCTCTTGTGCGTTGCCGACCTACAGAGGGATTAAGGAAAGGGGAGGGGGAATTTTGGAAGCTGCCTGCGTTGCTCTCACTGACTGTTTTTCTTTTATACTCATGAGAATTTTTTTCCTATAGGTACTCACGAATACGATACAAAAGAAAGAGTTTTTTTTTAAACTAGTCCAAGGTCAAAGCTAAAGAACTTAAAATCCATACCCATTCAACAGCAAAGCGTCCATCATATCATTGGACAGCGTGAGGTAATCCTTAAAGTCGCTCTTGGAGTCAGCTTGGAGACACTTGGTGACATCACCTCCCACCACCTTCCACTCCGCCGTCCGGCCGGGGGGAAAGGTCTCGATAATCACGCGAAGAGTCTCAAGGTCGTTCAAATATTCTTCTATAGACTGGTTTGTGCATTCTAGTGGATAAAAAGCAACTGTTATAATGCCAGTAAGTAATAACCTTGGTACGATCGTTTACTTTCAAGTCAGAGGTCTCAGGTTTGTAAATATGTAAACTTTATTGTTTTGATCGATGTAGATTGTACAGATGTTATTTATATTTATGATAGTGTTACACCAATTAGTCGATTTTGAGTATACAATAAATGTAAGTAAAGAAACTTAAGGGAATTAAAATTTATACTAATAACAATAAAATCAAAATAAGTAAGTACCTATATTAGTTAATTTAAAATTACCAAGTCTTCAAATTTTCAAATTTCTTATTAAATGTTTATATCTTATTTTTTTATTCCAAAAATTCTATAACAGTGTAGAAAACAGTCTTTTTGAGCGTAAGGTAAGCACCAGTCACTACTTTTATCATGTGGATATCATGGTACCTACATGACTTAACTTGGTGTTTAATTTTGTGCTATATATCCATCGCTTAGATCTCTGTTGGAATAAGATTTATTGTTATCCGTGAAAACCTGTAATTGGCCTAATGAAACTTATTCTATAAATTAAGTTGACTATTCACTTGCGTACAACTAAAATCATTTGCTTAAAACTGTGAAGGAAATCATCGCAAGGAAAACAACACGCCTGAAAAATTCTTTACGGTGCGCTAAGCCTTGCGCCTCGGCCTTTAACTCTGACACTAAGTTGGTTTTCAACCATTCGACAAAAAGGAGGAAGACAAGAAGAATAAGAAGATTAGGTAATAATTACATACCGTAACCCAACTCCCAAAATATATCCCCAACCTTGACCTTTTCCGCCACTGTCAGAATATTCAACGCGGTGTTAGGGTCCCACATGCCAGCCGCTGTCCTCTCTTCATTATTCAATGCGAAGACCAAGTCGAAACCCGTAGATTTGGCCCACTGGACAAATTTCTTCCATTGCCGATGAGACACCGCCAGGTTTCTGGTATTCATACCCAATGGGACCTTCTTAGGAACATCGGAATCTATATTACTGATGTCAAAGTCTGTTTTCTGGTTGTCCAAGTCAGGGAAATCGATGTCGTTGATGGAAATGGTGGTGTTGTGGAAGGTCATGTGAGCTGTAGATGGTCCAGCTATTCGGATGTATGCTGGAGTGAGGGACGACGCCATGCAGATGCATTCTTTGCTGAAAATAAAACGTACACGCCTGTAATTTTCGGAAGATTTAGGCTAGTCATAGGTCCTATTATAGGAAGCAGTGATAGCCTAGTGAGTTGACCGTAGGACTGCCAAGTCAAAGATCGTAGGTTTAAAACACATATGTACGCAATTCTGACTTTTCGGATTCATCATGTGTTTTAAAAATTAAGTATCACTTGCTAAAAATGGTGAAAGTGAACACCGTGATGATACCAGCATATTTGAGAGATTTTTCAACGGTGTGTAAAGCCATGTGTTTAAACTCTAACAGCAGGTTGTTTCATCAACCATACGATAAAGAAAGATATCTAAGTACTTAAGAGGTAGGGAGATGTTACGATATATTATATTCTATACTTATTATAATCATATGAAACTCAACTGAGATTAGCCAGCCACGCAGGAGATATTATAGTGCACAAGTGTGTGCACAAACACAGGTACACTCTCCATTCCCTCACTCTAATAGTCCGATGGGACGGCAATCCGACCGGAGAGAAATCAGTTGCAGCGGCAACAGCTTTACGTGCTTTCCGAGGCACGGAGTAAGTAATAATTAATTTTAAATGAACACGTAACTTACGAAAAGTCAGAGGTGCGCGCCTTGGGTTAGAACCTGAGATCTGTAGTCAACGGTCATTCCACTAAACCAGTGGTTCCCAATTAGATTTTTCTAAGTACCACTTCAAGAAAGACCTCAAAGCGTACCCCTTATTGCAGGAACGTTTAATATTTTAGTTTAGAGATTACTGCGCGTAGGTACCCCTTGAATCTTGATGCAATCTCGCGTACCCCTGGGAGTACGCGTAGGTACTACTTATTGGGAAACATTGCACTAGACGATTATTCACGACTCCGATTAGATAATAAGAATGCGTCTACTCACCTACTATACTTTTCGCTGCTCGAAAACAGGTACTTAGGGTCAATAGTGAAGCTCAAAAACTTGTTGTCCACCAGATTCACATGTTGTTCAGTAGTTATCTTAACGCTGTACGTGTTGGCACTACACAGAGACAACCGAAGGAGAACAAACACAATCACTTGGCGTGTAGACCCCATCTCTTTTGTTTAAAACTAAAACGTGTAATGTAAGCCACCGAATGTTTATATTGAACGCAAATCAGGAAGAATTTTTGTTGCAGTAAAAGTGTTGATTCGGTACTGTTACGAATTAGTGCTTGACAAATAATATGACGCATGCATTTTGCTAATGGATTAGGTAAAAACATAATTTCATTAATTAGGTTTGGAGTACCATGTAACACGGGTGCCGTCTACTAGCTACCATAGAAATATCTCCCTTAAATTTGGTTTAGACCAGTTCCAGATATGATCAACCCGATTTACGTACCTACGTTTTTATTGGCTAATAAAATTAAAACCTTACTAAGCCTTGCCTCCAAAGGAGTTTGTCATTTTCGTTGAAACCTATAAGAGAAGGATCTGGAGGATTCCGTCCACCTTCCCTCCTCCAGCTTTAAACGGTATACCGCAACACCGCTTACCATCAGGTGGGTTTGTGATCAAACCTTTACTTTTTTCAAAATAAAAAAAAATGCAATCTGGGCAAGACTGTATCTTAAGAAACAGTTTCACATTTTAGAAATAGCTGTACAATAATGACTTTAATTTCACCTATACCCCTTTGAAAACCTGCATTAGAATAAGAAATAAACAATCGGTTCGTGATCACGACTCATGCAACTCAGCCGAAACGTCAAGAAAACATAATTACAAAGTAATGACGCGATTAATAGATACCCGTTTTAATTTAATCAAGAAACAAACATTTGTTAAAAAACCTGAATTTGCTTGACTTACCGCAGCATAATACTGCTGAATCTCAAAGTAAGCAAAACGTTGGAGCGTGCATTTATTGTAAGTACTACAGTTTATAATAACAATATTACGCAACTTGTAAACTTGCTATGTATTAATGTATGTTATTTACTTTATGTCACGTCTACTACCACATTAATTTCTTGTAAATAATTCTGCTAATGCCAATTTATAAATTACGTGCCTTTTTAGGCTTCTGTGTCCAAATCTTTGTTGTATGCGTGATAAATAACCTGGTGTCAGAATTTAAACCGCTCTTATGCCTCTGACATTTCTTTACACACCTGAAAAATCTTAATTTCCTCTCGATGTTTTCCTTAACTGTTTTAGGATACCTACTAGCGAAACCAACGCCGGCAAACCCACTGTAGGTATATAATCTTGGTGAGGGCTTCATAATATTGTGTAAACTTCTCGTTCATAAGACGACTACGGGTGCAATATACCTACATATAAACCTTCCTCTTCGATCAATCTATTTAAAAAAAACGCATCAAAATCCGTTGCGTAGTTTTAAAGATTTAAGGATACATAGGGATATAGGGACAGAGAAAGCGACTTTGTTTTTAACCGACTTCAAAAAGGAGGAGGTTCTATGACCAGCCTAATTATTAATCCTACTACTATTATAAAGGCGAAAGTTTGTAAGTATGGATGTATGGATGTATGGATGTTTGTTACTCTTTCACGTAAAAACTACTGAATGGATTTGAATGAAACTTCACCACAATATAGCTTATACATCAGAATAACACATAGGCTACAATTTATCAACATATCATGCGGGCGAAGCCGCGGGCGGAAGCTAGTACTTAATAAATAAATAATTGTCCCACCGCAGGGCAAAGGCCTCTTTGATGCAGAAGGATCGAACATCGAACATGAATCATCACGCTAGCTCAGGTAGGTTTCCTTACTTAAGTACGATGTTTTCCTTCTCTGTTAGTCAGTGGTGTTTTAGAATAGACTATAGTACAGTAGGCTACAAAAGTGCATGGACAGGAGTAAATAATGTATTTGGTCCTGCCTGTCTCTTGTGTCTTGATTTAAATACATAAGAAATAATTGATATGTGATATAATCTGCTTATCTCTATCGCGTATCATTGATTTATTATTTACATGGCCATTTTTAGACTTACGCGTTGTATAGGTACTAGGTATTTAGGACTCTAAGCGCGGTATTGATATAATATGTATAACGACGCTATAGGTATTATGGGTAATCCGTAATAACTACCCAGAATCTTAGCTCAGCTTGCAATCAGACTGACTGACAGAAGAATTAAACAAAAATGTTAATCCATTCATTATTTTCAGATAACACCGATAGGTACTCTACCCATCGACCGCAGGTGACGTAGGTGGAAAATCGGCTTAAAATATTAGATTGTATTGTTACTGTTACTAACGGATGTTGATTAATTGATTATAATTATTAGGATAATAGGTCAATGAATTATGGATCCATAGTTTGGTAAAGTTCGTTCGTAGATTTATTTTAATAATGTAAAAGTGTTTCTTATAAATAATCTGCATGAAATGGATTATTGTCTCATACGTTTCTGACGTCACAGCTGTCATACGATGCGATCACGATGACTTATGTCATTAGTCACTCAGTGTGATGTTTATCTGGAAATAGGTATTTTATCAAATTACAAAGTTATCGGTGTAAACCGCGAATATTACTTTTAATCACTTTCACGTAACACGCGATAGCTAATACCGGAGGCGTGCGCCATGAGAAGAAGTGGAAAAGTTTACACAAAATTTATATTTCAATGTTTACCCTTGTGAGTGTTTATATTAGCCAAAATGGATAATAACAGTGATAAGAAAGACGATACGAGTGCTCAGAAGAAAGATTTGCTGTCCAGTTTACAGAAAATATGTTTAGTGTGTGGCGATAAAGCTTTAGGTTACAATTTTAACGCGATATCGTGTGAGAGTTGTAAAGCGTTCTTTAGAAGAAACGCCTTAGCCAGTAAGGAGTTCAAATGTCCATTTACGAACAACTGCGTAATCACTGTAGTCACCCGAAGATTCTGTCAGAAATGTCGACTGGAAAAATGCTTGTCAATAGGTATGGTGAAGGAGTTTATTATGTCAGAAGAGGACAAAGCAGAAAAGAGAAGGAAAATTGAGGAAAACAGAGCTAGAAAACGTCACAGAGATCCTGATGATGCTGTCAGTAGCTCGAAGAATCCTAAACGTGATGATGAAGGGGAAGCGGGTTACATTCCGTTACAAGATACAGTGATTCAATATGATAATTTAAGTACAACATGTAGTCCTAGTAGTACAGTCCAGTCTCCACCGTCCAATGATCTGGATACATCGTTACAGTCTCCGCAGTATAACTACACCCCGGCACCACCAACACAAAGCAATGATCAGTACACTATGAAAATATATCCAATTGATGAAAAATCTGTAATAAACAGAGCAATATATGAACAACGTATGATTGACCCGTATATTTATGAGAATGTTGACAGTAATATGTATGGGGAACCTCCTAAACAGAATAGTATAAGGTTTGTATTATTCTTTTATGTATAAGTACCTAATTCTATATTTTGTGACACACATGTCAGTCCGTACCTAATAATACGAGCTTTGTCATGGAGTTTCAGAAACCATTCTGCTATACCTAGGTATACATATGTAGGTGTAGCAGACTAGTTTTTGCAAGTATCAATAGCCTCCATCTTCAGTACATACAATCTGCCGCCACGCACATACTTTTAAAAAAATTGGTATAAAATTAATTAATTCTCCTTCTTCTTATCATATGGTTGATGAACAACCTGATGTCAGAGTTTAAACCACCCGAAGGCCTCAGACATGGCTTTACACACCAATGAAAAATGTCTTAGGTTTGCTGATTTCATCACAGCCTTAGAATCGAACTTGAGATCTCTGACTTGCCAGTCGACAATTGATACAGATGACAGTCGATAATCATACCACTATCTATCAGGCACTATTTATGCACCTACTTAAAACACTAATTAAATAGAGATGTTAAGCTTTATTATTTCGAAATTCCCACAAAATGACTGCTAAAAGAGCAACAATAAGGTTGCCTATGGTTGCATCTGCTAATTCAAGGGTTGTTGGTTTCAAAACCCAGGCAAGCAACGCTGACTTATCAGATTCATGTGCCTTTTTAAAAATTGTTTATGACTTGCTAAAATGGTAAAGGAAAACATCACGAGAAATCCAGCACACCTGAGATTTCTCAACGGTGTGTAAAGCCATATCAGAGGCCTATGGGCGGTTTCGGCGATACCAACCAACAATAAAGAAGAGGCCTGAGTACAGAGTATTTTTTTAATTGTTTTTTTTCTGGAGACTTGTGGGTGGTCTTTGCTCAGCAATAGAACACGGAAGCTAGAAAAATAAATAAATAATTAGTTAAAATTTATCCTTAAAACAGGGTTTTAAGGGTGCGTCTCATAACATATAAATTCATTTGATCTAATTTCATTTTATTATCGTTCATAAGATATAATCAACGTGAGATATACCAACTATTGATATAATGTTTTTAACATCTAACATTTATTTGTTCTAAAATTTATTTATATAACATTGTTTGATATAACATTTACTTAATCTAAAATCATTAGGTCTAACGTTTAATATGTATATTATTTATTTAATCGAAAATCTTTTGGTATAACTTTTAATATGTATACTGATTATTTAATCGAAAATCATTAGGTCTAACGTTTAATATATATAAAAACATCATAATATGGTTAACACCCCGACTCAGGGTACCCCGACTCGGATAGGTTAGGTTAGAAGGCTAAGGCGGGAGCGAAGCGGAGCGGAGCTCCCGCCTTAGCCTTCGTGGTTATTTTTTTATAAACCACCCAGAAGTAGGAGCCCCGCGAAGCGGGGCTCCGTCGACCTAGCCCACCCTCGTTTTTCGTTACATGTTTGGCGTTTTCATCTTGTTAGACCAAATAAGTTTATATTTTGAGCGGTATTTTAAACGAAAATATATTAAATGTGTGTACACAACGAATTATATTAAATGTGTGTGTGCTTACAAAGAATAATAACAATCGTTTATTATATTAAATGATCGTTATATTATATAAAATTATAGCTTCCGTTGTTATATGTTGAAAATATTAGAGATTTAGTTGTTATATCATTTGTTATTTATTCTTTTTAAGTGGTATGTCAAACGATTTTATATTAAATGTATGTTATGCTTATAAAAATTAGTTATTTTAAAATTAAATCAATCGTTTATTATATTAAATGATCGTTATATTAAAAAAAAATATAGCTTCCGTTGTTATATGTTGTAAATATTAGAGATTTTGTTGTTATATGATCTATTACTTACCCGGGTTTTAATACTGTGGTTTTAACAATGTCAGTGTAATATGTACCTATAAATTATTCTTTGTATTAATGAATAATATTATACATAGGTAATTCATGGTAATGCTTAACCAATAAAAGGTAAACTAAGTAGGTAGGTCATTTATTTAAAGGTTTCACAAGAACTGCATTACTAATAATGAAATATAGAGAACATGGTTGATAACAAAATAAAGGTGCCCATTTTGTTGAAATAATTCTTTTTGGATGAAACAAATCAATTGAATATGTGTTAGACATGATTGGGGATTGAACTAGACATCTCCATTAAGGCTGTCAGTCACACCGTTATCATGCCAGTAACATTAACCTGAAATTGTAAAGTAAATTACATAAAATTGGCTACATCCTCATCAAATCATAGACAGCAATTTCATCAATTTTGTAAACATTTATCTAAAGACATAATATTTTCTTTACTTCACCAAGCTGTTGCTCACATACATTATACAAAAAAAATAATTAAAAAAAACACCTGGAAAAGTGGTAACGTTGGGACATGTGCTATGAATCATATTGTATTGTACACCAAGACCCAAGTCAAATAAAAGATTTTTAAATAAGGCGAAAGACTGATTTATGGAGCTAGAGAAGGCTTATGTCTCAGGACAACCTAACTGCACAAAGGTTAAGAATGATAGCACTGCATAAAATAAAATTAGATCTATGTATTATGAAAAGTCAGTAAATAAAGGCTATTTTATTTATTTAAAAGATTTATTAAGGAAAAAAAGTTAATTTAAATTAAATTAATCAAAATTAAAATATTTTTATTCATGCAAACCATTAGGCACATGTGAATAGTCATAATTCTAATATTATTGTAAGAGTGACTCTAGTTGCCAGATCTAATAGTATCAAGAAAGGTAGATAGATATAAATAATCACCTTATTAAAAACTAACTAAAACCTCAATAAAATATTTCCAGGTCTATACTAACAAACAACGAGAGGACAGAGTATAGAGAAGCACGGCCCCAGCATGTGTGTGAAGAGATACCATCCACCAGCAGCAACCCTGATGTCAATAAAGCCAGAGATATACTGCAGGATGTTGAGAGGTTAGTCTTAGTACCTTTAATATTGTCAATAAGAAGCTGAGGCTCAAGAACTAACACCTAATTTTTGCGCTGTTATATGCGCCTTATTACATGGGACTTATAACATAACCGTCCAAACGTAGGTGTACTGCATTCACCTCTGCCTACCCCCTTTGGGGAATACAGGCGTGAATCTGTATTATATTGTATGGTATGTGTTGATAAATCTATAATATAAATAGACAAAGGAAAAATAGTTAAGCGCCATTTTCTCTTTTACTTATTTGTGTACCGAATGTTTCATATCTTTTGATGAGGTTTAGTGTTTTCAATTTTTAAAAATATAAACGTTTGAATGTCGAACAATAGGCGCCCTCTAGTAATAATAAATACATGACCAAAATATGTGCGTTCGGCTACTACTTATTATACTACAAGGACGAAATTTCACCACTCACTCCTATCTGTGAGTGTCGACACGTGTTGTCTTCATGGTAGTAAAGTAAGCATACATTTATACATTTGGTTTTAATCTAAGGCGCGGATACTCGCTCATCAGTTATCTCTGTCGCACATTGAAGATATAAAATCAATGAATATAGTTATGAAAACTCGCAACAAACCAAGTTATGGAGCATGACATAACAAAGGCTCAGCAAAAATATCAGTTTGATAGAAATAAGTGTGCATTGCCGTGTGGTTTCCGGCCTAAGAATAGAACCAACCTCGTCCCGCGGGTGTCGTAACTGTATGATGATGAAGTATGCATAAAAACGGATAGGATGATTTTTTATTAATTACTAGCGACCCGCCCCGGCTTCGCACGTGTGCAATATACATATAAACCTTCCTTAAGAATCACTCTATCTATTTAAAAAAACCACATCAAAATCCGTTGCGTAGTTTTAAAGATCTAAGCATGCATAGGGACAGACAGGCGGCGGATAGCGACTTTGTTTTATACTATGTAGTGATTACACGCAGTGAGCTAGCATGGTAATTAATGCTCAATCCTTCTCTGTATGAGAAGAGGCCTTTGCCCTATATTGGGACAGTTACAGGCTGATTTAGTTACTTATTTATTTAATTTATTAGGAAAGAATTTATAATAATCTTGTAGTAACGCAGTTGTGAGACAGCTACAAACCACCGTACAGTCAAGTGGGCACAGTTCATACAAAGTCTAAAGTCACTGTAAGCATAGTACAATTTTAATAATCATTGACAAACACGGTTGGATAGCTAATTAACAATTTATTCTTATCTGTTTTGCGAACTTGTCCAATTAGATAAAGATAGTTATCACTTACTAAAGTAAATAATCTGTTGTTTTGCAAACCTATTACCAATAAAACGTAAATATTGATTATTTATTTATTTATTGCATACATGTGGTATCTTCGCTTAGGTGGTATTTATGGCATGTTATAGAACCAACCATGCACCCCTTACGGTGTTGGAATTAGTAAATTACAAAAAGCATAACATAATATGAACCTCTGACTTTTTGAAATTGTATGTGTGAATTAGAAATGAATTATCACTTTGCTCAAAACGGTTAGATTCTGCCTACCCCCATGGGAAAAAGATGTGAATTTATATATGTGTGCATGTAAAACGGTATATACCAAAGTTTAAATTCTAATTTGTTAATAGGTAACTTCTGTCTTTATGGTAGTGGTGAAAAAGAAAAATTCGATAAAATCATAACTCATGCCGACCGAATTTCTGTTGCTGTGAGTTTCTTTTTAAATAATATCATTTGATAAGCAAAACATGCGCATAAACATGTAAAAAACATACATAAAAGAGAATATTGTAAATTAATAAACAAAAACTGCAAACTTTGGTAACAATTTGTTATCGTACTTGTGTACCGTAATCGGACGCTTCTGTACCGGCCAGCGGGTTAGACATAACGTTCTGCAGATATTTTAATGCAAAATCATTACGATAACACTTATTCGTTCATAATCGATATCTTATCATGCGATTTAACTTGATAATGTGGGCTAGCAACAACCTTTGACGTGAGATTTATGATACAGAATAACATTTAATTAAGTGCTGGGTTTGTCGCATCATTAACGGCTTTATAAGCTTCTTTATTCAACTGTGTCCGTTGAAGATTACGGATTTCCAAGATGCATATAGGGATAATGCACAAACACTCAGACCGAAACAATGATTTAGTCCCGCGCGAGGTGCGAACCCTTACCGTAACCGACAAGCGTAATTGTTTCAGGTTATTCGATATTATTATTTAAAAAAAACTCAATTGTGTGTAAAGCCATGTCAGAGGCCTACGGGCGTTTAAACTCTGACACCGAGTTGTTCATCAACCACAGGATAAGAAGAAGATTTAAAAAATATGACGTACACATGGCTACACATCCAGCTGCACATTTCCAGTATAAGCTGACATCTTGTTGTACGAAGAGCCTGTACAATGTGAGGTCAGTTCATACTGGTAATATATAGCTTGATGTGTGTGTGTGTGTATGACGTGATGTCCGGTAGAAAATGCAATCGTAAAATATATTCAATTGTACCACATTTCCTATATAATATCAATGTAAATATCTGTTTCAGGATAGAACCAAACTCCATGGAGTCGATACTGTGCGAGGCGATCAAGTTAGAGTTCGAGGCGTACACGTCTGTCAACTCTTGTAGCGGGTCATCTCGAGAGTTAAATGAGGTGAAAATAATAATATTATGTCTGTCTCGTTTTTACGCCACCAGAAAAAAAGAGATAGACCTTGTCTATGTAAAGGATATCACGATATTGCTTTTGTACTATCGCGAACACGAACGGTGTACCACTTCGCCACCAAAATGCTTTGAACGATGCTACGTGCGTAGCGACGGGGCTTGCGCTACATTCGGAATGCAATGCCGGGTGCAAGCGATTCTAACCTTCAGAGTGGTGCACCGGCTTTGTCCACGATAGTACATACCGTTAACATTGAAATTTCAACTTCATTTCCATACGTTTAAGTTATAATTTGTGTCTCATTTCTCAGTGTTAGAGCGTTTAAAAAAAAAACAGAAATAATTGACTTAATTTCATTGATAAACCACGTGACCTAACCCTGGTTAAATCTAATTATCATGGTTGCAGGTAGAACGTGCCAAGTTGAACGAGTTGATCGTGGCCAACAAAGCGCTGCATGCTCCTATAGACGATGATGTCTCGCAACTCGTGGGGGATACCGCCTGCACTGCGGGATTCAAGGTAAGATGAAAAAAATTCACTAAGAGATTGCTGTACCGTGGCAACGCAACCAACTAAACTATCGTAATAATAATAATATCCTCTTGATTGAATTTCGGTCACAGTGGCCAATCTTAATAGAGATTAGCTAACTACGCAGAAGATAATATTATAGTGCATAAGTATGTGGCACAGGTGCACTCTCTATTCCCTCACTCTCATAGTCTGATGGGGCGGCAATCCGACACGACCGGAGAGAGATCAGGCGCAGGGCTAACAGCTTTGCGTTGCTGCGAGGCACGGAGTAACTGATAATCACTACATAGTGTAAAACAAAGTAGCTTTCTCTGTCCCTATATCCCTATGTATGCTAATCTTTAAAACTACGCAACGGAATTTGATACGGTTTTTTTTAATAGATAGAGTGATTGAAGAGGAAGGTTTATATGTATATTGCACCCGTGCGAAGCCGGGGCGGGTCGCTAGTTAATTTATATAATGCGCACATAACTACAACCTTCTCCCCCTGCGTGTTCCTCGCACGGTATCGGACGGAACCCGGTACTTCGCAGCCCCGTACATTGTCAACTCGTATCTTTACGCTGCAGAAAGACCTCTCTACACCTCTTCCACCTCTCCCAATCCAGAGCCATCGAGACCCAGCCTTGTAATAATGAGTCCAACTAATCCATACCTTTCTATATTTCAGGAAAATGATGGTAAACACGACCCTCGGCTCATAACTATAGTGAACCTTACTGCTGTAGCAATAAGGCGGTTTATCAAAATGGCCAAGAAAATCAATGCTTTCAAGAATATGTGTGAAGAAGATCAAGTAAGTACCAACATCACGCCATACGGCTCGAAGCCAAAATCTTATATACTTACATATTCTGATAATATAGGAATGATTTGTAATTTGAGGTGGCGTTGCTGAAAGGCGGGTGCATAGAGATGATGGTGCTCAGGAGTACTATGACGTATGACGGACAAAGGAACCAGTGGAAGGTAATAGTTCTCCCCCCCCTCCCTTCCCTCTCTTGATATTATCATTATAGCAGTCTGACACTGGATTTTCAAAGATCTACGTACCTATACTTTAAATATACTATATGTCCGTTTGACTGCCAAGCCAGAGGTCGTAGGTTCAAAACCCAATCAATCATAATCTTTATTGAGGCATCAGGCACGTACCTCTGACTTTTCGGATTTATGTGCGCATTAGGGTCCATGATGATCTCATAGTTATTAAGTTACCATCTAAGACTCACATTGTGGAATGCAATAAAGTTTTTGAATTTGAATTAGAAACTAATTATCACTTGCTAAAACGGTGAAGAAAAAACATCGTGAGGAAGCACACATGAAAGATTTTTCGACGGTGTTTAAAAGCCATGTCAGAGGCCTACGGGCGGTTTAAACTCTGACATCAGGTTGTTCATCAACCATACGATTATGAAGAACATATGATATTATTTCCATTTCTTGAAATATTCAGAACTCATTTCAAATCAATTTTACTTTTAAATGATAAATTTAAGTTTATTTAAAAACCGTGAAATTATAAAACAGTGTTGTTATAATTGAACATTCAAATTGGAAGATCCCGCACTGCCAAGAGCAGTTCGGCAGCATCAGGACGGACGTGCTGAAGCTGGCCAAGGGCAACATCTACCGCACGCACGAGGCCTTCATCCGCAGCTTCCTGCCGCGCTGGCGGACCGACGAGCACGTCATCCTCATCATGTCGGCCATCCTGCTGTTCACGCCCGACCGCGCCAAGGTCGTGCATCGGGATGTTATTAAGTTGGAACAGGTTGCTATATGTATATTTCGAAACTAATATTGACAAGGGAAAATATTTATTTATTAAGAAAATTTGAAAAAACAACTGATACGGATGGGATTCGAACTCACGATCTTCGACGTACCGTGTCGAGAAAATATTTGCTTTCTTCATGTTTGTTTGTAATAGATAAACTCAAAACTTAACCGATGAATAAGAGGAAATTGAAAAAGAGATTTTTTTTAAATGTAAAGGCATGTGTTTGATCACGAACCCACCTGATGGTAAGCGGCGTTGTGGTCTACGATGGAGCACATCTTCCTTCTTCATATTCTGCCTTTGAGATGCCTATGAGTTAGGATATGAGCGAGGTTTGAACCCGTGACACCTGCCGTATCGTGGCAACGTTCTTACTTACTAAGCTATTATATCGCTGCCCGTACCTATCCTATCTAATTTTCAATTTAATTAACTTTTTTTAAAACTTTAATAATAATATTTTAAAAAACGCAGCTTTCCATAATATGCTTCAAACAAAACTAATATTCAAAATCTCTTTCAGAATTCTTACTACTACCTCCTCCGCCGTTACCTGGAGAGCGTGTACCCAGGCTGCGAAGCCAAGTCAACCTTCCTTAAACTAATCCAGAAGATTCTAGAACTTCGCAAGTTGGCTGAAGAAGTAACCGGAGTGTATCTAGACGTGAATCCTATTGAACCGTTACTTATGGAAATATTTGATTTGAAACATCACGCCGCATGAAACACAGGGTAAATAGATATAAGTTAACTATACATATATAGTTTTGGGTTATAGAGTAGTGAGTAATGGAGTATTAAGGTTATCTAACTTTGAAATGTAAAGTGCATGAAGCCCGTCACAGACTTACTTAGCAATAATAATATATACCTATAGTATAATATATAGTTATAGCTAGATATATATATATAGTATATTATTTATTTATCCTATCATTATCATAGCACCGACGTTGTAGCAATTAAAAATATTTTATGTAAGAAGATACCGTAATATAAATCATACATGTAAGCTTCGTGTGGTAACTTTTAATATAGAAAATATATAGTTTTATGTTTACTAATATATTAATATAAATTGTAATTACGTCTGTGACGGACTTAAAGAGAATTTGGTCAGCAAAACAAGAGATTATTGAGAATATTATTGTCAAATGTGTACGAAAATTCTGGATAACTGCTATATACACTCAACATTTCGATTGCCAGTTGAAATACAATTTAGAGATCGCTTCGCCCATGTAGATTTCTGTATTTCATCCCTTATTTTGCCCTGGTGAAATTTCCAAAAATCCTTTTTTAATGCACTTCTAAGGTAAGCAGATATTTCCTGAAAATTTCAAGTCAGAGCTACTGTTTTTTATCAGTATAGATTATTGTAACTTAGCGTTGACACTCCATTACTTACTATTCTATAAAATCCCTACTGTCGTTCTTCCCGGCCTAACTTTACGTGTCTGATTTTAAAGAGTAGCGTGAACTGAAACATAAATACTTAGTTCAATCCTTGTCTAAAGTCTTACAAAGGAAAGAGACAGCTTGTTTACGTCTCAGTTCCCGCTCTAAGAGTCAACATAATTGATAATGTATAACATATTTATTTATATTAATCGTTACTTCCCTTCGGATTATTTTTATATTACATCTAAGTCAAATCGTTTGATAAAAATATTGAAAACTGTTGATTTGTACAGAAATAGTACAAGGTATGCAATATCAACATATCATATTTAAAGTTGTTTTTTAAGAGGAACGTGTTAATACGCAATAAAAATATTCTAAAAATATCATTATTAAATAAAAATTAATTTAAAAACGCCAAATTAGTTACACTTGTGATATGAAATTAACAAATCCTAAGGCTTAGGCTACATTGTCCGATCTCCGATTTTACTCGTGTATATAGTATGTCTGTGTAGTCAACGCCTATTTAATTATAAGTACAATTAAGTATTTGATAGTTTTATATCGTACGTAGAACCTATATATCGTTCATTATATTTTTTTTTTATATATTTCATGTCTTCCGCTTATACAAGAGGTTTTTTTATGTACAATAATTTCGAAAACCTTGGGGCTTATGGATTATGCAAGCCCTTAAGCCAATAAAAAAAATAGATTTAATCTATGTTTAAAAAAATGTTAAAAGAAAATTTTAATTATGAGCAGGATTTAAAACTGTCACTCAACATCTTACTCAGTTGACAAATCAGAAAAAAATAATAGAGCATGAAAAAATGATATAAGTTTAAAAATAAGCTGTCAATTAAAAGTATTGATGATCTCTAAATTAAAAAAAGAACAAAAATTTATACGATGATGATTTTTTCTACATTTTTATCAAGGTATTTTGCTCAAACCTTGTTTATTGTATGATACATCATTAACATTTATTTATTTCGCAGTGGCCATACTAAAAATGTACTCCTATTATTTTGCTTGTCATTATTCTTTTCTCGAATAACATGAGAACTACAGACATGTATGCCCAACTGTGGACAAGCATTAAATTACTTTCTTCTTTAGATTTAAGACTGATTGACATCAATACAAACATTTATAACTAAATAAAGTAGCAATACTTTGTATGTACGTGCATGCAACCTGTTCGCTGCGCCCGCGCACGACCAACATATTTAGTTTCACGATGCTCATACCTTGGCCAAACAATAACTTATAAAGTACAACAACGTTACTGTACTCTGAAATTGTACTCTTACATATAAATTTCTATTACCCTGATTGCGTTATAACTGTCCTTGTCATTTGTATGCCAGTATAACAGAGATGGCAATAGTAGCGATTGTCAAAAACCTTTTAATTATCGTTTTTAATTAAGGGAGAAACAATGTAATTTGAAGGGTGAGAATAAAATTATAAAATGTACTTTAATATATTAACAATATGTTACTAATTTTATGGGGACAGTGTTGTCTATGAATAGACTTGCGTGACTGTGGTACAGGACCCGATTTTGTCGTCGGACCGCTCGACCGCCGAAGTCTAAATATTATACAAAATTCTCTAGCCGATTAATTTACTGAACCCGTCTAATGTGAATGGGTGTTTATGTCACCGGGGAATCAAGGGAATCGCGATTTTATAATCTCGATTGAAAGAACGAATCGGAATAATACTAGCCAAATTATACAGTGTCGATAAATACTATCAACATACCTACAAGCACCCTGTCTTGGTTAGATTGGATTAGGATGGGATGGCGGGGATCGTGAACGACGGAATGAGCGATCAAAATCAAAATATTTTTATTCATATAGTCCATTAGGCACTTATAATATTATTGAAAGAGTGACTCTAGTTGCCAGTTCCAAGGGCAGCTTGCCCGAGAAAAATCGGGCAAGAAACTCCAGAGCTCCCCATTCCTTATCACTCATGCCTCAATCGCTTATGTTTTTTTTTAAATTGATCGATTCTAATTTTTTTGTAACAGGTCCGTCAATTGAACCGTATTAATAGTTGTTCATGATTTTCGTCACATTTTATCCGTGTTTACAATATTTCGGTGACAATACATTATTTCTGCACTATACCTTTCCGATTCTGATTTTAAGAAACAACCGGATCATCATAACCGGATTACCGAAACCATCAAACAGGGCCTATGCTCGAGAGCACTGAGACCGCATAGCGGCGTTTATGACTACCGAATACCGATGTTAATTTCTTACTTTCATATTATATTATGAAATTAATATATAATTGACTAAATTAATAAGCTATTATAAATTAATTTGTACAAAATACTTCGGATAAATGTTACACTGCCACAAAATGTGATCAAAAAGCTCTTGTTTTAATTAATTAATTAAGATGGATACTTTTAAAATGAACGGACAATGATCTTGAGTTGAGACGAGTTCTTGAAACCTAGCAATTGTCCATTGCCGACACCAGACAGCATTTTTATCATTCAAAATCGTGGTTGTAAAACTAATTCTATATATCAATAAGTTGCAGTGTCCCGTGTGGCAACAGATAGTCGCTACGTTTGCGCAGCGCCTAAGTATTGTAAAATTTATACCTGGCGTCAGCAATTCCATTTTTTTATTTCTTCCCAACTGATAAAAATGCAATCAATTCACTCAAATTCGTTATATATAAAAAACTTTACATATTTCATTTTACTTTTACGTCTTGTAAATATTTAGAAGTTAAATCTATTATTATTGTTAATTAAGAGATGATTATTTTTATATTAAAGTTTAGAACATGGATATTTTAAGTGCAATAAGTCTTTTAAGAAAGAAATATATTATAGTTTGTTTATTTTATTCTTTTATTTATTTATATTCTCGCTTTGAGGGAGACATCTCACCCCTGCCCAGGAGCAACACGAAAACTGTTTTATGTGTAAGAATAAAATAGAAAAACATTTTTTTAAAATATCACTAACATTCAATCATTTATTGAAACACTTGACTATCTACTACATAGACAACCAAACTTTAAGTAAAACAGAACAATATAAGGAATAAACTCAATATTTTATGTTAAGAAAAAATACATTGAAAAGAAAACTAACCTAAAAATATTAGCTACAATATTACGACCTTTGACACACGGTGCGATCATTTGTAGTATTTATTTGTGTACTTTTTGGTGCTCTGCCTTTTGCGGACAAAAAATATAGGCGTTTTCGCGCCACGTCCGATCTGAATCCGAGATAAAAGTACCCGAACTTTTAATAGCCAATATGTTTGGACTCAGTGCACTATGTTTGAACTCAGCGTGCACTATGTTTGGACTCAGTGTGTACTATGTTTGGACTCGGTGTGCACTATTTTTGAATCAGTGTGCACTATGTTTGACTCAGTGTGCACTATGTTTGGACTCAGTGCACTATGTTTGGACTCAGTGCATTATGTTTGGACTCAGTGTACTATATTTTAACCGTGTGTACTATATTTGGAGTCAATGCACGAGAGCTCGTAAAACAGAATGCTGACTTCAGACTTTTTATGTGATTCTGAACGGACAGTGTAGGTTAACGCTATAAAGCTACATACACCCCCTTTATACACAAAACATCTAGCAATACCACAAATAAATATTTAGACTTGGATAAACTTAATTTAGTCCGTAAGTGCAGTTACAGAATCTAGAAAAATGGGTTAAGTGCTGCCGAGACCTAGTTTAATGCATTATAACCCACAGATTCACTATCTCACTACGCCAACTGTATCCAATGGTTACTAAAGCCGTACAAATATCCAAGGCATTCAATATATTATAAATAAACTAACCTACAGCTTTCCATCCTCAATACCTAAGGCTAATTTCATTTCAATAGAGTAAGTCTCATCTACCCTATCAAACTGATCATTTATAATATTACTCTCTTCACCATTCGATATATCATCCACACAATCTTCAAATACATCATCGGTGGATATATCATTAATGAAATTTTCTTCGCCTAGCACTGATTCAAAGATCTTGGAATCATCGAGTTCTCCATCTATAGATTCAGTTGTATCAATTGCTTTTTCTTTGTAGTTAGGAGTTGACGCATTTCCGGAACAAGAAGCAATAGCTTCATCATCTTTGAGACTCAGTAATGAACTTCCACCAGCATTCTCATTAGCACTTGTTTTATCATGAATACTTATATCATTAACTTCAGGAGAATCACTTAATGTTGTATCATTTCCTATTCCCGAATCATTTTCAGCAATAGTCCCCATTTTGCTAACATTTTCCTCTGTAAGAGTTTCTTCTAAGCTCACGGACGAGTCGTGGCTTGGGATAAGAGTGGCTTCATTATCATCAGCGATTGATTCGGGCGGACTACTCGGAACAAACTGGACAAACTCGCCTGCCCTCCATCGTTGTTCGGCTACGTCCATATGAGCTTCGAGGATGCGAGATACTTCTGGGAGCTGAGAATTAAATTAAAAATATTTATAAAAT
Source organism: Protodeltote pygarga (assembly GCA_936450705.2). Taxonomy (NCBI): domain Eukaryota; kingdom Metazoa; phylum Arthropoda; class Insecta; order Lepidoptera; family Noctuidae; genus Protodeltote; species Protodeltote pygarga. Next base: position 10,659,950 of record OW388270.2, on the reverse strand, counting down.
ATTTTTTTTTTATATTAAGCAACAGTCTTCCTATTTTAGGAAGAGTACAAAAGAAAAGCTTCTAAAGATAATAAAGTTTTTGATCGATCAGTAGGAGTGGTAGTTTCTTTTTGCGTTACCATCGTTCTTTGACTCACCGGTAGCTATAGCTTCGATTCACCGGTAGCAAAATTCTTTAATTGTAAATCTTGAGCAATTTGCGTTGTAAGGTTTTTATCTTAGCTTTGAGCAAGCTGTGTTACAGCCTACAGGTTGTGTATAGACAGACATAAGTACCGATTTACATTTATTTAAAATCTGAAAGAGCCTAATACTCACAGTATACTCATTATCAAGTTGGTCAGATATATGTTCGATGATCGCATTAGTCCTATTATCGATGTTCCCAGCATGGCTGGTCATGACATCATACTGCCGATATAGCTCGCGCTCTTCATACTGCAACGTGCGGTCGAGAATCTCTGATGCCACATTTTGTTCTATGCGACTGTTTTCCGTCGTGTTTCCACTAACTCCTAGAATCAAACAGGTTCTTTAAAATCTGGGAAAATATACATGGGGAAACATAATTTCTCAAAGTTACTAAGATTTTCATATTTGGAAGAACTATTGCAACACTAAAAATCTTCTCGATCTTTGATTAAAGAAGGAATTACTGATATTGAGTATTATTTCTGTTATATACCTTGTGAAGGGAACCTATTATCTTCGTAAGAATTTATAGTGTTTATAATCGACTTCTTAGCATTGTCACGGTCAACATTTATTACCGTATCATAAGAGGGTGGCAATGTATTACTGGCATGTGGAATCTCCGAAGGTGCACCTAAGAAGATTAATAAATCTATTATAGAACACTGATTTTATAAAAAACTATGGCGCTTGACTCGCCTTAATTATATGGACAGCTCGTAAGTGTGCTAATAAACATGTAGGGTAGTCCTTGTAATAATATACAACCACCCGAGGCAAAGCGGCGCTGGTCAGATGCCCGTTTAATGAATGAGCGGTGACCTTAAAGCAGCTCGCACAATGCGATATGGTATTCAAACATTAATTAGGTACTTTTGTGGTTTTTGGCCTAAGATGCAACGATAGCTAAATTCTTCAAAGAAATATTTAATCATGACTTACTTATATCCCCAGATTCACCAGAAACTGCTTTTCGGTTATCCTTAGAACTACCTGCTTCTGTACCTAGACCAATATTAGAACATCTTGCAGAAGACTTTCTATCTTTCTTTCCTTCACTCTTCGCATTATCCCTTTTCTTTTTTACTACATTTTCTTCTGCTTCTGTATTATTTATAGTTTCGTGTTTATCTTTAGAAGATTTTGTTTCTTTAGCAGTTGTCTCTGGTATTTGTTTAGCTTTAGAAGCTAAAGCAGTAGTAGGTCTAGCCGATGGTTTCTTAATATCCGACACTAGGTTTTCTAGGGTCTCATCATCACTTGTGTTATTGTCAGATGGAATATTTATCGAATCTGTATCACCAGATGACGCTAAAATGTAATATCATAGCTAGTAAATAATGGCGCGTTTAGTAAATTTCTCCGTGAAAATTACCCTTGCGAGACTTACCTGCAGATTCCACATTCTCTTCTCCTATTTCGTACTGCACATCAGTGATAGGAGCCTGGCTATCTACATACTGATACAATACGGCACCAGGCACATGGGTCAGCTTTACTTTTGACTCATCTGAAAAAAAGTTTCATGATATTTCAACATGTATTATATCCGCATGGATTATACTTAACTTTAATAGGATTGAGCTATGTATGAAAAACTTAGTCTGTATTATGAGCTTAATAAAGTTACTCTTGTCGGGTACATGAATAAGCTCAGTCCCAAATTTTAAAAAGTAAGACACAAAAATATAGTATTTGAGCTCGTTTTAGAATTTAATAACAAGAGATAAAGATCCTACAATATGACATACATAAAGAATCAAACTTTAAGAGCTCTCAAGTTTCAGAAACAAGTCTGAGCCATGAGATAGGTATTAATTTTTTTAAATTATATCTAGGTACGAATTCTTTATAGTTGGTGTAGAAGCACTTGGACGCATATGGCATGCACAAAGACGAGTCTTTCAAAATAGTTTAATCAATCAAAATCAATTGGATGCCACAGGGCAATATGCTTGGTCCAATCCTTACCAGGTTTGTCACCGCCAGTCAGTTGACTCAACGCTACCCTATCAAAAGCGTTATCATGTCGATATGTGGTATACATCGTTTTCTCTTTAATTTCATGCGCCGGCACGTTTTCTGTTTCCTTGTAGTATACTTCCACCAACTCTTTGTGATAGAGTTTCTGACAATTAAAAAAAAATATAAGTACAAGGTTACAGTTATTAATACTGTGTAAGGTTATTATATAATGATCTACGCCCATGATGTCCCCCTATTGTGAGTGGGTATTTAAATGATGATGATTTTTGAGTTATCAAGTATCAAGTAAAATAGTAGGTACACTCTGTAAAAAAATAATTCTCACCATAGGATCTACAGCTGGCTCGCCTCTATCAATCCTTGCCTGTCGCTCTATCTGCTCCCGTTCAAGCTCTTCAAAGATCTCCAAGTCTTCGGCACTTGGCTCTAGATCTAAATCCTCGTCATCAATCTCCTCGTTATTCATGCGATGCATGTAGTTTATAAGAGCTACTCCGTCGCCTTCACCTTGAACTATAAAGGATAATGCTTAGGTACCTACATTTTTTTGAATTAAAAAACTTAGGTAATCGTGAACAATCATAATATGGGGTTTATTATGCATTGCACATAATATAAAATCATAGATTACCACTAGACATTCTTTCTCGACTGCCTTGACTTATAGATGCTGTGCTCTCTGTCTTTTCTTCCTTCTCTTTTGTACTATCATTAGTTTCATCAGCTTTTGGTGGCGCTTCATTTGTAACTGCATTATTTTCCAAAGGAATTTCTTTAATTGGAATTTTCTTCATATTCCTCTGTTTAGCTGGTTTTTTTAAAACAATTTTTTTGTTAAGGTCTATAATACTATCTCCTTCTACTATAATATTAGTATTGCTGTCTTTTTGTGTAATGTTAATTTTTTCACTGCTTTTTTGTTCAATGACTTGTCTCACGTCTTCTTTAGTATTGCTGACTTCTTTTATTTTAGTCCCATTTGCGTCTTCGATAGTCACTTTACTGTTATTTTCTGATGATTCGTTTTTGTTTGCATCTTTTGATTCGCATGTGTCTAAGATTTCAATCAATGGTTTCTTCTCAGCTACTGCTGGAGTACTTTCATCATCAAGATTGATTTCAGTTATTGTTACCTTGCTTTTACTCTTTCTAGGATCTAAAATGAAATCAAATAAATATATCTATGAATATATAAATATAAATTTCCTCACAAAGGCGGTAAATAGGGTATACAAGTTTGTACGAAATTTTTACAAGTTTTTATAAAGGCCATCATTTGTCGAGTAAAATTTATGAAACATATTTAGCTATTTGGTTACAATTTTGTGTTTCTGCTTTTTAGGAGAGAAAAGTTTATTTGAAAACCCATTTTTTTAAGTACCTATACTCAATACTCTATTGCGTTCCATAGTAACATTACATCTCAAAACGATAAAATTGATGAAATTGAAATGATAAAATTTCTTAGCTTACCTTCTAAAATCTTATTGACCCCTTTTCTATCAACATGTGGTTTTTGATTGAAAAGTAAATTATTGATCGCTTGAAAGTCGCCAGCAAAATCTCTATAAACAAAAGGTATGAATACGTTACTTGAACGTTATAGACGATAGCTGCATTGACTAAGGACTAAGACTTGCTATTTCAGTATACTTGTAAACTTACGGCTTTTGATTATGAGGCTTGATATTACCGACGTTTCCGTAACCATACCAGTAGTCATCTGGCGGAGGCGGTGTGGGCTCATCCTTGATCTCCTGCACCAAACACTTGCCAGGCTCAACTTTTGACCACTCGATCTTACTTGTTTCGGGTCCTGGTTGCATCGAAAAATTCATGAGAGTAGGCCTACTGAACCCTAAATCTTTATTTTTGTTTAAATTTTGTTTGACAATAGCGAACAATGAACAATAGATACATAAACTTTTTGACAAAAGCTAAACTTCGGTTTTTCTTATAATATTATTACTGAAGTTGTTCTCCTTTTTTTTGCTGGATAATATCAAAACCATTTCCTATGCTAAAAATTATTTACCATCTTCCTTATCACTGTCATCACTGCTGCTGTCTTCACTAGTAGAATCCTCTGCTTCAGATCCCGTCAGCATATCAACAGCCACTCCATCTTTGACCTTCACTTCAACTGGCCCGAACTTCTCTTCCAAAGTAGAAGGCCCTTCAGCTTCTAACAAAGCCACTTTATTTTGTTTACTTTCCTCTTCATTTTTAGTCAATTCTTCTTCTTCATCCTACATTGGAATAAATATTATTATTACCAAAGTTAACAAGTATGTGCTAAAAAAAAGCCCAGTCGTTTTTTACCTTGGGTGGTAATCCCTGCTTCTCTCGTTCTTCCTTTTCTCTGGCTTCTCTCAAAGCTTTCTTCTCGTCACGCATCTTTATTAAGTAACGGACACTCTGCATGACTTTTTCTTGATCTTTAGCTATCCAGCTGTAAGATTACTTAGGTTTGATATGACTTACCATTCAAGATCAGCATTAGCTTATAAAGCACATCTTGACTCTTGTAGTTGTAAGACGTGAGATATGATACGTAATTATTAGAATTAAATTTCTAATAATATCGTACCTACAAATTTTTTTTAAACGACAACAATCAAGAAGTAAATATTACGTTCTATGCTAGAAGAAACGTAAGTCCCGTTAATATCCTTTGGATGGAAACTTAAAAATTGTATACCGTTTCCTCTCAGCAATTTCTTCTTGCACGCCACCTCGTTGCCACGCCTCGGCGCAAGCGCGGTCCCTTGGGAACACCGGCCGGTTATCTAAGTTCAGCAACTCCTTCAATTGAAGCGTCAATGTTTTGCGATACGCTGGAATGTTGCGGACTACTGGATTGCCAGTTAATACTAACACTGAAATATAGGATAGAATTTATGTATATAATCTTTCAATCTTGTGGATGAACTGGAAGGTAAAATTTTGTTCTTCGGGTGAGTAACTTTGGCGTTAGTTGTACGATATAAACTAGTTATCGACATATTTGATTCTTGGTTTAGTGGATACAACAGAGAGAGCTAAAAAGGAATTATTAACCGTTATTAAGTCGTTCAGAATAGAAAAAAAGCTTAATTCTACCTACCGAGAAAAGAAGATTTATTTATGTACCTTTTAATACAATCATGTCAGCAAGCACATCAACAACCAAAGGATCTTCTATGCGATTGTATGACAAATCAACCACTGAAAGATTTTTGCAAAACTTGAGCTCGACTACGTCCTCTGAAATCAATGTTTTAATATTAGGAAGTTGTAGTAGGTATATCACATATCAGTCTGTTTCATTCGTCACTTAACAAATAAAGTAGAATGCTAGTTATTTTCTGCTCCAAAAACGCTATATTTTTTACTTACTTTCTTGCTACTCGTAATCAACTCGCCACTGTTTACCTTAATTTAGTGAGGCAAAACCCTTCATGGATTGAGATGTCAGTTTATGATAAGCTTAAACCTACCTAGGTAAGTAGTTGAAGCTAGATAAGTAGGTACCTACTTACTGTGCTTGATAATTTAAACTTACCAACAGTAGCAAGCATATTGTGAGCGATGCTTAACGTGTGTAAGTCAGGGACTACGTTAAGATTTTCAATTTTTCCAACAAAATTGTGATCTAAATTCAAAGTGTCTAACTTGGGACACCCATCTAGATTCTCTATCTTTCTCAATACATTATAATGAAGGTATAAGCATTTCAACTCTGACAATGTATCTAATCCTTCGATCCTCTGGATACCATTGTTTTCCAAGAATATACATTTGAGACCCGTGTATTCTTCTAAATTTTCAATTTTGGAGAAACCCTGTAAAGAAACTCATATTAGGTACCTATTTATAACAGGCAATAATATACGTGCGTCTTAACTGAATTTTTTTTTTACCTTAAAATGAAGATACAGTATGTCATTAAGATATGGCGTACAGTACAACTTGTGTTGTCGGCAATGATTTTTAATGAACTCTTTTGTCATCCGCGGAGCCCTGTTCATTTCCTCCAGTTCTCTCTCCACCTTATTCTGAAACTGTCTCTGGCGTAGCCTTTCTTTCTCCGCTTCATCTTGTTTTTTCTTTTCTTCCAGCTTTTTGCCTTCTTCGAATCTCACTCCTGAAAATAATGTAATATTTTAGTCAACTGAGATTATGATGAATCACAAATTTGGCACCAAACTTACCTGTAATCTTATTTATTTCATCACTTATCTTAGTAGATTCATTTCCATTTGATTGTGATTCTGTTGCCTCTATATGGTCTCCTTGGGCTTTTGTGTCCACCTCTAAAGTAGGCAACTCTTCAATTTTACTAGGGTTATCTAAAACGACATTTTTTTTATTCTCTTCCCTCCTAAGCATATTATTAGCCAATCTTAAAACATCTTTATTATCTTTCATCTTATCTTTAATATCACATAGAAGTTTAGTTATCCTTTTATTACGTTCAATTTCTCGGTTCTGGGACTCTGACATTTTTTTAGTTTTCTCATCTAAATAACTGAAATCTACATCCCACAATTCTTTTCGAGTCTTTACCCTTTTCTCACCAGCTCCACCTTCCTCTGAAACTTCCTCTGGTACCACTTCTTGTTGAGTTTTTATTTCAGCGACCGAATTAGCTACGAGTTTTTGACTATTCTCTTTCTTCGCCATAGGATGTAAAATTTCATGAGATTTCAATAATATTTCATCAACTTCTTTTATAAATGATTTACATTCACTGTTCCTTTGTTCGTACCTAGCCTTACTAAGGTTAATTCTGTCTTCATGACCTTTTAAATCAGAATTTAGTTTTTTGATTGCATCATTTATGCTATCCATTTGTGGATCTGAATCTTTAGCTTCAATTGCTTCAGTTTCTTCTGTACTTTCCATTTTATTGTCTTTGCTTTCTATCATATCACGCTTAAGCAATTCTCCTTCCTCTTTTATCTTTTGATAGACTATATTAGATTTTCTGGAATTTTCTAACGCTTCGTTAACATCATTTAATAACTCGTTCATACTGTTCAACTTGTTAGTGATATCTTCACGTATGAGAGTACTTAAGTTTTCAGCACCTTCAACAATATTTCGTGCCAAATTTTTCATTTCTTTGTATTCCATTTCATTGTTTTCTTGATTTCCATTATTGCTTGCTTCAAATATATTTTCTAAGTTAGTTTGTAACGTTTGCTCCATTTCTTCACTAAACTTTTGGGAATTACTTTCCGGTTCTATAATATCAATTGAATCTTCTTTCGTATCAGAATTTTCTTTGGTGGCATTTTCTTTCGTTTCTTTCGATTGGTTTAATTTTGGTGGAGGTGGTACTACATTATTCAGCACTATGTTTATGTCACGTAAAGCTTTTTCAGTGTCTTTAAGCTTTGCTTCAAAACTTTTAGGAAATACATCATCTACGTTAACGACATCCTCTTCTTTGGGCCATGGTTTATCTGGTTTTCTCTTACTTTTGCCACTAAGATCAGGCATGACAGGGTTATCCTTTAAAGGTATATTCAAGCCTTCATTTATCTTATATTGTTCTTTAACTTCTTCAAATACTGAACGCCTTATTTTTCCTTCAATTAACTGCACTGATGAGTTTTTCAAAATAGGGTCTTTCTTAATTTCCATAATTGGCCTATCTTTAGAACTTTTTGACTTGTCATAATTATCAGCCATTTTCACCAACATATCTCTCGTTTCTTGAAATCTAGTCTCATAAGATTTGGTTGTATACTGACTTACCACTTTCTCTATTGCTTCGTATTCGTCTTCTCCACTATCTGACGATGAATGTTCAATGTCTTCTGAGGGGGTCTCCTCTTCTTCTGCGGCACATTTTGCTTTATAATTTGAGACAGAATTCATTAAAGCGAGCATATTTTTAAAATTTAGCCTTTTTATTTTACCCTCATCACCTTCAGCTTCATCTAGTTCATTTCTCATGTCCGTGTAATCTGTTAAATTTATCTCATTTAAAGGCATAGATACTTGCCTTTTAAAATTGTCATTGCTTGCCATTATTTGAATTTGGCGCGCTTTCTCAGCTATTATAGGGTTATCTTTTAGCATCTCCTTTATTTCCTCAAGGGTTAGAGGTTTAGTATTATCTTCAATTTTAGTAAAAGGCTGGCCAGACATAACTTCTTGTTCAGACCTAACTGCACCAGAATGTGACGCAGCTATGTAGGGTCTATTTACGTCACTGAAGTCTGGAGGAGGCTTTAGCTCGTTCTCAATAGCTTTTTCTATCATCTCCTTAGGAAGTTTTGCATCTTGAAAGAATATTCGTAATTCCTCTCGTTTCTTTTTTATAAATTCAGGATCCTTAAAAGAATCGGAAAACGCCATTGATGCTGAAGTGATAATATTTTATAATTTTGTAAGACTTATTTCTCTCCTGATGAAAATAGAAACATTTGCTTTGTTTGACACAAATTGATGTTGAACAAAAATTGGCGTAGTTATGAATAGCCATGGTTACCAAACTATTTTATTTGGTCGATTTTAAATATAGAATCCTTGTCAGTATATCTCGTATCTACGAACCGACCGATGTAGACTCGTTGTGTTCCAACGAAGCTTAGTTTTTACATATATCATGGCTCAAAAGTATTGCATGAATAATATACACATTTGTAAACTATACACAACAAGTAAAAAAAAAACCCTATCTTATCTGTTCCTCGCAAAGTTTTTTTCTGTGTAATTCGGAACGTATTTGCTTACTTACTAGGGATGACTGATATGACAGTTGACACTGACACTTGACAACTGGAGTACCGAGTACCTAGTTGTTTGTTATTCTGAATTTATGATTCTGATTAAAAAGAATCATAGTAAATATCTCGTCATGCATTAGTGAATAATATACATAAAAGACGCAAAAGTGAGAAAATTCCAAGATGACTGACGAAAGAAATTTCCGTTCGTCATATTATGAAAAAGTCGGATGCCGGGGAGTCGAGGAAAAGAAATCGCTTGAAATATTAATGAAGGAAAAGCCTTGGGACAGAGTGAAACTAAAGCAATTCTGTTTAAGGTTTACCGTGCCTGCTGCTTATAGAAATTTGGTATGGAAAGTTCTACTGGGTAAGATTTTATGCAATAATATTTCTTTCAATATATTATTTCATTGTAAGTACTCCGTTGCAAGTTGTCGCTCATTGTGGCGTTCTATGGGGGAGGCCTTTGTTCAGCAGTGGACGTCTTCCGGCTGATGATGATGATGATGATGATGAAGTACTCCGTTGTGTAAAAGATCAATTAGTATTTTTCCAATTTAAAATCCGGAACTCTCTGGCTAAATTGCTTCTCGATTATCTCCTATAATAATCTATATCTATAGAATCTGCGTTTTTTGCAAGTCTGGAATTTAAAGCATTTAAATAAAAGCATTAAAATTTTGTCAAGTAAAGAGTAAATTCCAGATATATTACCCGTCTACCCTGACTCCCATCAGTATGTAATGGAGCAGCGCACAGAACAATACCAGGATCTCCTGTATGCTGTTGAGATGTTAGAGCTGATAGATATGGATGCTCCACGGAGTCAGGTGCTATTGGAGATGTGGCTGCTGGAAAATGAAGAGAGGAAGCCTCCGCTGTTCCCAGAGACTAATTTTTGTGTGAGTGAATGGTTAAAATTGTTACCCATATAGACTGCTATGATAATATGAATCTACATTGAACCAGACCTTTAAAGTTCAAACTCTGATACGTCACCATTATAAAGAATTGTTAGTTAGCATTAATTAGACAGTGATACCCTAGTGGTAGGACCGTTGGACTATTTAGTCATAGGTTTGAAACCCAGGCATGCACTTCTAACTTTTCAAATTCATATGAATATTAGAAATTAAATATAACTTCCTAAAATGGTGAGGTACAACATCGTGAGAAAACCAGCACACCTGAAATATTTTTCAGCACTTTGTAAAGCTATGTCAGAGACCTGTAGACAGCTAAACTCTGGCACCAAGTTGTTCATCAACCATACGAAAACAAAGAAGATTATGAAGCAGTAAGTTTTTAAAATTGAAAAATGTTATCTCTCTTTAGTCAGCAGACACATTCCTGCCCATTGCAAAAACCTTGCTAGAACTTTATGATGATGAAGTGGATGTGTACTGGGTATCTAAGAGCTTGACCGATGTGGTGCGGACCATGCAACGAGACCTGCCCAAACTGAAGGAGGCATTCACCACCATGCTGGAAAAAGAAGATGGGGAGCTTTATAAGTAAAAGTTAATCATTATTATGTAGAAGTATTGGGAAGTTTTGTAAATAATATTTAATTGTCTAGACAACCATAAAATTGCTCTACCACGCTTAGAGTTAATGTCGTTTGTTTTTCTCTTTCAGCCACTTAGTAGATATAAACGCCTTGGAAGTGTTGCCACTTACAAAATGGTTTAATTGCTGCTTTGCTGGAGTCTTGGACGATACATCCCTCACCAAGTAAGAATTCTTATTAAATAAACAGATAACTTTAACATAGTTCAAATAAATCGGCTTACAAGTTATTCGGCCACTGTTTCGTTGCTGGGTAACTCTCAAGGTTTCCAATGCTTCAAATATTTGTATAACTCACTTATCATTAAACTATACATACATAAGGAAATTTTGCCTTTGAAATTAATGTATAATACCTATTTTTTTTTTTAATTTATAGTTATTTAACAGATAGTTAGTACATAGTTTAATATCTCTTTAGGTTATTAAAACACAAAGATGCTATTAAAACTTGTTTAAAACAAACTATAAAATTTGTTTTAGAATTTGGGACAAAGTGTGCAGTGGAGCGCCGAAGATATTGTCATTCGCCGCAGTCATGCTCATTATAACGCTCCGGAGAAATATACTGAGATCCAAGAACAGCGAAGAAGCACTGAAATGTGTCTCACAGGTAACAATTGATTGAAAAGTTAATATAAAAGAAAAAAAAACACAAACTACGAAAAAAAAATAAAACATGAAAGACACTACTTAATGGTAAATATTATTATGGTCTATGGTTGAGTACACCGGCCAAAATGCTTATTCACCCAACCGCGCCCCCCCCCCCCTAAAACCGTACTGTGTGAGTCCAGCAGCTGCTCCAAATAGTTCGAGCTGAGGGAGATCATATCAGATAAGAATTGTAGCTAGCCGTATGATGCGATGGCCAGTGCTAGAATGAGCTCCATTCTAGCAAGCAATGATGAGAGAGTGAAGTTCCTTCCTCCACACTCTTCCTAAAGTCAATCTGTAGAATACAGTAAGGCTGGCAAGTTTGTAATAATAATATTATATTATGTTTTTCCATTTCCCCAGATACCAGAACAATGTGAAGAAGTAGTAGCCAACAAGGCTATAGAACTGTGGCAGTACTACGGCGCTCAGCCACAGAGCGACCAGCTCGCCAAGAAATGATGTATGACCTTCTAATGGGGGACCCCTCATTAGAAGTAAAACAGACTGTCAATGTATTGGAGAGGTTTAGCAGCTTAGCTTGAGTTATGCAACCTGTATGCTATGGTCTTTTTGTGCTATTTTTTTTGCTGGCAACCCTTTTTAATAAGATAGCAAAATAGGATTTATCCACACTAAGATTTCAGGTGAGAACCTAGGGAAGAGTAAGTAAAGTTTATGAGTACTAAAACAACATAAAAAAGAATCATGTGATTATATTTGATGACAAAAAATTTGTCATAGAATTTAATAAGTACCAAATAACTTGTAATTTTGTGTTTTAGTATGTCAAGTGCGCTAGTGGCGCCCTTAGTTTTAACGGAATCTTTTTTTGCAAAACTGACAAACAAGGACGCCAACGACGCGTAATAATTGATTTCCTTTCGTGTCTCGTTTCTTTTTGTTTGTCGGTTTAAAGTTTACGCTTTCTTGACTTTAGTAAATAGGATATAGCCATAACGCTAAATCCAGTATTTCCCTAAAAATAAACGGTCCCACGATAAGATACTTAGATATAAAATATAAATTAGTGATTGCAAAATTCTATTGTAAGTAATTTCTGTTGACGGGATTTCATTTATTTTGAGTCTGGCCCGCTAGCCAACCCTGAATTTTATAATGGCCTTTTATAAAATTTAATTTAACACCTCTCGTTTAGAGAAAACGATATTATTATTACGCAGCCAGCATAGGCCATTGTATACAGGATATATGCACGATTAGATTGTATATGAGCGCAGCTATTGTCATTTGTGTGGCACATGTATTACATTGTACATAAATAAACAGTTGTATGGTTGTATCTAATTTTTTACTTTTTATTTTTATTATACAATACCTACATTAGGTAGGTTTTCCTATCCTATATTAAAAGTTAGTCTGCAGCGGGTAAAGTTCATTTGTTCAAATGGTTAGCAGTACACTTATACACTATTCTATTTGGGAAACATAATGAACATAAATAAATAATTTAATATTTACCTACATTTACTGACTTGGAATAATTTTATTAAGCAATGGAATATCAAAATAAATTAGCCAGACTACAATATACTAATTTCTCAGCGTGTTTTTATAGCCCAAATATACAAACGGGAAATAAGTTATCATTATATGTCTGCGCTACTATCTACCCTTTATTTTTTTTTATTTATTTTTTATCACATACTACTTAGAGATACTACGACTAGATAGAATACTACATATCGCTAGCGCCCTAATAAAGTCGAGTTGAAGATTACGTTCCAATTCACTTGCGTAAAAACATTAGAAGAAATAAAATTTCTTAATGTGGCAACATTTTCCCACTCGCCATTTTGCAAGAATGTCAGCCAAATCATCAGAGCGAGTTTTTAGTTAATTTTTATGTTATCGCACGTTAAATTACAGTGATTTTGTGTTTTGAATATCGTTTTATTGATTAATAGCAAAAATGGACCGTTTTATAAGCATGTGGAAGGTCCGGGAGCTGGCGGACAAAGTGTAAGTATCAGAAACGTTTTTGTAAATTTTTATGTAAATTACAGCAATCTGTTACTCTAATATGGTTATTTCTAGGTTTTTTTGTGAATCTGGATATTAATTATGTATAAATTTGGATATAAGCAAGTGCGGGAGTGATTTGTATTGTGATTTCGAGAACCTGAGTTGTTAGCTATAATATGATAGAAGATATGATTATATTGGCGATATGTAGTGAAAAATGCGTTATCAGTTCTTTGGGTAATTAACGTGTTCTATTACCGACCGTTTCCAGCATTCATTATTCTGGTTTTTCGGCGGCAAAATTGATCTACACTGTTTTTTTTGGTGGACTGGTTTACAATTTTATCCGCCCAAACAACACTGACCAAAACTTCTACTAAACCATGTCGAAATGTACCAATGACCACAGTCACATTACTCAATAAAATTTATTGTTCCTCCCATACTGATCACAACTTTAGTTTATTGATATAATGTACAGCTGATTATCTTATTATGAATTTGATTTTATTTCAACTTTATCCTCAATCAAATAATGATTGGATTAATTATGTAGTTTAATTGGTTATGTAGGTTTTATTTTCATTCGAATTTATTAAGATTCTTATGAAATTTATATTTAGACAGTGCTGTCATAGGAAGTTATGTAGATTAGTGGCCAAGAGTAAAATTGTGTAAAAGATAAGCCAAACCAGAGATAAAACCAATAGGATACTCAGTAAACGCTACTGACTATGCTATTTTTATGGGAAGCCTGTAGAAATCAAGTTGTATAGAGCTTTCACAACTAGTAGACCTGCACTAGGCTATCCTGATGTCCTTTGATTAGTTTAGATATTTATTTGTTCAGTCAGATATCAATAAATGCATAAATAAATATGTAAAAGTGTCTGCTGAAATATTACTTATTTATATACTTAAATAAACCTTTTAGTATTTATTTGATACATTAAAAATATATTTTTATGTACCTGTGCAGAAAAAAAAAAAATTATTGCTTACATTAATTTATATTTTGTAAACAAAACTTTTCTGAGAAACTTAAGATATTATAATGCAATGGAATGTATTTGTAACCTTATCTAAATGTTATAATTAATTTACCACATACTTGTAATATAGATAAGCAAGTGTATTACCTATTAGCCCAATTTTTTTTAATTGTCTTATTGTGTAAACAAACTTGCTCACATTGTTTACACAAAAATGAAATGAAAATAAAACAAAAAGTTATAAAAGAACAATTTTAAGAAAAAAAGAACAATGTATTAGTAGATGTGGCATCATGCCATTCTCATCATGACGTTCACATTTCAGGACACTTATTATAAAAGTAAATATATTCCAGAACAACCTTAATTTAATTAAATAGACATTTACCCTAGGAAAACCTCGTAGTTACCTACAAAGCATTATTAGATTTATCTCAAAATACTTTTTTTGTGTTTTGTAGTAGTGATGTTTATAGGTATTTATGCAGAAGCCAAGTTGCGCGTGGGGCGACGGCCCAGGGCGCCAAATTTGCGAGGGCGCCGAGGTCTTGAGTCTCTTACCCCCATGCTCCATACCCTCAATACTGTGTTACACCAGCAAAAAATGTACACTCGTATGTGGGCGCCAAAATATTTTTGCTTAGGGTGTCAGTGACTCTAACGCTGTCGATAAAAATATCGATTAGGCGAAGAGCCCTAATGCCAGCAATAAAATAAAAGTAAAAAATAATGTCCATTGTCGACATTGAATTCATGTAGTAGAACAGCTGCATTATTTCCCATACAAATGTAATTAGGTACCTACTACTCAACTTGAATACAATAGTAGGTTACAGTAGTTCGTTTGTAAATGATCTATGATTTTATGACTTGTTGATTAGCTAAAAAAAGTATTTTATGTGTGAAGAACCCTTGTGTACTACTATCCCACCATCAAGGGTAGAATATACCTAGCTTGTCGAATTCGTAGGGATTAAAAAGCACGCGGTGTTTCTCGACGGATTTTTTGGCGGGAATAGGTAAAGTACGGGATTTATAATCCTTGGATTAAGGGTATTAACGTGCCTATCTCGCTCGCGTATTGAAGATATAATATCTCTGAATTATGAAAAATCGCAAAAAACCAACTTAAGGAGAAAAACATTACAAAGTTGCAGCAAAAATATCAGTTTGATCGGAACAAGTTTCCATACATAAAAATTGCGTGAACAATTAATTAACTAACTTCAAAAAAGTCCATATTAGAGGACGACAGCCTCATTTGACACTGGCAGAGGTGTTGACAAGAATCAGCTCGAAGGCCATTAAACAAAGAAGAAGAAGAAGAACATTTTGACATTTGGCAGTGGATATGTTTTTTTTATCAATGGCCAGTGTAATCATCCGACCTTCACCATGGAAGTTGAACTACACCGTCCTTCTAGGAAGTTGCACATACAACTAATAAACCTAAAGATGTAAAAGTCGCAATCAAAATGGTTACAAATCAACCAAATACATCTGAACATTGTAGTGTAATAACCTTGGTGTAACCTTTCACTGATTGCATAACGTATGCGAATACTTGATCTCCTTATTACAATTGGTCAATGACATACTAGTGGTGGTAACTTGCACCTTGATTTAATAGCAATAAGTTCGATTTTACAATAAAACTTACCATACCAACTGACGTCCTGTAATCTGAAACGTAAGAGAAGTTCATCACTTCATTACATATTAGCATTATTTTCAACATTAGTAGTGTTGGTGTATGGCCTAAGTGGTCTCTAAAGATTGTAGTGTATCATGATCCTAGCCTTATTTTTCCTAAACTTTTTCGGGGTCGCTTCACCAGGTGCAGCTGAATATCATTTTTCTACGTCGCTCCGTTTCCCTCAGAATTTTATGAGGGTAAGAACTGTCTTCCTATATCGACTGTCAAAGATCTTCATGACAACCGGTAAAAGATTCCGTATCTTGGGTGCAGAAAAGCACATTTCTTAATGTACTACCAGCCATTCACCCAGACCAGAACTTGTGATACAAGTATCTATGGACCAAACAGTATTTTGTGCCACGTGGGAATCGAACCAGTGATACCTATTGCTGAAGGTCAACTTGTGCGGTAGTGCTAAGTCAATCATGTTGTCACAATATTACAAAAATATTTTTATTAAAAATAAAATATAGCCTTTCACATATCTCAACTGTTTATCCTTGAATTATAAATACCCTCATAATAAAGATGCATTCAGACTGACTAAGGCAACTTGTAAACAGTTGTGAAATGCTCGTAAACACAGGACTGACGGACTTATAAACTTAAACCTAATATTGGAAAAATTAGGTATATCCTACTTATAATGTAGGTAATTTGAAAGTTTGGATGTTGGCGAGTTTGTGAATATCAATTGATTACGCCTTAGTTTTAATTACTTGACTTGATAACATAGGCAGTTTATAAAAGCTATTGGCTTTAATTATCCCGAAATAATGCAGACGAAGTCGCGGGCTGAAGATAGTCAAACGCACTAATCGAATACGGAAATAAAATAAAAACAACACTTCACAGTTCGTCCTGCGCACGAATCAACATTGCATAGCGCAGGTCAGTAATTACCTAGGTCGTGTTCAATCGATCGCGTCCCAGTGCACTGTGTCTGGCTAGACCGAAACATCTATACGGAAGAGAAACATAGTACCTTTATGATAACAAAATTGCGGCGTAATTATAAATAAATCTGTGTTTATTGAGTAAAAGTTTAGAGAAAATTTGTGTTATAAATATGGAGGAAGAAACGAATTTGCCTTTAGACGCGACTGGAACATCAATTTGGTATCGTGCAAGACGTTAAAACCGGCCGCGATGTGATTTGCCGGGAGATAGATGGCGAAGATACTCAACCAACATAAGGTCAGTAGGTTATTTCATTACGAGTCTTCCAAGCCTTATTATCAACAAGTGGGTTGTTGTTTTTTTTGTTCTAGGTACTATAAATGTGGTAAATAAGCATCGCCCTTATACCTGAGCCCTGATAGTAAGCGGTTACCTTAGCCTTTAGACCCTTGTAACACCAGGGGTATCACTTACGCATTGCCGACCCTGTGCAATGCAGGGGAGGGGGAAGTGATTTGGACGTTGGTCCTCCGATTCTCTTCACTCACCGAACGAAACAACAGTACGAATACTGTAATTTCACGTCGATATTCTGTGAGTAGGCCGATACTCAACCACCTAAAAATCCGTTTTCAACGATCTATTTTGACCTACGCAACTCAAAAGAATACTCAGTTAAACTGATTAGCCGCAAATGCCGGGAGGAAATGTTTGATAGCAACAGGCGATTCTGTTATCCAAACAATAAGTCACTATGGCGCCGCCGCACAGAGAGACGAAATCTGACTTTCATTGACATATTATCCTGTTTTCCCAAATGCCGACTTTTGTACACGAAAAATAATTTGGAAAACAAATTACATGCCTAAAATTATCGCAATTATGGAATAGATGGAGATTGGTAAGAAGTATCTCACTAATCAAAGTTAACCCATCCAATTTTGGTCTATCACGAGAAAGCGAAGGCGAGATATTCGATATACTTGTTGTTAGATACTTTTTAGGGTAAGATTCAGGGGCCAGTCTGCCTGTTGGCTCTGTCTCTCACGTTTAATTGTCTGTCTGCCTTTTTTCTCCTGAATCTCATCATCTGCCTAGCCTTTTCCCAACTATGTTGGGGTCGGCTTCCAGTCTTACCGGATGCAGCTGAATACCAGTGTTTTACATGAAGCGACTGCCATCAGACCTCCACAACCCAGGTACTGGGTTACACGATACCCGTTGGTAAGACTGGTTGTCAGACTGGGGCTTCTGACTACCCGTAACGACTGTCAAAGATCTACAATTGACAGCCGGGGCCAACAGCTTAACGTGCTATCCGAGGCACGGAGAGTGATAATTAATTTATAAAACGCACATAACTTACGAAAAGTCAGAGGTGCGCGCCTTGGGTTCGAACCCGAGACCACTGACTTGCCAGTCAACGGTCACCACCACTAGGCTATCACGACTCGACTTTTTTCTCCTGAATCTATTGGACGAAATTTGGTAAGTACATATTATACCAGTTAGAAGAATCAATCGCGGACGTGTATCGTAAATAAACGAATTCTGATTCGTCATCATGGGTAGTTTACAGGAAAACATAAACAAAATCTTTAGTTTGTTTTTAACTACCTGTATATTTGCATGTTATATTAAGTCAGAATATACAAGGATTCACCAACAAGGTGATTGTTGTACCTATATTCATTATTTTTAGTACAGAACCCTCTTCACGCGAGTCCGTGTTTTACTTAACCGGATTTGTAATAGGTACTATTTAGAAGACATGTATTTCAAATACATGTATGACCAGAAACCTAGAAATAAATGATAGTTGTTTGTTAAAATTACAACTATTAAATTGTACCTTTATCTAGTGATCCAGTTCAGATAACAGCTGGTAATAACTGTTAAAAATCAAAAGTCAAATCACATATTTTTTATGGCTGGCGAAATAACTGTTTAATGAAATCATATATGCGTCATGGTTACAGTTACCTATACACCTCTGAGCCACATTCATTACACAATTTTGTTCGATAAAAAAAAGAAATGATTATATTTCCAACTACAGAGAACGGTGTACCACAAGGCAGGGTTTTAAGGCCTTTCTGTTTTTAATATATATTTAATGAGTTCCCAAAAGCTAATAAGCTTATTAATTATTGTGTTAAAGTTAACGAAGTAGATGTAACAAAGTTCTCAGGACCAAATGTCAACTGCAATTTAAGTTAAAAAGCACAAGTTGAGTGTCGACATGAAATTAAATACATTTTCATTCCTATATGCTCAACAAAATTGTTAATGATACATATAATAAAATGGTTTATCAACCATAAAAAAAAAGATAAAAAATGCATTTAGCGCTTTCAATATTTGTTTATTGATTGTTCCAGCACAAATGTAGTAATGAACTACACGGAGGTGGAGGGCAAAGTACGCGAGGCAACGTCGGACGAGGCATGGGGGCCTACAGGACAACAGATGCAGGAGCTGGCCCTCGCCACCTTCACCTACGAACACTTCCCCGAGGTCATGTCCATGCTGTGGAGACGCATGCTGCATGACAACAGGTCGCATTGGAGGAGGACTTATAAGGTAACACGAAGAAGTTTGAACAAAACGTTTTAATAGTTATGTCATGTCAACTAATTAACGAGAATAATTGTTAGTTCTTTCAAACCGAGAACTAGCTGTGCATTTTATGAAAAACGAAATTAAGGAACGATGACGCGGTGATACCGCTCGTGATCTCAGTGGAGACGAGTGGTTGACTAGCTAGACTTTTTTTTCTACATGGCGTCAGTTCTAGCTTGTAGGGAGTTCGGACTGGCACAGCAACTGTGGCTAAGGGTGCCCTACTACTGGGATTTGGTCGAATTTAGGTAGTTGCTTGGTTTCCCCTAGGTGTTGTATGTTGTCTCTCGCCGTACGTTCGCTAATTTTGTTTTTATAACTTGCGAGTAAGGCAGTCTGGAGCTGAAAAATGAAAGTATATTATGTATAGAACAAACAACTTCCATAGTTAAGAGGATTGCTCTTGGAGCGCCCTTCATACTAATAAAGTTTGATCTAACTGTAGCATTTGGCACGCTTCATATGCTCTGACGACGCTTATCTTAAGCCATGTCAGAAGCCTATAACGGGCGGATTAAACTCTGACACCAAGTTGTTTATCAACCGTAATGATTAGATTTTTTTACGTTCTTAAATTCAACGAAGCAAATGTTATTTGGTAAATTATTTTGCAGAGTCATTGCCTGACAATGTATTTTGTGCGTAATTATAAAATTTATTAATAAGAATTCCTCTTGGAAGGAGTCCAAAGGAATTTAATGTTTGCCTCACTGAAATGCAGTTTGCAAATATAACTTAACTAGCCTCTGGTCGTGAATTTGTCCACATTATTATAAAAGTATATTATTTTGGGACACAAACAATAAAGTTTTATCCAAATTCCTTTAGTCGTCTTAAAAGAATTATTTTATTTTAAAATTGTATTTATTAAACAATATCTCAGTTGTGCTGGTTTCCTCACGAATTTTCCTTCACTGTTGAAACAAGTGGTAATTATTTTATAAAATGCATAAAATTTGAAAAGGCAGTTGTGCGGTTCT
Source organism: Protodeltote pygarga (assembly GCA_936450705.2). Lineage (NCBI taxonomy): Eukaryota > Metazoa > Arthropoda > Insecta > Lepidoptera > Noctuidae > Protodeltote > Protodeltote pygarga. The sequence continues at coordinate 10,639,642 of OW388270.2, read as the reverse complement.
GGGTTCAACCTGTGTCATTATTATTGGCAGTCCAACAGTCACACAACATACCACTGTGTTCACCTCTGAACAGGTTTTTTAAAATGAAAAATAGATGTCAATTATTTTAATTTCTAACCCCATACATAGATACAAGCTCATAGCTATATTCTTTCTCATGGTAGTGCCTGCTACTCCTGAGTTACCTGGTGCGGAATGGTTCGGAGCGCGTGGTGACGTCAGCAAGAGAACACATCTACGACCTGCGCTCGCTCGAGAACTACACCTATGTGGATGATGTGGGGAAGGATCAGGTGAGATACTGGCAAACTGAAAGTTCCCTTTCTTAGTCCTACATAGACTTGCTCGTAAACAGTACTATTACGCGTAGGAAAGTCGGGCAGTAATGCGCGGCACAAACCCATCATTTTTTTTTAAATTTACGTACATTACATTACAGTAAATATTGTCTTGTTGTTGTGTTTTCCTTGCAAGTTGTATGTCAGTCATGCGGTACGACAATAATATTGGGCTATTATATCTTTGAAGGTCCCTTTTCTAGTAATTGTGGCACTTACTGCCCTTGTAACAATTTACTATATTTACTATCAAAGGCTAATTTGATTTCAGGGTATAAACGTAAGGCACAAAGTGCGAGAACTAATAGACTTCATACAAGATGACGAGAAACTTCGTGAGGAGAGGAAGAAGGCGAAAAAGAACAAAGACAAATATATAGGTCAGTGAGGAAATGTTTAGTATATGCAAGTGTATAATCAAACGGTTATTAACGCGATCAAAACAGATGTTGACTCATTTTATCTCTTTCTGACAGTAATTAGAAAAGGATAAAAGATTTTTGGAGCTAACAACGAGAATTTAAGTAGTAGACCCTTGTCTTGTTGTAACTGGATATATTGAATTTTTGTATGCTTTCTGAAAACGTCTTGTCATTCAGACAAAAAAAAAATATTATTAAATGTTTAACATATTGGTTTCTTTCTTATTTATTTAAATTATTATACAGTTATTTAGAAATGAAATATAACTATTATATACCTAGCCTATAATAAACAAAAAAAAAAAAGAAATGTCATATTGTCGTCTTCAGTTTGTATAACTTCATTACGTATGTTTATAAATGTTTCCATGTTTCAGGCATGTCGTCGGAGGCGGTGGTGATGGGCGTGAGGAGCAGTTCTGGGGGCTGGGGAGAGTACAGCGATAGGAGTGGCAACTGGGGTAACTACCAAATACTTTTTGTAGTAATATTTTTGTGAAATTTTTACATGTTTTAGCACATGTTAGCTTATTAAATATAAATATTTAATAAGAAATTTGAAAAAACAACTGTAAGAAATTTGAAAAATCCCATCCGTATCAGTTGTTTTTTCAAATTTCTTATTAAATATTTATACTTTTTGTAGTCTTATTTACAAGTTCCATGTTAGCGTAATAAATGGTGATTATTCCACTGCAACTGATCGACGCTATGACTGATTAATCCCTACATTATCGAGTCCTGTATAGAAATGAAAGTAAATAATTATTAAAAGCTAAGAGCATTGAAACATTCGTATTTCCACACAAATTTAAAGGCATTTATAGACATGAATTAATTAATTTACGGAGTATAAAAATTGCGAAATTTATAGAATATGAATTTTTTAATAAATACATTTTGTTTTTTTTTTTTATAAAACTATAATGCCAAGGATTTGTGGTAGAAGTTAGAAAGTTTCTATTATTGTAACCAATGCATGTTTTTTGACTTTCAGAGGAGCCAAAAGAGAGGAATGACGAAGAGGAGTACGACAGAGACGATTCAGACGGAGACTACGGGCAGCAACGAGAGAGGAGACCACAGAAGTGAGTCGTACTATACATAGATAGATACCTTTTGTGCAGAAAGCAGAAAAGAGACACAATAATTAAAATCAAATATTTGAGGCCACCGGCAACCGTGACGCAGTTCTAGTGCAGCATTCATGCAATCCCTTTTTTTCTTCTTTCTTTTTCCATTTTTCGTAAGGTATGGTAATTTAAAATATTACGGCTTTATAAATAAAAGCCTTGCTGGATCATTTCGGGATTGCCCAACTAATTTTAAACTCAAACAGTCCGTTTTTAAGATTGCTCTCACGCGCTCCATTTGAGCTCAAAACTATACTTGCAAACTCAAAATTATTCCATACGAGAAATCTTTAAACCCCCTCTTAAGCAATAGTAATGTCATACCAACCTTTTCAAAAACTGTTCAAGTTGATAACAAACAATCCGAAAATTACAGAGAAAACGTATACCGTGATTCTGAAGTAGTTAGTACGAGTCCACCGCGCTCCCGCTCCTTGGAGCTGAGCGAGCGCTCCGAGCGAGCTGAGCGAGGAGAGCGAGCGGAGCGACAGGCACCCAAACCTTTCAGTATCAACCTCAAGAGTCCTGCTAAGCAGAAACCTTCTACGCCTGTTAAGAAGATTGATCTAGGTAAGTCATTTGTGTTGACTTGTTGATTACTCGTAGCTAATGCACTGACTAGCGATCAAAGTCAAAAATCAAAATCGATAGGATAAAACTCAGCATCTTACATTTTGCACTATACTACAAACTTTTATTTTATATGTTAATGACGACATTGGGGATAACAGAGTAAAAAAATCTTTTCAAATGGTAGTTTACAAAAAATCCCGAAAAAAGAGGAAATTTTTTTCATTTAAGTACTGACCCTATAAATTAATAGCTTCCGCCCTAGTGGTATGTTGATAAATTGTAGCTTATGTGTTGTTCTGATGTATAAGCTATATTACTGTAAAGTTTCAACACAATCCGTTCAGCGGTTTTTACCTAAAAGCGTAACAAACATCCATCCATCCATATATTCTCAAAAAAGTTCACATTTATAATATCAGTGGGATAAATTAAAAAAATATCCTTTCGCGAAGATGATTATGCATGTGGGTGTACGTATATAGTTTGTCTCTGTGAGAGTGAGGTGGGTTACGTTCCTAACTGAGATGCGAGTTTCAATAGATAAGTTATTTAATTTACTGAAAACCTGAAAAGACGTCATTGAACTCAACATTATGTAAATAAAAAAGCTTAATTGAAGAAGATTTACTGTTCTTTCTAGACGGTTTCGATAGCCGACTGTTAGATATTTAGTCGCTCGTAGCTGTAAGTGGAGCAACTCACGCCCCCCTCCCCCCCAGGAGCAGCAGCGTCGTACGGCAAGTGCGCGCCCCCCTCGCCCCCCCCGGGCGGCGCGCCCCCCCCGGGCGGCGCGCCCCCCCCGCAGTCGCGCGAGCTGCTGGACGAGCTGTTCAAGACGTGCGCGCCCAGCACTCCGCCGGCCGGCGCAAGGGGGCTGGACGACTTCGACCCCAGGTAACACTGCGGCATGCCTTCACGATCCGACATGACAAGCTATGACCGCTAACGTCAAGGTTTCCTCCGTCTACCTACATGATCGTGGTACATATTTTTCATATGACAAATGGACAAAATGGACGTAAAGAACTCCAAAACGAATTATAAAATAAAGGTCTGCTGCTGAATTCGCCAATCACCACCGAATAGAGGAACCGAATAAGCATCCCCACCTTTAAAAAGCTATCAGTTTTTTTTTATTATGAAAAAGACATGTGAACTAATCACATGGTAAACGGTATTGTCTATGGTGAAGCAAACCTGCCTTTAAGATTCCACCTATTCAAGTTTCCCAAATTGTATTATTCTGGAACTACATATAAAAGGTATTCCAGTCTATAGCTAATCGTATTCGAAAAGAAATACGAACCGTTTCATCCGAACTACTCTGTAATTATTTCAGAGCGGAAGATCCACTCCCGCGCAAGACGTCTAACGAGTTCGGAGACTTCACCAACGCGTTCGGCCAGCCGGGCAACAACAATGAAGGGTTCGCTGACTTCTCCAGCGCTTTCAGCGACAACCCTGCGAATAACATAAATACCGGCAGTAACTTGATGAACCCGAGCAATAGTTTGATGAATTCAGGCAATGGTTTGATGAACTCGAGCAATAGTTTGATGAATTCAGGCAACAACTTGATAAACTCTGCGAATAATCTAATGAATACTGGAAATCTGATGAGTTCTAGCAATAATATTGTAAATACTAACGCATCGCCCGCAGGTGAGTCACAAGCTAAATAAAAAAAAACTTAATTTATTAATTTATTTTCAGTTTTAGATTGGTGTTGTTAGATTACACAATTTCGCATTGTTTGAAAAACGAAAGCATAGCTTGGTATGTAACATGTATTTAGTAAGAAACTAATCATCACAATGATACCATTATTCTATTCATGGCATTTACAGACGTACTGTATCATTACTGCAGCTCTGCTCTGTGCTAAATGGATGAAATTATACAGAATCATAGCTGTCTTTATCTATGCTAACATAAATGCTAGGTAGAGGAGTTTAACACCCACATTTGTATATTTATAACACCCGTGTAACGAAGCATGCCTGTTTCCGTATAGCGGACACAACAGTAAGGTGGCTTGCATAGCATATAGCATGTTTGATGATAAGCGGTTACTGAAACATTTGCGTTACCGACCCTGCATCGGATTATGGCAGGGGGAGGGGAGGTTAGGGAAGAAAGATTGGGACTACGTTGTTCTCGCTGACCGTACGAATACTTTCATTTCATTCAAGCAGTGATAGCCTAGTGGTATGACCGTTGGACTGCCAAGTCAAAGGTCGAAGGTTCGAAACCTAGGAATGCACCTCTGACTTTTCGTATTTATGTGCGCATAATAGTGCTAAAACGGTGAAGGAAAACATCGTGAGAAAACCAGCACACCTGAGAGATTTTTCAACGGTGTGTAAAGCCATGTCAGAAGCCTCTATGGGAGGTTTAAACTTTGACACCAGGTTGTTCATCAAACATACGGTGAAGAAGTTTCTGATATGCTTGTTCAGTCGTTGTCTCTATAAATGGCTCTTTCACAAAAATGCTGCAGAGGATTTTCAGGTGTTAAATCTTGTTAGGCCCAGCACATACCGATGGATAACTCGTTATAGGTATATCCCATACCTTACTAATTTTATAAGTTACAAGCTTACCTTTTTGTTGCACAGCTCCAGCGTCGAACCTGGACCTGCTGAGCGAGTTGTCGCCCTCCCCCATGTCGTCTCTGTCAGGGTTCTCGTCGGTGGACGCGTTGACTGGACAGTTAGCGTCGACCACACTACAACCTACACTCACTCCAGGTTGGTCTCATTGTTATCTATTTTATAGTTAAACGATAGCTTTGCCTCTCTGAAGTTATGCTTTCCGCTGAGTGAGCGACAGAAACAGCGATATACTTGTAGCTCTTCAGAGGAGCAAAGTTTTAACAAAACTATTTATGATTATAAGAAAATTCGAAAAAAACAACTGATACGGATGGGATTCGAACCCACGATCTTCGACGTACCGTGTCGACGCTACGTCACCATATCCTACCAGTATCAGTTAAAATTTTTAGTCTATATGTATAGTGTTGCCAAATTGGAATATTTTTTTTAAGTATAATGTTGCCAGTGGCAAAAAAATATGTTGATTGTTGCTGACGAGTAGTTTCTAGTTTAGAAATACTATTATTATAAACCTGTCCAACTGCCGGTCACATTTTGAGGCCAATCCTTCAGGCAGAAGTCCAATTCGCCCCCCCCCCATTTTTTATTGAGCCTACGCCGTCGTCGGCTCCTGTTATCCGGGACCCATTTTGTGACTACTGAAGTCCAGAGGTCACACTGCAGCAGTTGTAGCCTGCTCAGCTCCATTTCAATTTGTAGAAATATGCTCGAACAGATTAATTCTCGTTCTGTGATGACACTTACACATATCGCAATTTATCAGAAATATCTCATCTGCCAGAAAGTCCCGTTCAATTAGAATTATACAGAAATAGTTATAAGTTTCTTTATTACGTATAATTAATTAAAACAAGCAGTGATGTATTACAGTTAACACTAATTCCCAGCTTATCTTTGCGAGTGGAGATGGGCTGACAATAATAGCATTTATGAATAGCCCTAGTCATTTCAGTCGGAAGAGAATTATGTCTATAAATTCAGTTCAAAATTACTGCTTGTTTTAATTGCAATATGTGTACATTTTTTCCGTATTTATAGTTTATTTTTATAATCGGTTTTTAAAATAATGTTTTTGACGCGTAAACATAATCCGAAATAAGAAAGACGCTTTCGGGAAATAAATGTTTCTTTTCTACCGCGATATTAACGTTTTTGATGTTTATATTAGCGACGCATGCATGCAAGATGTTTACCAAACAGTGTTGGGCACTTTCAGGTTTATTTTTATTTCCAGGAAAAGAAAACGTGCGGCGGCAGAGCGCCTTGAAACGGGCCATACAAGCCATACACGACGCACAAACTATACGCACCGAAACCGACATGAATGCAGTCAGAATGAACCTAAAGAACGCACTCAAACACCTTCCTGGGCCTATCACAGTGCAAAAACTAACACACGTCGAGGAATACGTACTCAAAAATGAAGTGATGGACACCTACATAGAATTACTGACGACTATAGTCAGAGTATTACTGCCACAATGGCCGATTTGTAAAGAAGAAATCGTTAGTCTTTTCACGTTAGAAGAAAGCTTTGAGCTCAGTCATGAGACACTGTCCATTTTGTGTGGTTTCTTAAAGAATGAAAGGGATGTAGTCACTTTAAAAGCACTATCAGATATTTTACTAAGGTACATCAAGAGTGATGTAGTGTTTACAGCCGCAGTGGACTGCTTAGCCGGAGTATCCTGCGATTGTGACCCTAGCTATGACGCAAATTTAATGAATAAAAAAACAAACGATTGGGAGAATTACGTCCAATTACTGGCAACACTACCAGAAAGGGTTGCTAATAGATTAAAAATCGATACTCCTAAAGGTTTCTCTCGTGAAAATTATTCTTACTATATGATCTTCCATATTATCAGGGTTATAGATTATATGGCTGAATGCCAGCTTTACACGGCCACAGAGTATTATATAAAAAATCTGTCGCATTTCGTGTCGAAAATTATAACGAATTATTACATGAGTGGGAATTCTCCTGCTTTAGAGGCGTTTGTAGATGTGCTAGCGGCTTGGACGGAAACAGACGATCCAAGCAGTGCTATCAAAATGAGATTGGTACAAATCCTCCTTAGAATGTTATCGAGACAAGCGATAGAATACATCTGTGTCATCATATTAAAACGATGTCCTATCAACTATAAGGCTGATCAACAAGTAGTTTACTTCGTACTTGGAGACTGTCTCGATGCGAGCAACGACTGGAGAGAAATTCTCACTTACAAAATACCATTCTATGTTAAAATCAAAGATTATAAAGATACAATGATGATTGAAAACTTGGCCTACTATTTATCTTACGCGAAAAATTCTGAAGCTACTGCACAAGATTTGATTCAACGACTGAGCGTCGTTTGGGCCGACGTTAAAGTAAGTAACACTTCTAATATAATTGAACACATGTACGTATCCCAGCTGCTTGTGTTAGCTGTGAGGTATCGAGTCACTATGTCCTTATGGACCAAATCTGTCTGGAAAACGAACGAATTAAAAAGCGTACTATTACAAGGTATGGGGAAACATCTAGACGTGTTATCGCAAGAATACAGATGCATCGGCATGGCGACCATAGACATTGTCCTAAAAATACTCGCAGAATTAGAACCCAATGACAAGAAAGAAGAATTAATATTCAATTATGATAACATGGATGACCCGTACAAAGATATATTCGAAACTCTAAAAAATATATCACAAAGATGTCTTATAGACCACAGGAGGAAAGGTCCTGAGAAATTTGTGCCAAGACAATTAAATTTAAAACGAATGCTTGATAATTTAGCACACAAGTTTGCTGACGATGAAAATTCGCGAGTACACAATACTATAGTAACTTGCGCTGTCAAAGGTCCGGAGCAGACTAAAGAAATAGTTAAAGCTATAATATCTGTGAAATTAGACGCCTTGGACGGCAAGCAAGAAGATCTAGACTCAGACGATGATCTAGTACCTTACGATATGAGCAATGACATATCAGTGAACGCACGAAAACAACCCAAGTATCTACGAGATTTAATAGAAATTATAGTTGAAGCTAAAGACGCAGATATTTTCGAAGCTAGTCTAGAAGTGTCCGAAGAATTAGTGCATAAACAACTGACAAATGAAGACCCTAAACTGACAGCTGAATTACTAGATCTCTTCGTACATCTCGACGATAAATATCATGTCGATAACTTCGATAGTATTAAGTTTAATACCTGCGTGGCGATCGTTTGTTGTCAACCGAAAGTCTCGTCAGAACATCTGTGCAAAGAAATACACACCGATGTAGGAAGATACTCGATCGCCACCAAAATGTTCATGCTCGATGTTATTTCTGAAGCTGTCAATCGAATAGCAGATGTGAGACCACAAAACGAGGTGAAACTAAAAACTGAGATCATTTGCGAACAAGAAACTAATGTACCGGCTGAAGAAATAATACGACGGAGACTTATAAACAAAACGAGGTACTTCCACACGATACAGCAGCATCCCTTCGCGAAGGCTAAGATAAATCAATTCGCGAGTGTTGCTGATAGTTTCTTTTACCCGTTACTGGGTGGTTTCGGACATAAACAGTTGACACTGAGCCACCATAATTTAAAACAGGATGTGGATAATATTCTTCTGTTGAAATACCTTTCTGTAGTTGGAAACATAGTTTTAGCGTCGAAAAACTGTCCTAAATGTGCGACGTACTGCTGGGAAGTAATTAGAATGGTCTTATACTTACGATATACTCCGGATCCTAAAATACAAACATGTGTCATGTCGTTACTGGCTTCGGTAGTCATATCTGTGCCTGCTAGTATTTTAAAGACAGAGTTCTTCGATGTCTTGATGGAATTAAGATCTTGGCTGATAGATAGTTTGACTAATATAGATTTGACAATGAGGCTAAGCGGCGCCAAGTCTGAAGCTGCACTTTTCGCTGGACAAGTACTTGGCTTAATTGAGAAGACATTGGCAGAGACGGATTAGGAATAGAATCAAATGTGTAATCTTTTCTAGTAGGATAATAAGTGTAGTAGTAGCTTGGCCTAAACATCGGCTAATATGTAATGGTACTATACCTTGTATTAGTTTTAAATGATTCTGATTTAATGTAGAGATTCCTATAGCTATATGTCTGTATATACCCACCGTCAATAAATTATATGTCTATTATTTTTGTCGTTTTATTTCCTACGCCAGCGCGGGATGCAGAGAGACGATTGAACGCATGCGGTTTCCTCTCTTTCTGTGTTTTTATTTGCCAATCATAACTTCTACATTATGAAAATCCTTGAGCACGCATTCCATACTATATTTAGGTTATCTTTGTATTCTTATTTAATAAAAGTCATAACAACAATGAACATAATCTTCACAATCCATCCAGGTATCCAACCGACGCCCGTCGGCCTCATGCAACCGATCGCGCCAAACAGCCAACAACAACCACAACCTGTTGCAAGCAACGCTAAACCGACAACAAAACTCGGGGCAACCTGGGCTGACACGACCGGGGCTATTAACATCAATGTAGACAACTTGCTAGCCCCAAGGTCTCCTAAGGCAGGCCCGGCACCATCTATAAACCAATTGAAGTCGAGCCCGAACAGTCCAGCACATAACATTACTCAACTTCCGATGATGTCGCCCGCGCCACAGATGCCCATGGGCAACTTCATGATGCAAAACCCCCTCATGAACAACAACTTCGTCAATCCCACTACTGGGCAAAATAACAATATGATGCGACCCGCATTCGCGAACCAAAACTCGTTCCTCCAATGATATTGGTTGCTGGCAGATATATGCCAGAATGGTTGAGTTAGCGTAAGATATGGATTGGAGCAATGGTAATTATTCATTTGGCTATAGGTAAAACCCATATTTTTTAGATATAATATATTAATTTAAAGTGATTTATAATTTTTATTTTCCCTTGATATTTCATTCTTGTATTATATTTGATGTAAACTACTTTTATATTAATTTTGCATGTGTATAAGCTTTTTCTTTAAATAAACTATACCTACAGTTCCTCTTATTTATTATTACAAGTAGATACTATCAAAGTTAAAATGTTGGACAATAAAAACTTCATTTCTGCGCGAAGGAGAAATAATATCTGAGAATACCACACGCGCAAGAAAATATTAAAAAGGGTACCATTGCTCCAAAACAGAGGTTATATAACGTGGGTTTAGAACTAAAAGTGAATTAAAGAAACAATTTTTATACGAATTTGATATTAGAGATTTGTTTGGGAGGCCCACAAATGTACATGAAGTACATATCAACTTATATCGCTGATATTAATTATATTATTTTCAGTCTTGCTGAATTTGTGAGAATGCGAGACCTTCAATCTGAATTTTAGTGTCTTAAAAATTGTCGAGAAGTCTACTTATTAGAATGACTATAGTATTATACTTATACTTGGCCAGGGTGAGCGTTACCCCAGCCAGATGTTGTCGAAAATCGACATTTTAGTTCGACGGGGAATTAGAAATACAGCTTCTGTAAATGGTATGCACATTTTTAAATTTGGTATGACGATAGTTTTTTAATTATTCGGTAAAAACAGTTCCGGCTGGAGTAACGTTACCCCAGCCAGATGTTTTGTTTTCTAATGGGTATGTTGAAATAAATGTTATCTATATAATTAGGTAGTAATTTGGTATAAATGGTACAACTTAGTTTATATTTGTATTTGCTATGGTTGCGAAGATATTTAGAATCCTGCTGGGGTAACGTTTGCACCATTGCTGGATCTCGGAACTGGCTGAACGGATGATTATAATTCTTGTACAGGACATCTGGCTAATTAGGTATAATTTGGTAAGCAAGAAAAGAAACCACAATAATGAACCGTTTTGAAGATATTTTCGTAAATAGAAATACGCTTTAATAGGTCCTAGCTCTTCCAATAAGCGCTCCAAAGACTAACTTAAAACGTAATTAATTAGGTAATTACTGCCTATAAATGGTACTGAAGTTTCATTAGAATCCTACACGTAAGTAAAAAGTTCTGATGAAAATTCAATTTGTTCCGGCGACGGCGCGCAGCTGAGATATTTGACGAAAGATTAACCGAGTTTCCTGTAGTAGTGGTAACTGAATCTTACATCTATAATTAGGTATACAGTTCATTTATATACCTGTGAAGTTTCAGACCTGTATATTAATTAATTAAAGAGATAATTGAAAGAAATGATATATGCGTGATAACCCGACCAAATCTAGAATGTTATAAAAAAGCGGCCGCGCAATACATTACACCAACCTTCTAAAACTTACTGGATAATACGTGAGAATAATATCGTATTTGGTACAGACGGGTACACAACTGGTAAAGTAAAACAGTTATAATTAACTATTACAGATAGATTATTCATTTAAAAATATTACCTATGTAGATGATCATGATGTTTGTATGTAAATTAACTTAAAAAATTGATGTAATAATTAAAATTAATGGACTAAGATAATATTATTTCAGTTTTGTATACAGGGTTATTTGTAAAACACCAGCATCCTTTGAAGGGGTCATTAAACTCATCATTATGAACAACGTTTACTATAAAACCAACCCTGAAATCGCAAAAAAAAAACAGCTGTTCCATACATTTATGTTCATATGACTCAACAAAATGTAGGTATGAAACAGCTGATTTTTTTTGGGAACTAATTTTTTAAGCTGTTATTTAAACATTCGAGATGTTATTATGATCAGTTGAAAAACATATTGAGCAGTTATTTAATTTAATGGCGGTTGATTAATTATTGCGACAGTGAAACATGGACAGTAATAAAAAAATAATTAGTCGGTTATTTTATCATTCAATGTCAATTCTAAAAATAATTGAGCAGTCCAATAACTGAATGAGCGGTAAAAATGATGGAATGAGCAGTTCGATAAATAGTTCGGCAGTTTACGATTCTGTGTATGGACTTTAGGGCACCCCGACTCGGACAGGTTAGGTTAGAAGGGGATGGCGGGGTCGTGTGAGCGAGCGAAGCGAGCGAATAGACCTCGCCTTCCCCTTCGTGGTTATTTTTTTAAAAACCACCCAGAAGTAGGAGCCCCGCGAAGCGGGGCTCCGTCGTTTATATGATAAAGATTATATGATATAAAGCATAAGGTCATACGAATAAAATTAATTAGCAAATAAAATAAATTTTATAGCTTACCAAAATTATTGTTTACTACTTTAACACCTAATTGTTTATAGAATTGCTTAGAATGAGATTTCTTACAGACAAATTCCGATTTATTACTACCCACACGTAACCGCTCATTTAATAATTTTTTACCGCCCATTTAATTATTTTCCTACTCAATTATATATTCACTGATCCATTTCATTATTTTTTATTACTCATTTTTGTTTACTTTACTGCTTAGTTTTAACTGCTGAACTAGTTATTAAACGTGCCATTTATAATTTTTAACATACCAAAACCGCTATTTACAACTGCCTCTTTAAATCAGTGCCATTTTTTTTTTGCGATTGCACGATTGGTCCCATAGTAAAAGTTGTTCGTAATGATGAGTTTAATGGGTAATTTTTTAAGGATGCTGGTGTTTTACAAATAACCCTCTATAAGTGTTGTTGTTAACTAACATTCGAAAAAGGGGGAGGGTTTCTTGTGCCACCAAAAATTGAAAAAATAAAAAGCACCGACTCCGAAACGAACGTATTGTGTTTTATTTATTTAAAGCATCGCAAAATATAATAACATCACATTGCAGTACCTAAGTACCTACTAACATATTATTATTAGGTACGTATACAGTAGGACAAAACCAATAGTGACTGGTCCACACTGGCTTTGGATCGAGACACGTGGAAGTCATAAGTTGGTTGGTGGTTAAAGAAATTTTTATTTGTTTTTTTTTATTTAATTAAAATAGGTATATAGCCTATATAGGTAACTAGCTGTGCCCGCGACTACGTTCGCGTAGAAGTCGAAAAATAACATGGAGAGACGACGAAAGCAAAGAGTTCTTTTTGGTGAGTGTAATCAATTTGCAACCTTATGTCATTCTATTACGACTGCAAGTTGTCTGTCCTATTTAGGATTCTAAATAGAGTTCTTTTTAGTCGCACTTCTCGTTAAATTGTATACGATTTAGGTGAGTGCAATCAATTGCGACTGCAAGTTGTCTGTCCTATTTAGGTTTCTATTTAGTCGTAGTGTAATTGCTAGCTTTCGATTTTCTGTTTAGAGTTTTTCTAAATAGATTTTGTAAAAAGATCATAGTGTAATAGCCGCATTAAAATCCGTTCAGTCGTTTTCACGTGATGAGATAATAAACATACAGACAGACAAGAATTAAAAAAAAAAGATTTATGTTTTGTTGCTTATTTTTAGACACCCATGCTGATTTTTGCAAAAAAACATGCAATGTAAGTACAGACTTTTCGATCTTTACGATTTTATTATAGTAGGTAGGTATAGAAGAAGATTATACTTACTTTAACCTAACGATGCCATCATCTGCCTAGTGCCTAGCTTTTTCCCAGCTGAATACTAGTGTTTTACCATTTATTTTATTTATTATTTAAATTATATTAAAATGTAGGTAAGTAGGTACCTAATATTGTACAAAATATATCATATGAAATTAATTAAAACCTAATTGATTAATATGAAGAATGCCATATTAGAAACTAATTTAAAGTTCATTTAAACATTTAGTATGGTAGGTTTAATTTTTCAATCTAAACTAATTTGATTCGTGACTGTACCAACTTTTAAGGACAATTATGCTAATAATTTTAGAAGGTTGGTATAATGTATTGCGCGGCCGCTTTTTTATAACATTCTAGATTTGGTCGGGTTACCACGCATATATCACTTCTTTTCAATTATCTCGTTAATTAATTAATATACAGGTCTGAAACTTCACAGGTATATAATTGAACTGTATACCTAATTATAGATGTAAGATTCAGTTACCACTACTACAGGAAACTCGGTTAATCTTTCGTCAAATATCTCAGCTGCGCGCCGTCGCCGGAACAAATTGAATTTTCATCAGAACTTTTTACTTACGTGTAGGATTCTAATGAAACTTCAGTACCATTTATAGGCAGTAATTACCTAATTAATTACGTTTTAAGTTAGTCTTTGGAGCGCTTATTGGAAGAGCTAGGACCTATTAAAGCATATTTCTATTTACGAAAATATCTTCAAAACGGTTCATTATTGTGGTTTCTTTTCTTGCTTACCAAATTATACCTAATTAGCCAGATGTCCTGTACAAGAATTATAATCATCCGTTCAGCCAGTTCCGAGATCCAGCAATGGTGCAAACGTTACCCCAGCAGGATTCTAAATATCTTCGCAACCATAGCAAATACAAATACAAACTAAGTTGTACCATTTATACCAAATTACTACCTAATTATATAGATAACATTTATTTCAACATACCCGTTAGAAAACAAAACATCTGGCTGGGGTAACGTTACTCCAGCCGGAACTGTTTTTACCGAATAATTAAAAAACTATCGTCATACCAAATTTAAAAATGTGCATACCATTTACAGAAGCTGTATTTCTAATTCCCCGTCGAACTAAAATGTCGATTTTCGACAACATCTGGCTGGGGTAACGCTCACTGGCCAGGCCGTATGTAAGAGGCTCGAAAAAAACATTTGTTAAAAAGATTCCATATAATTTTCTTTTAAAAAGATAACCATATGCGGCCTGTGGCAGTGTTGGGTGTATAATTTTGATGTTAATGCGGCCCCAAGAGGTTTCGCTGTTTGTACCAGCCATTTCTTATACATTCTTTTATTCGGTTAAATGTGTGGTGTTATCTAATGAAATGACTACTATGACTACATCAAGATATTATGGTAATATTCATTTTGAGCCATGAATTTAAGCCGTTGTATTGTTATAAAAAATCTTGTATCTGTATTCCGTCGTTTATGGAACATTTAATATAAAATGCTCACTTTACATTCCTTCCAATTATTTCCTTGCTAAGTTATTTCTATTTTCTATGCTGTGTTAATAAAATTATTAATTAAACGTAATTATGGAGTTATATTTATTTATTGGAATCACCCAAATATAATTGTATATCACGAATTAAATTTTGTATATTATTTATATTAATTATTTCGCGTTTTAACACTGGATTTTAACATAAACTGCCTATCAAGGAATACATTCGAAAGCTCAGTTAAAACTATTAGCTAAGTTATTCGCTCACTGATTATGAATAGATAGTCGACTTATCACATTAACATTTGTCAATATTGCTCAAAACGAGGCAGTCTCGGAGAGAACAAAAATATTTATATGCCTCGAGGCACGATTACCATATAAACTGACGACAGGAACCAAGCATCAACCCGATATTTAGCTGCTTAGAAGCGAACAAAAAGTCTTTCTCTGTCAACACGAGGCTGCCTCGATTTTAGCGACACATTCAATCGAGGCATTACTTATAAAATTTAACTTTATCGTGATAAAACTAAGAACAAGAATTAAAATATCGTTACGATAAAGTTTCATTTAGCTAACCGAATTGACTACTTTATCAACGTTTATCGATAGTTTCAAATCAAGTTGTAGTGTGTCGTATATCCGATGTTATAGAATATTTTTTATACCCGCTTCTAGTAGACATGTGTAGTGTTAACCTTTAGTATTACAGTGTTTTGATGTAAGTGTTACAATAATTATTAATATATTGTATTATAGTAATTGATGTACGTACGTAGTTTTTGTGAAGTTTGCTCGAAATGTAACGTGGGGGAAAACAGAGATTACTATTGTAATAATAAATATACCGCCGCTCATTTATTTAGTGGTGTCATGTCAATGTTTGAACGAAGAGCATACACCGCGTACGTTTCATAATTCGTAATCATGTTCGTATCAAGAATTGTTATGCTAACTGAAGGAAAATATCTTGAGGGAACCACCTGAGGAGACATTTGAGATGATGTGTCTCTTTGTTAAAGTCATACGGTCATAATTATTGTGAGAGTATACCTTCATTATATATTTTTTTGTGAATAAAATAATATCACTTTTCTGTCATTTTCATAAGTTTTTGGGTTTAAAACACAAATATGGAGTTAAATTTATAACTCTGGATAGTTCAAGCAAAAAGTATTTCATTCAATAATTGTGTTTTAGATCTATTAATCCCAATATTAAAATAAATAGTTATAAAGTTGAGGCATTTATCAAACATAAATTGATAAAAAATGTCTTAATTCTATTTTTTATTAATATAATGTGTCGTAGAGATTTATCAATCATGATGCTTTTATAATATTACAGTTCACGTTATATTGCGAGCAAGAAATACATAGTACGTAAAAAAGTTTGAGATACGGAATGAATTTTGTATACTGGTAGGAAAATATAATATCGTTCAATATCATTTGTACTTAAAATATTAATTGTATCTATTATAAAGTTTCTTAGCTTAATTCTACGGCACTGAGTTATTTATGCATTTAATTCATTCCGATTTATATACAGATGTTGTGTAGAGGCAGCTTGGATTGATTTCTGTTTAAAATAGTAAATAAAACCATATTTAACTCCTATATTTAATCATCACAATAAAATATTGAATATTTTAAACAGAAACATGACTTTTGTAATTTATTTTATAATTAATTAGTAATTATGTTACGTATAATGCGTCGTTGAAATTTTTAATATTTGGGACCAAAGTAATAAAATTGATTTTATCTGGATCGTAGTAGACGCATTATATTTTCGTTGGTATATTGTTAATTTGATTTAGTCTCATAACCTTAAAAACTTCGCTGCTACCAAGATAGGTATTTTAGCTGTTTTCTACAAAAAAAATGTAAGTTTTACAGACGTACCCCGCGAATGCAGAACCCCGCGGTCGACCTCGTACCTCGCCAGTACGACCTTGGACATCGGCCTTAGCAGTTTGTTAAATAAATGTTTTATCGGTTTGAATATACTTTTGATCGTTATTCGTAATTATGATATCCATAACGATAAACCTTTACACCATATTTTATAATTCATTGTCAATTCCGTAAAGCATTTTTAAACAGGTTATGAGACTAATCAGTGAAATTTAATGAATTTAGAGTGCTTTTGTAATTTTGGTGCGTAGCTTTTATTTTCAAATTTCACAATTCGGCTTTTCTGTTCGATCATTGTATTATAGTTGCATCCAAAAACAGATTCGAGGCATCACAAAATCCAGTTAAAGACCAATCTGTAAAAATAAAGAATAGTATTCTTGATCGATCTCCAATTAAAATGTTAAGCTTATTAACATGACTTTGATGTTTAGTTAGAGATTGTCTAGTGATTGGAAGTGACATACGAAAGAGATCTTTGTCGAGATGTGCCATTATTGTTATACTTTACAAGGAAAATAATGTCGAAGAATTGAAAACATATCAGGTTAGAAAGTGTGTCAGATTATTAAATTAAAATCATTTTTTGATGCAGCCAATCTGTTTACGGATGTATGTAAATATTTATTCCCTAGTTTTCGTAGTTCTTCCATTAATTTCAATATAAAGCAATAATTATAGTTTAAAATCATTTGTGAGTAGGTTATCGATAGAAACGAATTTTATTAGTTTAAACAATTATATTAATTTAGAATGTTTATCATAAAAAATGTATAATTATGTGTTGAGTGTCATTACTACGATTATTCGCACAATTATTATGATTAATTAAATGTTTTATTTTTGTCTAATAATACTTTATTATTGAGAAATTGATTTTATTTTAATATTAACCCCACCTGAGTGTGGCCGGCGGGCGTCATCAACAATATTGTAATAAAAAATAGCCCATATTATTATATAGTTGTAATGTTTTGTTCACCGTTAGTTGGTTTCGGCTCGAGGCGCATGTTGCGACATGGTATAGAATCAAGAAAGAATTGTCTATGTTGAAATGTATTGAATAAAACTTAATTATTATTACTTTGTTTTTATTTTCAAACTTTTACCTCTTCTAATTATGTTAAATAGTAACATCGCGTTACAAGGGTGGTTAGTAATTGTACCGCCATTATTATATTCGCATGAATTCGAAAACGGGTGCTGATATAGGAATGCAGTTAAATCATAACGCTAGTCGAACAAATAATATGTTTAATGCTGCGCTTCTAGGAAATGTGTGGAATAGTGTCATTTGTAAATTAACGTAACAATTCATCTCCGGTCACAAATGTCTGTTTTTGTAGGAATTAGGATTATAACTCAACGTATGTCATGCATTTGGCTTAGAATGTGGAGCGCTCGCAGCAGACGAGTTTCGTTTTCGACCGACAATCGTTCTGGCGAATTTTTGAAGGTGCTATACTTATCCAGTATAAGCTGACATCTTGTTGTACGAAGAGCCTATACAATGCAAGGTCAGCTCATACTGGTTTTGTATGCTTGATGTGTAGCCGTATGTAGGTACCTATTATATTTTTTCGACAAAAGATGGCATGCGGCTCCTGACGTGTGCAAGCCGTTTAATGTAACACACCATATTGTTAAAAGGATGTCAATAATTTATGTTAAATGTACCTGCAATAAAATTCATTCAGGATTATTAAAAATCAAACAAGAAATTAATTAAAGCCATTAAATTTTATTCGTGAAAAATTGAGCGCATTTTAACTAAGCCTAAACAAAAAATATACTTAAAATTAACTATGTACGCTAAAATTAATTCAATTAATAAAATATTCACTTAATTTCAGTTACAATTCATTGAAGAGATATTTTTTTTTACTTTTACATAGTCCCACTAGGATTTTCTCTTCTATAGTGAAAGCAGTTACAAACATATAGACACCCAGACCGGAACAAATCTGTCGATCACATTCATACTTTGTCCCGTGCGGGTATCGAACCCGTGACATCTAACGTAGATGGCCAGCAGCAATTAACCGCTACGCCAGTCGTATCGTCATATAGGTACGCCAATATGTCAGAACTAATATCATTCGGAAAATAAATACTTATCGTTCATTGAGATTTAAAAAAATATTCGATATTATTCAGTCTTATTATTAATTAAAATTAAAAAAATGGAATTTAAATAGAAACATTATGGAATGACATCAATCATTACCGTTAGTTACAATAATTAATAATACCATTAAAAAAGATCATTATAAAAATTAATATAAAATCGGAAAACTACACCAAGCTGCCGTTTATACGAAACAAGTAAATTAACAAATATTTATTCATATCAACTAGAGGACGCCACTAACGCTTCGTGTCTCTAATACATTTTATTACACTGAATAAACAGCACAGACGGACATTATTAACAAACACACTTATCATTACAACATTATTTTATATAATTAATACCAATTTTGGTGCAGTTTAACTTTCATTTAAAACCATAATCATAAAAAATACAATCAAAATTATTCAAGACACGAGACAACATTTTGTTCAATAATAGCTAAAATAAAATATGGATGGAATTGTACGATATTAATTAATTATAATTGAATAAATAATTACAGATATAAAATAAAATGGCAGTGAAATTTAATGAGATACAAGCGCTCAGAATTTGTGAGTAAAAATGTAATCCCTTTGACTTAATAATCGTTTTACGCACATATGTAGATTTCAAAGATTACGACCTCCCATGCAAAGTGAGACAAGTTGTAAAAAAGAGAGCAAAATCAGTCTTTGAATGAATAATTTATTGGCCAAAATAATAAGGTAACCTAACCGTTTTATAAATATAGTCCACTTTTCCACAATAACCTTTCAATATAACATTATTGGTATTTAAGTTAACTCCGCTAACATGCTCACGTCAGCGTGGTGGAATGTCCCATTTACTTTTACTTAATTTGTGAGAAGGTTCTAGCCAGTGAGACAGCACAATGTCATATGTTAGGTACTACACTATTTCCCATCATATAGGTTTGTTATCAAACACATGCTTTTGTATATTACCATAAACACACATCATAATAAAAATACGATAATTTCGATAAATAAGTCAAAGGGACATAATTGTTTATTCTATCTAAATCGCGGTGTGGTGAGCGTGCGCGACACGTACGCAATGTACTAAGCTTCCTTCATTAACAACCTTATAGCACAAACCTTTCCTTTTTGATATTTTTTTTTTTCAAATTAATTTTAACATTTTCATTCTTAAGTTAAAACTGGTATATAAAATTTAAAATAATTTCCAGTTTTGACGGTTGAAATTGTTAAAATTATTTTGAAAGTGACTACGCAACATGGCGTTTAAAATCACAGATAATCTTATACAAACATCATCTGTAATTTTAAGAATACAAGTGTCACATAACACGCATTCTTTAATAGCAACCTTGAAACATGTTGAAATGTTCTTAAAACAATTACAGTTTATAAAACATTCTGAACTCATTATGATTTCATAAAGCCAGCGATAGTATCGTTAGACACTCGCCTATTTAGAAACACAGACGTACGTAATGAATTTTTCTTTACCCATCTTATTTGGTTAATAAATATGGTATAAAATTTGTTTTTTTATCACACCACACCGTAAATGTTTCGATGATAAAAAAAAACATTAATTTTATACTATACCTAAAATAGTATTGAAGTGAAAATTCGTCTTATTACAATAATTGAAAGTAACCGATTTCCATAGTTTCCTTATAAGTTTAGTTAAACTTATCAGTTGAACTGAACTGATAAATTCAACTGAACTGATAAGTTAATACAGTGTTCCTACTTCTGACAGACAAAGAAAAATGTAATAGGTATATCTTTGCGATGATAAAATACTTAGCTTTACATCAAAATGTTTAATTTGTAATAAAAAAATACGTGTTTATTTTCCTTCACATAACCTACTAGCAGTATCCTACAGTGTAATTTAAACAGTGCTGAGAATGCATGAGCAACAGGCCATCAACAGTGATAAGGCACTTTGATTTAAATATCTATATAATAAACATTGTTATGAAAATGTTTTCATGAATCAGATCTTAAAGGAATGTCACTTTAAATGTACATAATTTAGTCGAAATCTATGAAATTAATAAGTTTTTTTAAACACTTAGCCACGATATAGGGTAGACACGGCCTTTGTGTATATGTGCCTATTTTCTGTAGGAAAAATGCCCATACATTTGAATTAAATAGTACATTGAAAATCGCCACAGTAAGTCATTATTCTTTATACATTTTACAAGAAATGTCGTTGGAAATTAGTTTATAAGGATTTAATAGTTTTCTATTAAAGATTTATCGTGACATCTTTGTATTAGAGATGGTTTCACTGATTCTAAGGTGACAGAAATTATAAAAATCTTCATCCAATCACAACAAGATAAACATACTAAACGCATAGTATGGCCAAGGGGTGTATTCCACCCCAAATTCAGTAGTACATATCAGTACAGCACGATCAGTTATTAAATTAATAATTTAATTTAATTGTATTAAATCACTTAATTATAACTTAATTAAATCACATTAAATTAAAATTGATAGGTTCAAATTTCACTGGATTGTTAAAATTAATAGTTAATCATAATCAGTAAGGTATTTTTGTTATGATCGAATTGTGTTATTCGTTATGATCGAAGAGTTCTTGGCGGTAGATGGCGCTAGCAAACGACGTCACAGAAATAATTTTAGTTTATCAGTTTAGGAATTTTATTCAAACATTCATAATAATAATTATTAATAAACAAAATATATTTTTACTGAACGATTTTTCTATAACTAAACGGAACGGCACGGAACCGAAACAAAACGCTGTTACATATTTGTATCATTTTCGTTATATCTAAATAATTTTTAGAATTTAGTTTAAAAATCAAAATCAAAATTAATTTCTAAACTCATTATGACGTTATTATTTTATTAAAACAAGTCTTACAAACGCCAACATAAGAAATCAAACATTTATTCAACTTAACACGAACACCCCGCAGTGGACTAGCGCCACCTACCGTCAGTTGAGCTCACCTCTCAGTACACGTTCGACCGTCGTGCAGATCACTCGTCTTTGAGCGCGTACATGACGCTCGACTCGAAGGAAGCGGCGACTGTGTAGTTCTTAGAGAGTAGGAACTGAGTTGTCTTGTTGCGTGTTAACTCGTTGTTAAACTGTACTTCAATTATCTGGAAAGAGAGAAAAGGTTTTTTAAGAATGGAACTTCGGGAGCCAGGAGCCCCGAGTGGTGGGTGTGGTACAGTGGTACCTGCAGGTGCAGGCGCGGGTCGTCGAAGGGCAGCATGGTGAGCGCGGGCGGCGCGTTGGAGCCGCCCAGCAGCACGTACTGCGCGCGCGGCGCCTCGGCCGCCAGCAGCACCGTCAGCAGCGGCAGGCACAGCACGCGCGAGCTGAACACCGAGGCCGCTGACTCCGACTCCTGGTACGTCACCTGCGGGGACAGGGTTAGGTTACTGCTGGTGCAGGGATCGCGAGAACACAACATTTAATTATTACGCTTGTGTCAATGTTTTATGTCAATTTTATTGGATTAAAATTTTGATTTTATTAGCATTTTCCATGTCTAAAATTACATGTAATATCTTTTCCGTTTTGAGACATACATTGACCTGAACACACCATGTTGGGGGAGATACTCATCAGAATAATAGTTTACATCACAATGCCGTCCTACCCTCACATCCATACATTCACGCTAAATACATTCCTTCCTAGGATTAAGTGTAGGACTCAAGCAAGCATGCAACTGCAACGCTCTGTCCGCGCCACGCATAACGAAGTATTCCATCTAATGTTGTTAAAAAACTCGAGCCTCCGAGTCTTAAACTCATTGAACACTCATGTCTCATTAGTAGGCTCGAGCCTTACATTCAAGGCTCGAGTCTTATTTCCAAGGCGCGAGTACCGACTCGAGTCCTATATCCAAGGCTCGAGTTGCGACTCAAGCCGTCTATCTAGTCGAAGCTCAAGTTCTGCTTTCAAGATATAATGTATAAAATGAATTAATAACCACGTGGTTTATTTTCCGCTCTTTCGTGCATTTCCTCTACAGTCAAATAGGTACAAAATTGCAATAAGTACATTTTATCGTGTAGTTAGCCTAACATAAACTTCGTTTTAGTAAAATATAGGCGTGTCGGTACATTGCTAAGTAAAGTAAACTTGAGCTCCGAGTCGAGTCTTCTCTTTAGATATTATGAACACTTATGGTTCGAGTCTATAATACTCGCGAGCCCTTAGAGCTCGAGCTTTTAAGACTTACGAGCCTTTAGAGCTCGAGCTTTGAAGGCTCAGTAGCTTCGACTCGGGACTCGAGTTTCCGACTCGAAGCTCATTTTCTCAAAATTAGTGTGTCCACAACTACGCCGTGAACCCTAGCGTACGCTCCATACATACCTCCCTAGGATGTGGTGTAGGACTCAAGCAAGCATGTAAGGCTCTGGCCGCGCCGCGCGTGGCGAGGTAGTCCCGCGCCGCCGCCCGCACCACTACGCCGTCCCAGCCTCGCGCGCGCTCCAAGTACTCGATGGTCTGCTCGCGAGGACCGCGGGGCAGAAACTCGATGAACGTGCCATTGTACTGGAAAAAATATAAAGATTAACAAATGTTATCAACAAAAATGTTGCATGCGTTCTCTCATTTAAAATGAAATGAAGTGGCTTATTATTAATAGTTTATCTAATAATGAATAACATAGCCAAATTATAATGAAAAACTATAATGGATAGTTCATTTGAGTCTAAATCGTTGGCGTCAATAATGAAGCGCGTATTAAAGCAAATTAGAAGGTCGATACAACAAACGTTGGCGTGAGAATAGCAAATCGATATCACAAATTAAAAACAAATATAACAAAAGCCATTACTTATTATATTACACATTCGAGGTGCTCATGGTATTAAGGTTTTTGACATCCTTGTTTTTCAAGGTCAGCATTTCAGCAAGGCTTTTGAGCAGTTAGTTCACTGACACAATTAAGGGCCAACTCACACTCAGATGTGAAGCGACACGACGCGATGATGCTTGAAGCTTGTAGGTATTCGAAATTCGAATTCTCTCACTGAAAAGTGTACCTTTTCGTGTAGGTGGGTTTTCATAAAGTGCGTATTGTATTGCTATTTATATATTAGCGAGCTGTATCTTGTACGTCGCGTCTAACGAGTACGACATAGCTGCGTTAGGGTGCGGTGCCGCGCGCCGTATCTGCCGCATTGCAACTCGGTGTGAGTTGACCCTAAATTCTATTGATCGTGCCCTTGCGGATGAGCGGAGACTGCCCGTATTGACTAATTTTTTTTCTAGCCTAACAACAATGTTGTATATGATTTTTTGAATTGTATAAGTAGTATTCAGTTTCGAGCATCTGAACGAAGGTTAAGTCGGTGCTTCTGATCAGTTGCGTAGATCATTTAGGATTGCAGGTCTACGACCCTTGTGCGATCGAACCTAACTTTTAATGACACAATGGTATTTGCCTATCACAGTCCATTGCACACACTACGCACACTCACCAGCTCGCCGTAGAGGCGGTCCATGACGCGCACCTGCGCGGAGGGCGCGGGCGGCGGGCGCGCGGCGGGCGCGTGCTGGCGCGGCGCCAGGTGCAGTTGCTGCACGAAGGCCACCAGCGCCGCCGAGCCCTGCGCGATGCTGGCCAGCTCGTAGTCACGGGACATGTTCGCGCGGAACTTCTGCGCACCTAGTGCTGCAAAACCATTGACGTTCAAGCTTTTCACTAATTGCCATGAGCAATCTGTGTTTACGAAGTTAGCAGGTAAAATGTTCCTTTATGCAAAAAAACATGTGGGATGCTTATGTTTAATATATTTGAAATGCAACTTTTCTATGAGAAAAATCATCCTGCAGTTAACTCTATGGACAAAAGATCTGTGGTGAGAACCAGTGGCGGATTTACCAGCAGGCTGAGTAGGCTGGAGCCTAGGGCGGCAGATTTTTGAGGCGGCAAATTTGGGGATCGATATTTTTTTTTTTTTTTGTTCATATAGTGTAGGTATTTTTAAGTCATGCCTTTCCCCACCTTATGATTAGTACATGCTGCTGTTTTTAGGTCAACATTAAACTCTTCAGTACATAGCTGGTTGCAAAAATAATCTAGTAACTGACAGAAATATCATTAAGTTCACAATCATACTAATAACGGGATTAAACTAACGTATTGAATTTCAAAAGTCAGTAGGGGCGGCAAAAATTGAATGGCCTACTAGCGGCAAATTTGTAAATCCGCCACTGGTGAGAACTGTAATATCCTATCGACCAGGGGTGTGCAGTTCATATAGGCAAAAAAGACTACTGAACTAGCAAGAAGACTGACAACTATATGTAGATAAGATGCAGATGAGGAATTTGTGAGACTAAGCCTAACCTGCCCTTAGCGAAGGTATGCCAACCCTGTCGAAAATGTCTGCACACCCTGCTGTCTACCAATACATACAGGCATCTAAATTAGGTACTTACCTACAGTATCCATATAAATCAGCAGTATAGTCATTACGGTAACAAAAGTGAGCACAAACAGCATTGCAGGAAGCAGCCGTCGGTACAGATCATTGGGTGAGGTCTTCGAGAACACTGGTACTGAGAGCCGAGGTGTCGCAACCGGCACAGTGGCCACTGGTAACGGTACTATAGTGGTTGTTTTATCTAGAACTGCTTTTGGTACTGTGTCTTTTGGTTTGTCTGCCATTTCAGCCAAATGTTCTTCGGGTAAAGGGTTTTCTTGAATTTTCTGTATGATAATTGGGAAATTAAGTAGCTTGTTTAATAGTTATACCGAATCTTATGTGTAGAAAGAAACTATAGTGTACAAAATCGAAATAGGTATCTCAAGAATCGAATATTGTAGGCGCCGATTATTATTTGATTCACATTCCTAGTCAGATTAGACTTTCTCAGTGATTTTTTTTCATTATTGTTCAATAGTGGTGCAACTTTCTTACCTCACCTAACCTATGCATCACAATAAAAAATTTAACATAATTTCTCAATAACACAGTACACACAATTTAACGCATTTAGGATATTTTTTTATTAATTACTTGAGTAAATTAAACTTTGGAATTTCGCGTTACATGCCAAAATGAAGCCCTATGTGTCACAGACAAGACAGGTGATATTTTTTAGTTAAATAAGCGTACGAACAGCTGCAAGTAGGTTCAATACATTCATAAAAAATATAATGTGCCTCACTATAAATGTCAAGTTTCTTAGCTACTTTTGACGATTGATAAGTTTTAGGTAAAACTTAAAGATACGGATAATTTCAACTCTTTATAACATTAAAATAGGAGCCATTATTGTACTTTAATCGTTCCTAAATGCAAATAACTCACCTTTTCAGCCATAGTAACCTTTTGTTTTGTTCCTTACGTAAAATAAACACACTACAATCACTTTCTATCCACTAACGAGTTATTTTCTTATATTATAAAAGAAACATAATTTTTTGAACACAAATTTAATACTTTACACTTATTTATTACGTGAATAATACTGAATTAATTGAAAATAAAATAAAAATATACGTCAAAGAAGCGTGAGTCACTGACCGCATCAGTGGCGACTACTACAAACTTTTCATTTCTACCAATTCTCGAGATCATAAGCTACTATTAGTATGAAATCTACTTTTACCATAATACTACGTATAAAGTTTAATATTATAAAATTTATAGCCATCTATGATCAGCTTGGTAAGCCTTCACCAGACTTTTGCAGCACTTTGGTAAGTCTTATTACATTATTCACAATAAGTGATAGATAACGTGAGGTCGGCGAGAATTTGCTCATTTAAATTCAGTGGTAAACTGGTAATAGATATTTACCTTTATGATGAGGTAGGTATAGGTACGTCTTTATTTGATGGAGAGAGTAAGTTAATTAGTTCACATTATTATCTCGAATATGCTACAGTTTGTCAAAAAAGAGTCTGCAAAAGAGAGTCTGGGAGGGCGCCACTAGCGCAATTTATACAATTTTTTTACACTTTACAACATTACAATCAAATACTTACTACCAAATGAATTACTTTTAAGTTATTTAATGTTCTTTTTTACAAACTTAAACTTATTTTTAGTTTCAGCTGTCACCGCATCAGACTATTTTTTGTCAAAGATATTTTGCCAAGCTATTTTGCAAGCTGTAGCTTTACACCCGCGACTTCGTCCGCATGTTTTTTAGTCAAACTTTGCCAAACCTTATCTGCCCTTAAGGGCTTTGAATTTAAGGCTTAAGGGGTTGAATTTTGAAAACTCGCAATCTGCCGCCTCAAGCCATGGCCTTTTTGGCCCTAGGTTGACGAATAGGTGACATCTAAGTTTATGTGATTTATCACAAAATTAAATCACAAAATGTTTATTAATCATTCTTATAACTCGAAGTGGGACGAGAAGTTTTATAGGTAAGTTAGGAAGTGTTAAATAAAACTCAATTTACTTTAGGAAAGGTCTTTATTGTCAAAGTTTATTATAAGTTACACAATATTAACGGCAATGTTAGTCAATTATTTGTAATATTAGTTTACAAATTCGAGATTGACTTATGAGATTTATAAATAGGTATATACAATGAAAGTGTCTCTGTAAAAAGCTTTAAAACTCTATTTTATTTTGTAGCTGAAAAAATTGTGCAATCAGTGTAAAAATTACACAAATATCTACTTATTTTAAATAATTTTCTATTTTAACTATATTGTCAGAGAACATAGAAATACGTAGGTATTTACATTACAGACTGTTTATTTTAAAGGAAAAAAATTGAATACCTCGTAAAAATGTTTGATAGGTACGTTAATAAAGCTTTTTTATTTATATTTTTATTTAAAATGGCTAAATTTTATGAATTAAAATTGAAACGCCAATCTACATAAGAAATAGGCTTGTGTCCACTAAAAATAAGTCGGGTGGGTAGAAGTTTCCAATCACAATATCGCGATTAAAAATAACAAAATTATTTAATAAAATAAACAAATATTAAAGTTATTTTCGGAAAATAAATTCAGCAATATTTGATAGGTAGTCACATGATAGGGAATACCTATTAATCAGAAAGTGTTACGTCACGCTCTGTGAAACCCTTGGAAGAATGATGGACAACGGCAAAATTTTTCCTCTAAGGTGAAACCCCATTGTTGTTGACATTTCGATCGATTCATTTATTGATTCGCTTGGCGTGACGTCATTGACAGTCTTGAGTGTTTTTGGAGCCAATTTAAATTTGTTTGAAAAATTTGTTAAATAAATATGAGGGAAATGTTATATTATTATTTTTATTGAAAAAACAATATAGATAATGTAGATATAAATAACACTATTACCTATTTTTAAAATGTAGTCAACAAGCCTATTGCCGCCTGTATAAAAGATAATCACTGGAAAACGGCTCGACCGATTTGGGAGATTTTTTTGTTGAGTTGTGTTCGGTATTGTCAGGACAAGGTTTGTAATCAAAATTTTTTTTGGAAAGACAGCCAGAAAACGTTTTTGATCCGGGCGACGCCGGTCATGAAAAGCTATGATGATAAAATTTTAAAAACATTCCGTAATTATAATCCTAATTATTTTACATAGAAAAAAACAAAAATAAGTACTTACGTAACGGTAGTAAATGATAAAGTTAATATTTAAATATTTAGTAACTAAAGTATTCTTTTTTATATAAAACTATTGCTTAACTCGTACCTACTTACTTATATAATTAAAATCATGTATATTTGAAGGCTGTTCTTAATGTTTACGTAAATGCAATATAATATGCAATTATAAACGAAACTGACCAAATTTTGGTCACAACGGCCAAACTCAGTGGAGACTGACCATCGATCCAGGCGAACAACTGTGTACGTAACACAAGCAAATTCTCTATTCCCCCACTCTCACTGACTGATGGGATGGTAATTCGCCACAAAAGGAGAGAGATTAGGCGCACGACCAACGGTTATAAGTACGTGCTCTCTGAGGCACAGTAGACCAAATACTAGGCAAGCATAAAGCTTTCAACATAAAAACGAAGGTTTTAAATGTATCTACTGTATTTTTGCCACTTTATCTAGTACAATGTAATTAAATAACAAATCTTTCTTTCATAAACACAAATAAGTACTTATAATATGAAATAAGCGATAAAATGTACCTACGCAATACAAGGCATATTGAATCAAAACAAAATTATAATCTTCATTCTTATTATTTTTATTTAGGCTTTCATTTCAATTATCCTATGTTTTTTTAAATATTGATATTCATTTTAGATATGCTATGATAGTTCATGATAACATTTTATTCTGAAATTTTTTAAATACGTTACAAAATGTGATATTAGATCATTTCGGAGCTGGGTGTAAAATTAAAAAAATGTTTATTTAAAAATCACTACTGTCTATCAAAAAAGTTTTAGATTAATATACACACAATATTTAGCAGGCCTTTGTCATTAATTGCACTGTATTTTGTATAACTTTATCTATAATATTACAATAATTAACTATTAATAAAATTCTTATGTTTAACATAAATTTGTGCATCAACAACTACATCTACAAAGTGTAAAATGATTTTTAAATTACTCCTAAGTTTTTTTTCTAATTTAAATACATAGGTATTAGGAAGGAGGTATACATAACGTCACAAATAATTTTATCTAGAAACATATAATTTTAGGATGAAGGCTGGAAATAATAATGGTTAGTTACTAATTTCTTAAAATATATTGGCTGCATCTACTTGCGTATAAATTCAAACAATTTACCTTTTAGGCTAGAAGCTATAATTATAAAACAAAATTAAGTAATTTTAATGAATTCAATTCAATATAATCTACGCCTAAAAATTACCAAATGTATATGTTTATATTAATTATGGCAACTTTGATGGTTGAGTTGCTAGTGCCACTGCCAAGAGCGCAAGCGCAAGCGGCAAAGAGTCAAGAGCGGCAAATTCCTGAAAGTCAAGTTTGACAGCTAGGTACGGTTTGCATAAAAAAATTGTAAATAAATTTGTTTATATTTTTTCTACCTAGTACACTTTACTGTTAAATATTTAACGACATCCACGAAAAGCAATCTGTGTGTCATTTTATTATTCAAATTGATTGCACGATTACGTCGCATATAGGTATAGTAGATGTATTAACAGTAGATTTTAGCATTAAATACTAGCTGTCCCTTACTCTTTCTGCGTGAAAATTGTAGACTATTATTACAATATTTGTTACTATAAGTTGGTAATTTACTTTCTAATATTGTGGGTTTGGCAAAATCTCTTTGCCATGCAGTTAAATAAAAGTGCTAACTATTTTGGATATTATAGCAAGACGAATTAATGAAAAGTAACAGCCAGTAGTTTACGCTATCTTTGGGGACTGATCAATATGTAGAGAGGCCTTTGCCCGACAATGGGATGATGTGAGCACATTATAACAGTAACGTATAAACCTACTTATTTATTTTTAGTAATTAATTGCGGCCAACCATTAATATAAAGCGACCTTGCTAGCATTATATTGAGCTTTAAACATTTAATCTAATAGAAAACAATAAGTAGGTACTATTTAATGACATGACAGGTACCTACTTTTTAATCATAGGTATTATTTAATGACAGTTTTCAGTTCTGTTATCTGTGCTTCAATTCGGTCCACATTATAACTTAATCGTAGTAGATCATATTTTCTTTTGAAACCTAACTTTTACTTATAACTGGCTTAGTTTGAATAGTTGATTATTGTCTTCTGATTTTTAGTAATAAACGTTACTCTACTTACACTTTATGTATATAGCCCAAAAAGTTTTAATACTATTATTGTCCACTAACTAAGTCCTTTCAGAAAACGAGCGAATTTTACAATATACACGCTAAAGTTATTTTTGAAAACATAATTATTGTCCAACATTTCAAAATTCGTAGTCTCTAAGAAAAGATTACGCTAAATAATTTGTATTATATATAAAACGGATTAATATAATATTTGTTATTGTCAAGCACACGACGACTATACTTACAAATAAATAAATCTAAATAATAGTAATAGTTAATTAGTTAGAAATAGTTTTATTGTCAATGTTTCCATTGTATGTAGGATTTTCATCATCATTTATTTTAGTTGATAAGTTTAATATCGAATTATGAATCGAATTCCAAAAGCTGGATATCAACTTCGTAAATACATATGAATTTAATAATAATTATATTAACATGATATTGTAGGTAACAATATTTTTAAATTAGTTCAATCGATGTTAGACAGCTAGAAAGTCCGGAGATTTACATGTTATCCACTTTTTGGTGGGTTAATAAATACATTTAATATTTATGATAAATATTAAATTTATAGAATATCAAATACAATACCATTGTTTGTAAAAAAAATCTGTCCTTCCTCAAAATTCCGAACCATTACTTTTAATATATATCATTATTTATCTTTTTAAATACAATATCAGTAGTAAAAAATGGTTTTCGCTAAGGAATAACCTGAATTTCAGATGGTTCATTAAAAAACAACGACATATAATTATATAATAAAATTTCCATAATACTAGACGCGCTGTCGGTCGCAAACAATCACCAAGAAGCACGAAATCTTGCCTCCTGATCTAAGCCATTTATGTGAACTACTAGTGAGTATGTAACATTCAATAGCACATTGATAAAACATTTTTTTAAAACAACGCGTCTCGTACGTATCTAGTTATTTGTCGTTGAATGAAATTTGGTACAAAGGTAAACATGATACTTTGAACGGACTTAAAAAGTTCAAAGCCAAAGGGGATCTTAAATACAAGGGCTACTAGATACCGTCAAAATGCTAATTTGTAAAAATGCACTTTCGCGCTCCTCATTTGATATGAAATTGATAATATGTACTTAGATTGACATTATTTACCCATTTTTCTTTAAAATACCTGTACAACTGGCGAATTCCATACTCTTTACATTCTAAATTCGTCCAACAATATCACAATCTTCACTTGAATAAATCGACGCGATTTTAATATCATGATATCGCAATTTTTTCCTAAGATTTTTAGCAAAATAATACTGATACAGTTGAACGAATATCTAGTACAATATTTTGAATTTTCATTGTAATGTATTAAATCTAAAACCATACGTTAATTAAATATATATATATTACCTACGTATAATTTTATTCTATAAAAAAATAACTAACAATATAAATATTCCATTGTATATTTTCTAAGTTCACAATTATGTTGTACAATATAATAAAGTATTATTTGTTAAACAAATAAAAAATGTATAATTTGGTATAACAATTTTTTTGCTAATCTTACTTTATTGTCATTATTTGACAGACTTTTATTGTCATTTCAGATTACAGACTAATAATTATTATCTACGTCATTAATCAGAATACAGATTCAAAATTATTGTCATCGTTTCTTTTTCATTTTTTTTTATATAAGTAATAAAATCTTATTGTCTTTAAACTGAAGTAGATTCAGTATGTAAAATTTGGGAATATAATCCGGGCGCCAAAAATCTTGGAATCCAAAACGTGTTCAGTAAAAGTCGCGTCGATGTGGAAGTGTGAGTCCCATTACCTGACGTGCAGCACGGCCAGCAGCGCGGACAGCGCGGCCAGGCCGCCCGGCGCCAGCGGGGACAGTCCCCCCGGCGCCGGCCTGGCCGCCGCGTTGATGCGCGCGTGCTTGTGGCCGGCCACCGGCACCACGGTGCCCGGGTCCACCACGTGGATCTTCCAGCCCAGGTTGTTGTGCGTGTAGCACTGGACAAAGGAAAAAACGAATTCATTCATTCGAATTTTTTCATTTTTGTATTTTTTTACAGAAAAGGTCCATCTACATCTACAGGTATTAAGGTAGAATAGACACGACCGCAGCGTTGTAACGTAGTCGTGGAAGGTGTGCTTGGTGGACAGCTACCTGGTAGTAGAGCAGGTCGGGAGTCTCGTGCGCGACGGTCCAGTTGAGCACGGCGGGCTCGCCCTCGTTGCACTCCAGCTGCAGCGTCTTGACGTAGTCCTCGAATGTTTCGGCGCTGGCCGCCTGGTCCGTCGTCTTGTGCGTCCACTCACAGTAGCGACCCACTGGAACAATGCACGAGGCTTAGATGAACTTCCAACGAGTTGATATACTCACTTTCACTTTGTTAAGTCTCAGAAAATTTTAATTTCAGTGTGAAGTGCTAGAGTAACTTATATCATAGAAGAACTCACCAGCTGTAGGGTAAGGGTATCCCTCATTATCGCTGGCCACTCCTGCGAACACCCTCTGTTTCCTCTGGTCCTCCTCCTTCTTTTGTCCGAAGCCTCCTTCCGAGGAGTCACTGATGTAGAACGGATGGAACCTGAAGACATTAGAGTTCTTGTAAGATCCTGGACTGGATGCAGACAATTTGTAGAAAGAAAAAATCGATCACGAGCGGGATTTGCACTCTATTACACTTTGGGACTTGGGAGGCACATTAAGCACCCAAAAGGTAGATTCCAGGTCCCTCGCCGGGGTGGTTTTTAGTGAGGTAAGAATCCTACACTCCCCGGTCTCTTCCCCGGAGGCCGGGTGCCTTTTGAAGGTTTCCCCCCGTAAACAAAAAAAAAACAGGTTCTAGGTCCCAGGTTCTTTCATTTTATTTTCTTTTTTTCTTTCATTTCATTCTTCATGTGGTAGGAAGTCATTAAATCGATTTGTTGGAAGCCCCAAAGATTTATGAAAAATAGCCCTTGATGACAGGCCAGTATAAGCTGATATATGTCAGTTTTATAATTATGTAAATGCATCAGTTCCTAAAAAATATATAAAAGAATGTGTCACTCACTTGGCAGGGTTGGTCCTGTCATCTCCACCTTCCACTAAGAAGGTGTAAGTCTTCCCGCGTTCCACGTAGATCTCGGGGATCAGCTGGTCATTTATGTACCACGCTATGCCCCAGGATGGGTGACCTGATATAAGAGATGTTGTTAGGTGATCTTCGGAGCAGGATATGATAACCTTACTGGTCGTTTGGGGTTAAATCTTGAATACAGGTTCCGAGCGCGCGAGTTTTTTTTACTACAACAAGGCCTGTTTTTGATCACAAACCCTCGTCAAGGAAAGTCTGGTCCACTATGTGTGCAGCATACACACTTGCCTTAGATCTATTCATTCTTGATTTGAAGATCCTCAACTTGTAATGTTTTGGAAATAGTAACAGTCTTAGGAAGGGTATATTTTACTCTTTAGCTGTGCGATTTAGATGCGAACTGTATGCTCTGAGCAGAGAGAATATCTTTCAGGGAAGTTGCAAATCATATTGTTGGCGCTTTGCGTAACCAGAGTGGCAATGTTGCCAGTCTCCTGGCCACTTTTCCAGATGACAGCAGCGATGCGGAGGAGCATTTTGAAGTAGGTACTTTGTTTTTTAGTAATAATTATTTTGTTGTGTATTATACTTACTTATTAATAATTAATTATATAACTTAAATTATTATTAAAATAAGATTATATTTACCGTAAGGAAGGAATCCATTACTAATATCATTGTCTGCATGAAAAAAATACACGGTTTTTGTAAAAAAATGTGATAAATAACTAATAGGTTTATTTGGTTGTTTCAATCTTCGGTTTCTAAGAACTTCAAAGACCCTAAAGCCACTCTCGTTAAACTTCCAAATACCATGTATTTGACCATGAACTCACCGATAGCAAACGGTATTGTGGTTTACGGTGAGTCTTATGGCCCATATGATACATTGAGGGTCAAATTCAGCACTTCAAAAGTGAGATTTTAGAATGCAGTCTGGGATTTCACTTACCCATTGCCTTGAAGATCAGACCATCAGAATATATTCTAGGACTACGGCATTTTAATAATCTCTCAGTATGGTTTAGTAAGGAATTGAGAAGTAAGATCAAGTGAATAGTAATGTACCAGTGATGGGCGTGTACCCGCGGGCGCCGCCGGCGGGCCCGATCCTGGCCGTGAAGTTGGTGACGCCCGAGATGATGCGCGGCGCCCAGGGGGCCGGGCCCATCGAGTCTGTCTCTGCCAGCCCGATGCACGTGTTGTCGTTCTGCGTACACAAAACAAGTGTAAAATGTATGTCCTGATTTTTGTTATTAAGCGAGGTGATGTACAAACCTATGGGGTCTTTAAAACCCCTAAAATTTTACCTGAGCACCAAAGTCCAGCTGCACATCATTCCTGGTGGTATCCATAAAGGAGTGTGCATTGGCTTCATATCTCGAGTTGAGCGGCCCGAAGGCTGCTATGACTGACTGAGACCTGGACGTGAGAATCTCCTTGTCTTTCATGGATTCTTTAGCGGCCAGCGGACGGCGGTACGTTATTGTGGTGATGCCGTTCTTCTGGTTACCGGAAACTGGGGAGAGAGAAATGTATGTGAATAGGTTAATAAGCTCTATTAGTTTCCATTAAGTGTACCAAAATTGATGGTGTGCAGAGACAAAATGATACAACTGTTTAGTTGGACGTTTCATGTAATTAAGCTTCAACTTACACACGGGTACATGTATGGGGAAGAAATGTGACCCACAGTACAGGTGACACCTGGCCGCAACAGCGAAATACTTACAAAAACTTGCTATTAGCACAAAAAAGTAGTAAGTAAATAATATGTAAGATTTCAGATTGTTTTAAGAAGCACGCATCATGACTGAAAAGGAGCATTGAAGCAGCAACAGCATTCTGAGCTGGTTCACTCTATAGTTTAAAATAAATCTCACCAAGTTGTGCATCATTGGTTCCTCCAAGTCGCTGATCAGGACAGACTCCTCTCTCTCCGTCGCACTGCGCGAGGTGACTAATCGTGTAGTCTGATACTCGGGGCTGATTCACTCTGATAAATACGAAAACATTAAAAAAATTCAATACAAAAAGTGATCATATTATAATAGGCTACTGCAATTTTTTTTTGCATTTCGATAAAAGGTGATTTTTTATACGAGAACTTTTCCTTTCTCCCTTTTACTTACTAAGTGGGATTAATGCCATGTAGGAATATCATCATCATCAACCTGTATTAGTTCACTGCTGAACATAGGCCTCTCTCAATGCGCGCCACTATTGTGCGCTTATTGGTGATTTAGCCCATAATCGCTACGCTGGGCAAGCGGGTTGGCGATCGCAGTAGCAGATGATTACTGTTACACAGAAGGATGCTGCTGCCGCCCATCTTTCGGATCTTTCCCTTTGTCGCTTCTTACGACACCCACGAGACGAGTAGGGGAGTTCTATTCTTAGGCCGGAAACCACACGGCACTATACTTGTATATGCAGGAATATGCTTCATAATAAATTACTAAAATACATTCTATTAAAACCCAATTCCAACAAACCTGGTATCCCAATAAGCGACGACGACGTCAGCTCCCAACATGGCGGGTCTACCTTCAGCTCCTGAGATACCGAACGCCATGTACTGTTCCTTGCGCAGGCGCGCTGACAGTGTGATCTGGACTTGGTCGCCCTGGAAGAAGGTTGTAGTTTGAGATGTTGACTTCCGATTGATGAGGGTAGGGGGAGGTTATTGGGGATGGATGATTTGACTAGACGAAGTAAAAGAATTGTCTTGGAGATGTCCGGACGTATATGATTAAATGACTCTATCAAGAAAAATAATTCTGATTAAAAAGTTTTGATTTATTGATTTGGAAAACTTTTGGACTTTTTTAAATTTTTTGGATGTTTTTATGCAAACCTAAATATTAGATATATTATTATATTTAGTTGCCTGAATAACTCTTTGTGTCGAGACGGTATCCTCTACATAGTTAGAATGACAGTAAAATAATGATTGTGTGACATTCCTCAATTATACAATGACGAATCTAGCAAGTGAAATTGGCAAAAAAAATCGAAGCAATCCGGATTCAAAGAATTACGCAGGCAAGAGTAGTTATGGTTATTTATATCTAACAACAAAATTTTACCTTAAAATTCTCTGGTTACCAGCTTGAATGGAAACATAACGGACTAATTATTATATCAAAGGCACTTAAAAACATAATCTTAATGCCTGCTGCGTGAAATAAATGTTTTAATCCAGGTAAAAAGGTATTCAAGGATGATCGAACAGTACCGGCGTTAGAAGGGGGCGCGATGGGGCGACGGCCCAGGGCGCCAATTTTGCGGGGGCACCAAGGTCTGGACTAGTCTGGAGTGTCTTACCCCCTGTGCTCCATACCCTCGACCTCAATACTGTGCTACGCCAGCAATCTAAGTATCATTAACAATTGATGTGGGCGCCAAAATATTTCCCAGGGTATCAGTAGCCCTAACGCCGGCGCTGTTGTTCGAATCGAACTGAGGGGAATGCCGCTAAAGTAGTTTTAAATGCAGTTATGCAAGCCTTTACATATAATAAGTCGAGCAAATAAGCCTAAAATAATTCTGGCATTTACAATATGATTCTACTCAGTTCGAAAAAACCTTAGCTTCAATCTTACCGTTGCTGCAGTAAAAAAAGTTATGTATGATACTAATTAAATGTTTACCTATTAATTATTTTATTAATGAGTCAATTTCTACAACTTGACTTTTACCTAATTTCAGTGGCCCTTTTTTTACTATTTATGAAAAAATCAAGTTGTTGAACATTGAAGTGCACCTTAATCCTATTTAAAATTAGCTGTGCATCACGCGAATTTGCCCCTGAGGTTTTAATTTAACCTTATAGCAGCGCCACCTACCGGGTACAGTTGTGATTACAAACCATCCAGGGACACAATCAAACCCACCCAAAAAATAATTATAGATGATTGATTGATAGATTTTTATTTTTTTATGTATTGAACAACTTCAACTATCAACCGCACGCTGGAGATGCGTAACAATGGATTTCCTTTTGTGTTATTTCTCGACGTTAGCTAGAATTATCCATCTTATTCATAGTTATCTAGATTGTAAATAGCTTAAGTAACTAAGTAAAATAACAACAAGTAAAATAACAGCAATATTTTAAACTGCCCCACGTTGGGCGCCAATATTCATTTTCCAAAGTAGTGATCTCAAAAAAAATAGTTTTACGTAAAATGAATAAGAAAGATATGTATATAATTATATATTTAAAATATACATATAGACTATTACCTGTATCTCCCATCGCACTTGCAATCTTTTATCTAATATTTCTTTACAGTTATTGGTAGCACTGTACGGCGACTGAGATGTGGTCGAGCTCGTCTGGAACATTCGCATATGTTAGTTGCAAGTAAGTACTGTTATCATAACCATAATAGTAGATAACATAATCATAGATAACCATAACCTGCGAACATAGAACTTGCAGTTGAAACGTTGATCATTATTTATCGCTGTCGAATCGACGCGTTCACGTTTACTAATTCTATAAATTGCATTATAAGGAACATTTTTCACGAGTTTCTTCCTCTGACCAAAATTTTAATTAATTTGCTACAGTGGAAATAAAATTATATGTCGATAACATCTATTTAGTCCCTATAAATAGGTAAGTATGGTAAAAACAAGAAATGAGTCTTACACTCAAAGATAAATTTTATAGCGCCCTTAATATCTTATTTTTAAACCTCTAGTGCGTCTGTTTAGTAATACATATTTAAAATGCACGCGCTAGATATTGTTTTACGATATTTGTAGGTATGGGCGCGACAAGTTCTTAAATTCTATGCTAATAAAATAAGAAAGAAACAGCATGATTTTTTTATTAGTCTAAAGTTGCCACTTCAGAATAAACAATAACATGTATGTAGTTAAATATTAGTTAAAAAAATATTTAGCGTTATAATAAATAGCTTTTATTTATAGTTTTTAGTACAGGTATCTATTCCACCCTTATTGGATGAATTAAGAAACAATGTTATCAATAAATGTTAGTAAATATTAAATAAATACTTACAGGGTTATACCACCAAGCAGGCTGTAAACATAACATCCGAGATCCCAAGGAAAGCAGATAGGAAAGAAACACATAACAATACGGTTAAGTTAGAAAACAAAGCGTTTATTACAACATAACATAACATAACAATAATATAACATGTTTTGTAATTCAGTCTTCTATTTACTAACCAGGACTACAAGATGATGGGAGTGTTTGTAATATAGATAGCATACCTACCTATAAATAAAAAAATCCTAAATTAATAATTATTAATAATTCCTAAATTCTCTCAAAATCAACCATTTTTTTTTTTAGATTTCATCATATTGATTTCGATCTCACTCTAAATTTAAAATTAATCGCTGTCAATTTAGTCTATGCCCTTGGAACTGACGTGTACCTAATTCAATTAGACCGCATCAATAAAATAGCGATTTCAATTCTCGTTCACGTAAATGGACTAATTTGACAAATCGAAAAATGTTCTATCCTTATCTCAAGATCTTTGAAAGAGGGATTCCAATTTAAGTCTATGTAATTAAGAGTGCGCGAGAGAATTAGCTACATTGATCTAAAGTCCGACCAAGCTAACTTTGCATCAGAATTTTAATAGCAACACTGCAAGGAATAAAAAGTAAAATCTTTACAATATTGTCATTTCCCAATGTTAGATTGTTCTCCCAAGGTAGGTTGGTAGGTATTTATGCAGAGCCAACTCTGATTAGATTATTAACGACTCTAC